>CM077828.1:10024246-10472288 GCA_039720395.1 Liquidambar formosana | reverse complement strand
AAATATTCGTTGAGTGAGGACTTGGATGTCTCATAAAATGAGGTGATGGGGAAAATAGTTGACTAACTATGTGCAATATATTATTTTAACAGCAATTTGCTAACCTAGAGATTCACATCTTGTCTTTTATTTCTTTTCTCATAATTTTAAGTTGCATGGGATTAAAGATTTAACCAACTGGTTGTAGTCAGACTAAGCCATCTTATTTGTCTTATTTATATCTTTCTGTCTGCAGGTTGACCGAACTGCTAGATCACTTCTCAGGATCTTGCTATTGTTCAGCTAGAACTTGGTCTAGTTGATATATTTTTCTGTCTTTGCCGGTTTGAGTGGCAGGCAGGCTACCAGGAGTTGGCCACTGCTTTACTTCAGGCTGAAATTGAATTTAGTGTGTTTAGTCCTTCTTTACTCATCACTGAGCAGAGTAAACAGAGACTGTTTGAGCACTTCTGGAGCAGTGATGGGGCAGAGTTGGAGAGGAAGGGGCCCTTGGTTGGTCACATGGCTGGAAAAAGAGGAAAATAGGCAAAAGGTCATTAAAGAGGAGGAGGCCTCACATGAAAATGAAAAAGGTGGTTGGACAGGTTGGTCAGAACCATTATCTAACGTAAAGATGTTAGAAGTCCAGAAAATGTGGATGATGTTGCTGTTGAGGATTTGAAGAGAAACTGGAAACTGAATATCAGCCGGAGGATGATACTGAAGCTTTGCTGAAAATGCTGGGCATTGATGTTGATGCCGAGGCCAATGGCGAGGTTAAGGACCCTTCAACCTGGACTAGATGGTCAGAAGCAGAATTATCAAGAGATTGTGATCAATGATGCCTGTTCGTGCAGATCTTCTGGTCCTTTCTCTCTCTCTCTCTCCTCTCTCTCTCTCTCTCTCTCTGTTGAAGATAGTTTTCTGGATTTTCTTATTTCCATAGCACTATGCTTAATTCATTTGACTGCAGTGAAGCTTCACTTCATTTCATGCAACTTATTTGAAATATGTATTTTTCATAAGTCATAATTCATAAAGTAATGGTCATACATATAGTTTACTGAATTTGACTGTGAAACAGTGGGGGCTTCTCCGAGTGATGCGACACCTGATAGAGAAGTGGATGAGCAGCTTATGAGAGTCATATTCTTTGAAGATGTTCATGAATACCTGTTTTCCTTGAGCTCCGGAGAGGCCCGTTTATCTCTGGTATCACAATTCATTGATTTTTTTTGGTGGGAAAATTTCTCAATGGTAAGAATTCTATGGATGAGATTATCTTTGTGATCTCATCTCATTGTGATTTTAATGTATCTTCAATTGTCTTAATCTGTTTTTTCTCTATTCCATGTTTTTTTCCTTTATAACAGATATTGGAAATTCAGTTTCTTTATGTAAAGTTAAGAATTATTAGAGAAAAACTGTGGCTGATGTGAGTCTTGTAGAATGTTTCACAGAAATTTGTTGGACTAGACCATTCACTTGCCTTGTGGGTGTGTATCTAGTATGCTATATGGAGATAAAATTAGGCAAGTCATATCCGAGTGGACTGAAATAAATTACCTTGATATGGAGGGTGTTCTTTGGGACAGCCAGTGAACAGCTGTAGCTGAAGACTTATTAGGTTTTTGGAGAATTAGAAAACCAAGGAAGGTGTATTGCAGGACAGCCAGTTAATCTCTGTAGCTGAAGACTTAGTAGGTTTTAGGAAAACAACTAGAGTAACCCAAGGTTCAAGGAATAAAGTTTCAAACAAGTTCTAGTAAAGCAACCAGAATAACCAAAGGTTCATGGAATAGAGTTTCAAACAGCCTGTATTGGTATTCTGTTAGTAAAATTAGAAGAGATCTACTTTACAGAAAGTAATGACCACTGGCCTTGTAGCCGTGGTGGTGTCTCTACCCATCTTGTAAATGGCAGGTTGGGGGTTTGAAACTCGACCTTGCATCTGGTGCACATTTGGTATATAAAAAACAACTAAAACAGGTTAATGGGGTCTCACCACTACAATAAATGCAATTGTACAACATTTAAGTAGAAGAAACTGGGACTGATTGATAATGATTTCAATGATGAAATACAGTCCTCTACGCACATGTGTAAACAGTCTAAGCTTTCAATTCTTCTTATAAATTAGAGAGGACATTAAACCTTCCCTTAACCTATAATCTAGTCACTCACTCACAATTCATACTAGAATAATATAGTTATTTCTTGATCATTTTAGCGTTATTTATATGGACTTTAGTCTATATCAAGGTACTAAATTTTGTCTTGACATGTTTTGGTTGTCCTCGAAATGGGAATGTTTTGAGCTGTTTCGAGAAATGCAACAGAAATGATAAAAAATTTGGAAACAAAAGGAAATGATCAGAAATGTAGAAAAACGGTATTAAATGATTAATTGAATATTAATCATTTAACACAGGGTTTTTGAGTTTGACTCTTGCTAAACCCCTTGGGACCACCCACACAAGGTTTCATGGCTTTCATGGGCTTGGACTTACTTGGTCCATATGGCCATATGGGTTGTGGGGTCTTATATGGGCCTAGGTTTTTGCCCAAAGGGTTTCCTCGTTATCGAAAAAGTTAAATGATTAATTGAATATCATTGAGGCCTATACACCATTCTAAAATAGATGTAGACTTCAAAACATTTTCAGTTATCATGCTAATTTTTATCGTTTTGATATTAACTTATATTTATATGATGCCACCAGTATTTAGAACTAATAATTATACATATTACTCCTTCTGTCCCCTGTCCCAATTTGTTTGTCCCACTTTTACTCAACACACCTATTAACTTGATGCATTAATGCATTGCCATGTCACTCAATTGAGTTTCACTTTCCAATTTTACCCTCCTATAATAGAAGGTTAATTGATGTGACATTTGGTGTAGTAATTGTTATTTTAAATATAGTAAAGGGTATTTTTGGAAAGTAAAATAATGATTTGCTTTGAATTTTGACAATGGACAAACATTTTGGGACATCCCAAAATGGAAAATGTGGACAAAAAAATTAGGATGGAGGGAGTATTTATGATTTATTTGTTAAAACAGATATTAGTTATAGTGATTGTTAATTTGTTACCCATTATTTAAGTGGTTAAAGTTAATACTCCTTGCATCCCGATTGTCCTCGTGGGTAAAATTTTATTAGTTGGTCCACTGTCATAATTTGAACTACACTTCACTTGATAAAAAATGACAACTAAAGGCGATACCTAGTGTTGGTTTGGCTAAAGCAGGGCCTAGAAGGGTGAGATGGATATGGTCCTTACCTTCTGAGAGAAAAGGGAGAAGAACCTCTTGATAACATGATGCAATGAAGGAGGGCATTCGTTTGCAACTTGATCCAGCTTATTACCGATAACGATGAGATTTCCTTTTTCTTCTTTTCTCTCTGTATTTTTCTCAAAGATGTCTACATATCTTCTTCCTATGTTGACTAGAGGTTTTGGATGCTTGAGCCAAATGATCCTTTTCCTATTAAATCCTTCTTTTGCTCTTTGAAACCCTTCTATTTCCTAGTTTCTAAAGCTTCTTTGAAGTTTAGGCATCAATTTGGACTGTGGCACATGGTAAGGCGAACACCTTTGATGTGCTTTAAAGGAGAAGACCTCACAAGGCTCTCTCCCTGGGTATATGTGTTATGTTACACGAATTATGAGGCAGTGGGACCATTTATTTCTTCCTTGCCCATTTTCTTTGTCATTGTGGAACATAATTCTGGATTTGGCAGGTATCAAGTCGAGCCCTCCCGAGCTTATCTCCTCTCTTGTAGAGTCTTTGTTTCTGGATTTTAGGGGTGTTAGAGGAGTGATGTTATGGAAATGTGGCATCATACCCTTTTTTCAATAAAGTGTTTTGGTTGAAAGAAATGCTAGGATCCTCAAGGATTGAAGAGGTTCTTTTGCTGGGTTATGGTATAGCATTTGAATAATGTCTTCTTTCTAGGTATATACTTCAAAGAATCCATGGGGTCCCTATTTCTTTTATTTTTACGGATTGGAAAGTGGTTTACCTCCTTTAGGCTGATTAAATTGATAAGTCTTTGCTCTTGGACCCCTCCTCCTCTCGCGAAGCTTAAATTCCACTTTGTAATCCAAGGACTTCAGATGTTGGAGTTATTTATTTATTTATTTTTTTTTTGAGGTAGTGATGGGAACATCATCTATAGTTTTTCATTGCCATATGTTTTTGGTGGGGCTCTTTTGGATGCTCTTATGTATGCCAAATAGCGTAACTTTAGAGATTTTCTTATTGAGGGGGATTCCTCTAGGGTTATTTCTTGGGCAATGAATAGGGAGTAAGGTACTTGGAAAGTTTGATATGCTATTAGAGAGATTTTAGATTTGTCTGTGATTGTAGAGCAGACTTTTTCTTGGATTTTCTGTTCAACTAATGGTGAAGCAGACTTTATTATTAAAGCAGAGCTTACAACTTGGAATCCTTTATGGGCCACTTCTATCCTCCTTGATTTGCCTTTATTAAATATATATATATATATATATATACAGAGGTGATCCCATCAGCACGTGCTGATATAAGTTACATCAGCATTATGCATTGGGGGTTGTACCCCTTGCATTGATTCAATACACCTCACATCCCACTAATGCACAAGGTACAACTCCCAATGCAGGTTTTGATATAAGTTATATCAGCACATGCTTACCTGATCATCATCCTATATATATATATATTTTTTTTTTTTTTTTTTTTTGGGGGGGGGGGGAATAAAAGGGTAAAAATACAATAAACCACCCTCCTATTATTACCTGTTTTTCACTTTACCCCACTCTATTCTAAAACTCAACAAAAAACCCCTCATATTGTATCAGGGGGGTATGCCGTTAACGAAGAATCAAAAAGTCCATTTTTCCCCTACCTTTTACTCTATTAAAATAATATTATCTGATTTGTTAAAAGTAGGTTTTAATTTTTTTTGAAAAGACCATTTTAGCCTTGGAGACATACTTTTTCCCAGTTGTCTTCAACCCGTATTAGAGTATCCAAAGGACATGACAACCATGGCTGCCGGTGCTACGACCATGGAAAACGACTTGAAGAAAACTGGGATCTAGTAAACTATGATATCTAGAAGCACTCCACTCTCCATATGATGAATTTTGAGTTTGGTTTGATGAAATAGAGGTGCTGAGATAGGTACAATTTGATGAGAGAAAGGAAGTGTTGGGGTTTCCAGTGAAGCTCACCACTATCACCGCCACTCTCCTGTACCATGTCACTATCATCGCCCCCACCTCCACCAAACCTCCAACATTCATCACTTCCCTCATCTTCCATCGGCACCACTCCACCCAATTCGGCAAAGCCCCAATACCAAACCCAACCCTAAGCTGAATCTCACAACGTTTCTGGCAGCCTTGACTAGAGAGAAAAGCTAAGAACATGAGAACATCTATTATCCCAACATCAAACAACACCCTATTAAACACCTACCCCATAAAACGATTTTGTCGAGCGACGACCCTGGAGGTGCAGCGGCAACAACAGCAATGATGGTGGTGTGGAGGGTTAGGGTTTTGAAGATGAGAGCTAATTTCAATGGAGGAGAACATAGCAGAGAAAGAGCCTTTGTCTCTCTCCTCAGTAACACAAGTGTGGGTGGGGGTGTGTATCTAGGAGTCGGACTCGTCAAATTTTTAAATTGAGGATACGGGGACTCGGCTAAAAAGGATCCAAAAATAGGATACGGGTACGGGGATACGTGTGTGTATATATATATATATATATATATATATATGTATGTATGTATGTATGTATGTATTAATATTTTAAATAAGGTAAATATGATGAGGGGCATTTTTGTAAAGATTCTGATATGTGGGAGCATATTCATAATAATTAGATTTAATAGGGTCAAATATGAAATTCAAATTTTGGTTTTTTAAGAATAAAAGAAAGGATTAAATTGAAAAGTTAAAAAGATAAAAAGGTAGGTGGGGAGTGGGTTTCATATTCGACAAAACCAAAGCTGATAGCCTAAACCTTTCCCAGTTCCCACTTCACTTTGGGTGGCAGCATCCATGGCAGCCTCGGCGAGACTTTTGACATACCTCCGATGAATTTTCTCGCCAGCACAAGGTACGTTCTCTCTCTCTCTCCCTCTCTTTTCTTTTTCTTTTCTTTCCTTCTTCCCCCTTCTTCCAGCCTCCTGCGACGCCGTTGCTGCTGCTGTTGCTGCTTCTTCTTCTTCTTCTTCTCCTGCTTCTTCTACTAGTAGTCGTGTCCGATTTGCAAGTGATGTATCTGGCATGGATCCCATGCCCATAGCCCGTGTCGTGTTGTGTCGACATGGGTATCTTGGGGTAAACAGGTGAGTTCATGTAACACAGCTCCTCACGACTAAGAGTAGATGGATCATCTTCATTGTCGGTGGGGAGGGTTTGAGGATACCCATATTTGGTTCGGTTCACGCCGGTGGAAGTGAAGAAGGGGGAGAGTTAAGATTTGGAGCAATCAACCGTCAGCTGCAAAATCTCCACTGTCGGTGGTTTTGGCGGCACCATCATCTTCGCCGGCACCACCATGGACTAGTACGATTGACCTCTATCTCCACCTCTCTCTCTCCCTTTACCCCTATGTTGTCCAATCAGCCAAGTAATGTGCTATATATTAAATTCGATATAAAATAAATAAAATAAAATAAAATAAAATAGTAAAAAAAGAAGGAAGATAAGTACGTCGCAGCCGCAGCCATGGTCCTTAGCGAGCTAGCCATGATGAGAGACATGATGATAAATTAGACCAATTCTAATTTTTACTCAAGGGCAAAAGCATCACTTCAGTATAGATAAGGGTATTTTTGTCTTAAAGGTGATAAACAGCATCACGTGCCAGGCACGTGACATTATGTTGTTAATTTTTTTCTTAATGGCAGATGGACGGTAGGGGGCAAACTGTCTTCCTCAGTTAATATGAGGGGTTTTTTGTTCACTTTTAAAATAGAGGGGTGTAAAGTGAAAAATGGGTAATAATAAGAGGGGGTTTATCGTATTTTACCCTAAATTAAAAAAAAAAAGGCTAGGGGGCAATGATATATAGCCATTAGTTAAGCGGATTTCCCCAAATATTAGGATATCAATGAGCATCTTATTAATTCTTCTCACAAGATGAGCATGGTGCGCTATATTCAATTTTAGTGTCATTGCTGCCCTAGGCAGAAAGATCCTGAAGTAGTTTCCATCTTTCTGTTTAAGATCTTCAGGATTATCAATCCAGCATATTTTGAGTATTTTTAATTATCCTAGTGAGATCCTCCCTCTCTTTCTCCCCCCTCCCTCCCTGGTGGTTGTGGAGAGATTTGTGTAATCCATTCATTGATTCGTCGGATACATTAATTCTATCTCCAGAATCTTTTTCTAAGATTAAGAAGCCTTTTATCTTCATTTTTAACTCGGTCCAATTGATGTTGCTTTCCGGAGTCCAATCCTTCCCGGCCACTTGACGGTTCGGAAATCCTATCTTCAAGTCTTTTCAACTTCTAGAATAATTTCCCAATATATCCTTGTTCCATCTTCTTAGTGGGCTAAAACTTCTGCATTTGAGAGTGATTTGCCAACAGGATCATGATGGTTTGTTGTTATGTAGATAAATGAAAGAATAAGGAAGAGAGAAGAAGGATATCTGCAAGTTGGTGCAAAGATATCTCGCATGCACAGCTTGTTTGGAATATTATTAAAAATTCTATTAGGTACCCTTTTTGTCCAGTTATCTGCAAGTTGGTCTTCAAGTGGGAATAGTGAAAGAAGGAAAAGGGGAATAGATGGGGTAGAGGATTGCTCGACTCATTAGGCCCATGATCTGAAGAGGAGTTAGCTAGAGTTATTAAGACAAATCCTCCAGGGCGAAGCATGAGGGGAGAGGGAACTCCATGTTGGGAATCGAACTAGAAGGAAAACAAAGTGCGGAATGAATTGATAAACAAAACTTTTCCTAATCGATTCCTTAATCCATGAATCCAATTATGCTTAAACACAAACAAAACCCTAACTAGAAGAGGGTAGAATTACTTACATTTTGATTTGTCTTCTCCTTTTTGCTCTAAGCTTTGAATCCAGACAGCAGAGAACGAGCAGTCCAAGTGTATTGCCTCCAACGGTATCCATACCTAGCTAGAGCTTCAAGTCCTTTCTTCTTTTTTCCTTTTTTCCTTGTTCTTGCTAGAGGTGGAGAAGAGAAGAGAGAGAGAGAGGGGCTTATGCAAATTTCGGCCAGGCCTTGGGGAGAGTGATTGTGATGATGTCATCACATCATAACATGGCTGTTTAAAGCCACTAATAGGTCCGGCCCTAGGAGGATTCCAATCCCTAATAGGTTTTGTATAATTATTCTTAATTACACAATAACCTCTCTAGTTTGTATCCTATACCAGCTTAGCCCTTAAGAACTCTTCTTTTATTCGCTTATGCCCTTTCTCTCATAAACTTTAAAGCTCTCTTAGCATGATCAGTGTGTGACCCATTGGGTTCACATCATCAAGTAGTAGATATAGCACAAGGTGTGCACAATGGAACTCTTTCCATTAAGGGTCTAATTGGAACTCCTTCTAATTCCCTAATTGATTATAATTCATTTATATCAATTAGTGCTTCTACTAACTATGAGTAACACCTAGTATATGGCTCATGGTGTGGTCCTTAACGAGGTGAATAGTTATCTTACAAAGAACCCTTCTGTTATAGTTTATAGGTTACAATTACATCTTTCCATCCACACAATGTCTCCAATTGAACTAATAGGACATGGAAGTCTGTTAAGTTCTTAGTTCAATTACTTTATATTCATTCATGAATATCAACTCAATAATGAACTTATGGAAACTCCTTTCCATATTCATTCTACCATGAGCCCATGGATTTAATGAGTTATATCACTGAATGATATATGAAACACTCTCTCTTTTTCCTGAGAGTGATGGATTCCTTGTTGATCACTCACATGCCTTCACATACATAGCAGTAGGGCCAATGAACACCCTTGTAGACCCTTAGAAGGATCTGCACTTAGTGTTATCAAACTTTTAAAGCTATATGCATAAGACAACTATGGTGTCTCAGGTTTAAGGATTACTTGTACCACTATAACAATGAGAAACTGATTGACAGGCAGGTTAAAACTCCATTCAGTTTATCTCATATCTTTGGTCACATTTAGTGTACCTATTCTTATAATAGGCACCCACTTGTTGGTTGTAGTGTCTCCACACAAATAGCTTGAGACTAGCTATTCTCCTATAGAGTCAACCTAACAGGTGCTAGTCCTATAGTTTATTACTGTCCATCATAGTGAACTTTCAACTAGGAATGCTTTAGGAGTTTAGTACAGAGATATATTTACAGTCTCAAAATTACAATTCTTTGTAATTTCATATTCTCAACTCTAACTCCATGGACATATTATGTAAATATAAATGATGCATATAAGTATAATAGAATAAGCCCTTTTATTAAATCAATAATAAATGTGACATATATAAATGAAATCAAATGATTGTTCCTAATCCCTAAACAATCATCTCTATAATTGGCTCTAGGGCATAATCCTAACACTCCATTCACTAAATTAGCTGCAGTAGTTCTGTTCAGTCCCCCCTAGCCCCTTTAAACTAGTGTTCTCAAAAACTCTTTTTTTTTTTTTTTTTTTTTTTTTTTTTTTTTTTTTTTTTGGGGGGGGGGTGGGGGGGGGGGGGACAAGTATTCTCAAAAACTTTTTCTTTATAGTCCTTATCTAATGTGGCTGCCTTATATATATATATATATATATATATATACACACACACACACACAAAACTGTTTACCTGCTGCAAATTTCTGGAGCTGTAGCATCTTACTAGGCTTGGTGAGATGTCAGTTAAAGGTGGAATTTGGGTGAAACTCTTACTTTTCCGGCTTAAGAGGGAGTTTGGCAAGCCTATATTTGGCTTATCATCTTGCAATGTGATGCGTAATTCAATTAGCTGCTGTTACAAGGGCATAATGAATGTCCCTACGGCAATACTGTTTTCTATTTAATTTTCTCTATTTCATTAGGATTTGTGTATTTCTCGTTGTTCAATACTCAGGAACATGATTTTACTTTGTCGTGCTTTACAATTGTATCAATACTTGTAGATACTTAAAGTAAAAAAAAAAAAATTGTGTCAATACTTGTGGATATTGGTAGTGTCCATGCCGTGTTTACAACTGACAAGTGAACTTTGTGTTTTCCCTGTACGTCCTTTCACGTGGCATCTTCATCTATATATTACTGGATTAATATTATTCTTTTTACTTCCCTTTGTAGGATTTGCACAAACAGTTCAAGTTGGACTGAGAAAACCCTCAGCCTAGAGACATTGCCTGATTATATAATGGAAGATTTGAGAAGGGTTCATGATGTTTTAATGAAAGTGCAAAGCAGTTCAAGTGGTTTCAGTTTGGAACTCCTTTTGGGCAGCTCAAATGACATTTCTAGGAGGACTAATATGATGAAATTTCTTCGCAATGCTATCTTACTTTGTTTAACTGCATTCCCACGTAACTACATTTTGGAAGAAGCTGTTCTTGTCGCTGAAGATTTATCTATTACAAAAATGAATTCTTGTAGCTGTTCAGTTACCCCATGTCGAGCTTTGGCAAAGTGCCTCTTAAAAAGTGATCGACAGGTATTCTTTCGTTTGACTTGTTAGCATTCGCTCCTTTTGATAGTAATGCGATATACTTTTGTATATCTCTCCTGGTAAACACTTCCTATTTGGTTTGGAATTTTTTTGAATTTCTTTTCCTCTGTACTCTCCCATACTTTTTTGAAGATTTTAATTAATAGTATGGGATTTAGATATTTTGGTAGATCATGTTTCCAAAGATGAGTATATATTCTGATTATGGGAATGTTAATTAAGAAGGTAGGAAGTTAAAATTAGTTTTTTCATAGGGATACTTGTTAGATTGCTGGATAGATGGCTAGGGTTAGATAGTGACCATGTCCAGTTTTTACAAAGTCCTTTGGTGCAAGTGATATTTTGTTTAATGTTTAACCTCAGCATTTCCATTACTGTTGAGTGTACATTTGGAAGATAAGACTCTGTTTTTGTGTGCGATATGGTACTTTGTTAATGTTTATATGAGTATTTGATTCCGGATTACCAGTCTCCATTTCTTTTCGTCAAAATTCTCAAAAGCAATCTAAACTGTTGATTGAATGATTCCCATTATTACAAAATCATGATGAAAACTATTGATTGAAATATAATCTTCATGGGCAATCAAATTTTTGGGTATGATAATCACTTTGAATTTTTTTTTTTTGTATTTTGTTTTTTGGTGGGTTGGTTGCTGTTTTTTTTTTTGGGGGTAGGGGATGGGAAACAAAGCTAGAGCTTCCATTTTCCACCAAAATGGATGAGTGAATTTTACCAGTTTCCTGAACCAGAAGATCTCTACCATTATCTTTAAACAAAATGGCTTGATCACCCCCATCGTCCCCCCCCACCCAACACCAAACAAACAGAAAAAAAATATATATATATATAAAAGAAAAGAAGTGTGTGCACCAATAAAGAAATCTAAAATTTTGAGATGGATAATCAAGCATTACGATATTGAATATATTACTTAAATTGGGACCTCCTGCTAGGACGAAATAAGCTTAGGGAGTGAAGTATGAGGACTATTTAGTTGAAGACACTTAGTGCATTACAATATTCCTGATCTCATTGTCTTCTTTTGTGTTTTCTTTGTAGTTACTTCTAACCTAACAGTACATTACACTATTCCTGATTTTATTGAATGTTTACACTTTGTTGTCATAGGATTTATTACTGTGTGGAGTTTATGCAAGAAGAGAGGCTGTTTTTGGGAATATTGATTATGCAAGAAAAGTGTTCGACATGGCATTGTCATCTATTGATGGGCTTCCATTGGTATGATTTTATGTTTTGCTGATCATACTTTTTTGAAGAGATGTAATTGTATATGTTGTTGAACTTAGCTTCTGTTAGATAGTGGATCTTAAGGCTTTGTAATATGAGTTTTCTATACAATATCTGGTCCTGTCTTGGAGTAATTGTTCTTACTAACCTACCAATAGAGCTTGTACTAATTAGCATTTTTTTTTTTTTTGGGTTGAAAATTTAACTAAATTTTTAAAAAGTTGTTTCAAATCTTCAATCCTGGACAACGTTTACATCATAAATGAACAGGTAAAACATATTGTACATTAAAAATCCTCATACCAGCCACCTTTGTGTTTTGTTTTGACCTTTTTATGTACTTGTTTATTATTATTTTACAATCTGTTTTTGTGTGGTGTGAGGAAGAGAATGGCTGGTGGTTTAAACAGGTGTTTGGAACAAAACTTGAGAGAATTTTTCGTCATCCTTCCACGTATATTTAGTAACTGAGTCCAACTGTTCTTTGCTGTTTGGTAATAATATTAATGCACTTTTTCATATCTGGTCCTGTCTTGGAATCGTTTTACTTATTAACCTACCAATAAAGCTTGTACTAATTAGAAATTTTTTATTTTTGAAAATTTTATTCTATTCTTATAAGATTAATCCAAATCTACAAACCTGCACATGGTTTACATCATAAACAGACAGTTAAGGAGATTGCACATTAAAAAATCTTCATACCGACTACCTCTGTGTTTTGTTTTAACCCCTTTATTTATCATTATTATTATTATTATTATTTTTAGTATATGTTTTGTGGTGTGAGGAAGAGAATGGCTAGTGGTTTAAACAGATGTTTGTAACCGTGCTTGTAAATTGTCATTTTTTACAGGTTTTTTTTTTTTTTTTTTTTTTTTTTTTAAATTAAAAAAAAAATCTTAATCATACACTTTAGTTTTGAACTGAGTTCAACTGTTCTTCACTGTCTGGTAATAATTTTAATGTACTTTTTTATTTTTAACTGAGCAGGAACTTCAGTCTAATGCCCCTCTTCTGTATTTCTGGTATGCTGAGATGGAACTTGCAAATAATTCTGGCAATAGTACACAATCATCATTGCGTGCAGTACACATTCTTTCTTGCTTAGGAAGTGGTGTAACATACAGTCCGTTTCAATGTCAACCATCAAGTATGCAACTGCTGAGAGCACACCAAGGGTATAAAGAGCGGATAAGAATGCTACGGTCAGCATGGGCGCGTGGTGTTATAGACGATCATTCTATTGCTCTCATTTGTTCAGCAGCTTTATTCGAAGAATTGATTACTGGAGGGGCTGCAGGTGTTGAAGTTTTAGATCAGGCTTTTACTATGGTGCTTCCAGGTTATTTGGCGTTGCTGTGTACTTCTTATCTTTCTTTTCATCCTCTAAGATTCCTCGTGGTATTGCATTTCTCTATAGCTTCATATGCGACTTTAAATATGTGGACGAGTTTGGTGGGAGAGCTGAGGTAGCATAGTGAATAAGGTTATCATTCATTCATGGTGACCTTTTGTATGTTTAGTTTTTACACACGGCCATTGTTTTTGATTTATCCATATGCTGTGTCCAATTTGGGGATAAATCATTCGAGGATAACGTTGGTGATGAGTGATGACTTCCCTTTTCACAATTTTTTTGAGATCTGAAGATTTTCTTCTGCTCAAGAGCATGCCGCTAGAGGTGGAGCCACTTGTTGGCGGTGGTGTTGCCGTTAGAACTAGGGTTTGTTATATACGTGTTGTACAGAGAAAGGAAGATTTGATTGAAGCATATTTTCTTTATGCATAGGGTTCCTTCTAAAGTAGCTTTCTTTGCATGGATTGCGTTGTGGGATAAATAATTGAAAATTGATCATCTCTTCAAAAGTAATTTTGTATTGCTGAATCAGTACATTATGTGCAAAGAAGCAACTAAGTTGGTGGATCACCTTCTCTTACATTGTTAAGTGGCCTGTCAATTGTAGGATTTATGTTTTGATATTTTGTGTCTGCATTGGGTCATGCCTCAATCGGTGTTTTATATAGTTGAAGGTTGGTGGTGTTGATATAGTAAGAGGTTTCCTTTATTGGTTTGGAAGAGGGTTCTTCATGCTATATTTTTGACACTTTCCAAGGAAAGAAATGGAATAATTTTTGAAGGGGTGGAGCTTATGGTAGGAAGTTCACAACATAGAGTAGGTATTCTTCTTCTTGTTTTGATTTCCTCAGATGTTTGTGGTAGTCCTGCCTTTTCATAGCTTTCGTAATTCACTGAAATTGTAGCTCTCTCTCTTTTGGCTGTTTGTATACCTTGCATGTGCGTGGGTATTTTGGCCTTTTTTTTATACGTAGTTCTTGCTTCTTTTTTTTTTTTTTTGGGGGGGGGGGGGGGGGGGGAGGAGAAGAAGACGGAAAAAAAGAGTTTGTACTATTTATTTTGCTAGATTTTTTCAAAGACCTCATATTAGCAGTTTCTTTTTTGAGTTCAGACCATATTGGTTGCATTTTTTGCATATTTACCTTCTACTAAATTGGACTTCTGAAACAAGTGCCCTTGTGTAATTCATGGACACTTTGATACTTTTAATGAGCCCTCATAACTTAAGTGTTAACGTTTTGATATTAGGAGAAGCAAAGATACAATTAGGGTAACCGAATAAATCTTTTGAAAGAAGCCCATGACATTTTCTTTCTCGTAGTCATGAAAATTCCTAACAAAAGCAATGTTCTAAATCATTACCTTTTCTGTCCAAGTCACACAATCTTTTAGCTAAGCATCTTCAGGGGCTGCTATCTCCAAAAAATTCGGAAATAGCACCCTTAGCTCCACTTCCCCATACCATAAATCCTTTAAAAACTTTATTCTTGTGCCACCTCCTAATTTAAATCTCACCTCTTTCACAAAAGCACCAAGCCCAATTGTAATAAATTTCCAAAGGCTTACCCCATAACTTTGTCAAAACCCTCTCACCCACTGCTCCAATTAACGTTTTTCATAAAGAGTCCCTTTCCACCACAAATCTCCAAAGCTATTTGCCCAACAAAGCATAGTTAACCAAGGTTAGTGGTCTAATACCCAATGCCCCAACTGCCTTTGGGGAGCAAACTGTTTCCCAGTGGATAAGATGGAACATAAACTCTCACCCAAACCTGCCAAAGAAAACCACTTTGCAAATTTTCTAACCTTTTAGCCACTGAAACCAGAATCTTATATAAAGACATATAATAGGATGGTAAGTTAGCAAACATGCTAGGAATCAAAGTTAGTCTACCACCTTTTAAGAGGTACCTTCTCTTCCAAGTTCCAACCACTCCATCTTTTTTCAAATCTCTCCACCACCGGATCCCACATTGCTGCAGAATTTTATGACGCATCCAATTATAAACCCAAATAAATAGAAGGAAAAGACCCACCCCACATCTAAGATTAGATTGCTTCAAGATATTCCCATACATCTTGCTTCAACAAGAATATATTCTCATACAAGTCACACTAGATACATTTTTCTCCATAGAGTACATCTTACGAATTGTTTCCCAAATCTTTTTAGCAGTGTTCAAGAACATCATGTGTTGGCATGATTTCTATTAATTTTTGGGGTTTTGGGAGGAGTCAGAAGGCGGTGGTGCTTTGGAGATGTGTCGTCTTAGCTATTTTCTAGGTGTTGTGGTTGGAAAGAAATGCAAGAATTTTTTATGATAGGTTGGAGGAAGCAAGGACTTAAATATCAATATCAATGGATATATCGAGGGTCCAAAAACACGGATATATCGAAAATTTCGATATTGATTCAGAGATGCAACGACTATTGTTAGTTAAACACGTATACTTCCGTTGAAACTCTAGGTACAATGATCAGACTCTAATAAACAGTTTAAAATTAAGATATTACAATTTAAATGTGTATTAGACAAATATATATTATGTAGGGTATAAAAATTGTGCCACACTGAGTGAAAGAATGAATATTTTAACAAAGTAAATGAAGGTTGTTACTTCATAACATTAATTTAAGCCATTAGTATAATTGAAATATTTATATCAATCAATACTAAAAGAGTAAGAGGTGATTATTTTGACACAATAACAAGAAAATGAATATCTCGATATCATTGATATATATCCTCGATATAGTAGATATATTTGATATATTGATGATACCATGTGAAAGAAAGAAGATATTATGGGTATATGGAGACATATTGAGATTTTATCGAAAATATCGACAGTATCGTAAAGATATTTTGTGAAAAAGATATGTCAGTTAGATATCGTATCGAGGGGTACGGATACATATATCGTGTATATTTTAGTCCATGGGAAGAAGTGGGATTCTTGTGGGATAAGGTGGTGTTTTTGGCCTCTTTTTGGGCTTTTGCTTCTTCGAAGTTCAGTGGCATTCCATTCTTTGTTGTTTCGTTTGATTGGAGCACTGTATGTGTATTGGAGTGATTTTTGTTTTGATTTTCTTTTTCCATATTTTTTCTTTCTCTAACTGCTTTGTAGGACACCTCGTCCTTTTTTGTATTCTCTTCGATTTATAATATATTCTCTTTGTCGCTGATCAGAAAAAGAACATCATAGTAGAAGTAATAGATGTTTCTATACTATTTCATAGCCAGGACATAAGCTGAAATTTAATAGAGTGCCATTCTTTATAATCCTTAGTCCTTACTATTCGGATATAATAAATTTAACTTCTTATTGATTTCCAATGAGAATTATTTCTTGGAATGTGAGGGGTATTAATAACAGAGAGAAAAGGTTGGAAATTAAATCGGCATTGAAGAGATGGAAAGGGGAGGTAGTGCTCCTAGATATGTGGAGTGGGAACAGCTTAGGGCTAAGGGCTCAACGGGTAATGTGGAACAATTGGGTGTGCTCTACAGTGGATGTTAATGATGGGGACACTGGCCTAGGTTTAACAGATTGGCTATTAGCTTGATGGCCAATTAATTGCCTTATTTTATTTTTGGAATTGTGGAATTGTTACCTATTTAATTTCCATGAATTTTGGGCCAAGTAATTACCATGATTGATGTACTTGGGGTCTATATAAAGACTCTATATCTCCTTAATAAAATCAGCCATGGAATAATAAAGATTTGAGTTTCTTTTAGGTATGGTGCTGACTCTATACCCCCCTAAGTGCCAACTCTTAGAGTTTTCTTGCTTTTTTGGTGTCGACTCTTTGTCAAGTTTCTTTTCTTTTCTTTCTCTATTTCTTTTTCGCTCTTATGTGTTTTGAGGTTGCCCTACATCAGTTAAGATAGGGAAATACTCACTCTCATGCTTATTGCGTAGCTTGGGGAATGCTTTGAAGTGGGCCTTTTCAAGGGTGTATGGACTCAATGACATAGGGACTAGGCATATTTCATGGGAAGAAATAGAAAGTGTAAGAGTCTTGGGGTGTACTATGGTGTGTGGTAGAGCATTAATTTGGTGAGATTTCCTTTAGAAAGATTGACATGGTGTCTTTTTGTACTACCATGGAGGAGTTTTGTAACTTTGTCAATATGAATGAATTGATTGATCCTCCTTTGCTGGGGGTGAATGTTTACATGGTCGAATAACCAGGAGGTTTGTGGACATAGTTAAGGGATAGTGGGACTCCTTCGTGTTTTTGGGGATTCCTATCTTTGTACTTGCTGCTAACTCAAGGCTTTTACGAGGGAACTAAAGAGGTGGAATTTGTAGGTATTAGCTAGGATGGAGGTGTCCAAGGCTAAGGTCCTGGATGAAATAAGAGTTCTTGATTAGGGGGAGGAGGTTGCGCAACTTGGAGACTTGGAGTAGAGTAAAGAGGTAAGACGGAGGAACTTAATAAGCAATTTTATGCATTGGTATGTTGGAGGCAAAATCAAGGGAAATTTGGTTGAAGGAAGGGGATAAGAACAAAATTTTTCCTCAAGATAACTAATGTGCATAATCACAGGAATTTTATTGGTAAGGTTAGAGTGGTTGGGGTAGAGTTTGAAGATTAGGAGGAAATTGTCACTAACATTGTGAACTTTTATGCTAGGTTTGTTACTGTTGACCTACACTTGATTGGGTTCAGTTTGCTTCTATTGATGAAGATGAGGCAGTTGAAAAAGGGATGGGATGAGGAGGACGTGTTAGAAGTGGTGAGATGCTTAAACGGAGATGAAGTGCTTGGACCAAATGGGTTCACATTAGCATTCTTTCATAAGTTTTAGAGAGTGGTTAATGGTATCTATTATGGATGCTAGATCAGTTCTATGAGTAGGGGTCATTTTTGAGAAGCTTCAATGCTACATTTGTTGCTTTGGTACTAAAGAAAGATGGTGCAGTGGATGTGAGAGATTTTAGACTGATTAGCCTATTGGGTTTTGTCTAAATATAGTGGCTAATATTTTGGTGGGGAGTTTGAAGAGTGTAGTTGTGAAGTTTGTGGGTCCATGTCAAAATACTTTTGTGGCAGGAAGGCATATTTTGGATGCAACACTAATGAAAATGTGGATGCTAGAATGAGAAGTGGTGAAGTGGGGTTGATTTGCAAATTAGATCTTGAGAAAGTCTATGACCATGCTAATTGGGATTTTCTTTTGTATTTACTACAAAGGATAGGGTTTGGGGAGAGGTGGAGGAAATGGATAGAGATTGTGTTTCTACAGCTTCTTTTTTGGTGTTGATTAATGGGAGCTCACATGTTTTCTTCAGAAGCTCAAGAGGTCGTAGGTAAGGTGATCTGCTTTCACCATTTCTTTTATTATTATGGAGGAGTAAACTTATTAGTAGGTGGTTGAGGAGAATATATTATAAGGATTTTTTTATTGAGGGTGGTGGTAGGGGTTCTGAGAGCATCTCTCATTTGCTCTATTAAGATGACACGATCATTATTTGTAGTCCTTATAGCGATCAACGAAGACATTTGGGATGCATCCTATTGTGTTTTGAGGTACTCAAGTTTAAAAATAAATTTTGGAAAAAGTGAATTAATTGGGATGGGGGAAAGGGTGATGGTTGAGGAGTTAGCTACAAATCTGGGTTGTGGACTAGGTAAACTCCCAAGTTCATACTTGGGGTTGCCTTCGGGAGCCCCCTTTAAGTCAAAGGTAGTTTGGGATCTAGTGGTGGAAAGATTTGAGAAGCGGCTAAGTGGGTGGAAGAAGGGATATTTATCTAAAGGGGTAAGCTTACTTTGATTCAGAGCACTTTCACGAGTTTGCATACATACTATATGTCACTATTCAAAATCCTGGCATCAGTGGCCCGAAAATTAGAGAAGCTACCAAGAGACTTCCTTCGGGAAGGTTTTGGTGGGGAGCCAAAATTTCATCTTGTTAGATAGTAGGTCATATGCTCGCCCGAAGAAGTGGTTGGGTTGGGACTCAGGTAGCTAATTCAAGTTAACAAAGCCTTTGTTGGGGAAGTGGTTGTGGAGATTTGTGGTTTAGAGAGATGCCCTATGGCAGGCGGTAGAGACTTGGAATTATGGGAGTGAGGATGGGGATTAATGGCCTAAACGCCTGGTAAGGCCCAATATGGTGTATGAAAATCCATCATGGGAGAGTTGATTCTTTGCTAGAAAGGTAAAGTTTAAGATAAGCAATGGAGAGAAGGTTAAGTTTTGGGCGGATATGTGGTGTGAGGTGAGGGCGTTGTTCTAGGAGTTTCATCTATTTACAATATTGTAGCAAATAGAAAAGGAAGTGTTATAGATTTTGTGGAATGGGTGGGAGAGAGCCCATTTTGGAATGTGTTAGACATCTCCACAATTGGGAGGTGGAAGGGTGGAATTGTTTTTTGCACGGTATGAGGTCAAGTTAGAGAAGGGAATGGAGGAAAGCATTCTTTGGAGGGGTAATGCTAATGGGTGATTTATAGTTAATTCTTCTTATAGGGCCTTGACTGCTCCGGTGGGTGATTCATTTCCGGCAACACACCTATTAAAGGTGCAAGGCGCACCTAGGCGCCAAGGATTCTTGAGGCCTAGTTGTAAGGCTAAAAAAAAAAAATCACGGACCTAAGGGAAGTGAGGCGCACATTTAAAGAAAATAAATTTAAAATATTTGATCAAATGCAACTGAAGAAAAAAAAAAGTGAAACTACTTATTAATTAGTAAGATTTCTAGTTCACTAAAAAAATTATTTTTTAATTCACCAAAATTAATTTTCTGATACAAATTCTAGTTCACTTAAATTTTTATTTTTTTGCATCAATAATTTCAATACGAAAAATATACTGCATATAGATTAAGATAATACAAAATTACAAATTACAAGAAGAAGATAATACAAATTTTTATTTTTTGCTTCAATTAATTTTCTAGAAGAAGATAAAGATGATACAATTTCATCAAAAGAAGTTCTTTTTTTTGCTGTATAAAGAAGAAAATAAAATGCAAGTCATACAAAGGAGTAAATAAAATCAAAGAAAAAGAACAACAAACAAAAATCATACAAAAGCAGAAAATAAAATCTAAGAAGAAGAAAAGCTACTCACTTGTTTGAAGAGGGCTAGAGGTAGGTGCAAAAGAGGTTGTTTGTAGATAGCTGGGGCTAGAAACTAGAGTTTTGTCTTATTTCTACGCCATATTTCTAGGTTATTTATTTATTTATAAATGTTTGATCAATCTAATGCTTGTAAATAATATCTGATGTGAAAAGGGAATTAAATATTATTTTTTTGAGAAAAAAGGAAAAAAGCAAGAGGGTCACTTAGGCGCGCCTTTTTTCCACCTTAGGCTTTGGAAAAAGCGCACTTAAAGCCCGCCTGAAGGAAAGCGCCTCGCCTAGGCCAAGGCGAAGCCCAAGCCTTGTGTTTTGATTGTGCTTTGCGCCTTAGGCGTGCGATTAACAACTATGCGGCAACACTGATTTAGTTGCTTTCAATTATCTTCTGAGTAAATTTTTCTCAATTGCGTTGCTACATGGGGTAAATGTCTCTCTTGATGTGTTGCACTTTAAAGGCTTTGCCTTGCCAAATAGATGTGTGATGTGCAAGGTTGGTATGTATGGTTCAAAGTCTTGTTGGGTTAACCTGGTCTCGTTCAGAGGCGAGATGGTATCTGAGAATCAATTAAGTATATAGTAGGGGATTATTTAATGAAATCTTAATGAATGCCCCATTAGTCAAAACTTATACTTGATCATTGATATGTTATATTTATTTATGTTAGTTGGGACTATTTTAGGTATCTAAAACCTAGTTATAGTGTATTTTCAAGTTTGCGCTCGGGTTTGTTTTGATATTTTTAACCATAGTATGTGTCCCAAGTTGTTTCTTTTGCTAATTTAATAGTTCCAATATGATTGTCCTATTTTTTATGATTTTTCTACTATTATTATTATTAATTTTTTAAATATTCTTTTAATGCGTAAAGTTACGTCTCGCCCGAAACGCAACAAGATGGACGAGATCGGGATGACCGAAACTGAAACGCGATGACAACCGAGACCGAGATTGAGACTTTGAACCATGTTGGTATGGAGACTTTTGACCACCTACTCATTCATTGCGAAGTTGCAATAGGGATCTAGGGATATTGTTGTGGCATAGATCTGGTGATGCCAATCTTTGTTCAACAGGGTTTGGGGTCTTGTGGTTGTAGTAGTAGGAACAAGAGTGCAGTTAGTATGGAAGATGGTTCTACATTCTATTTGTTAAAAAATATGGCGGGAAAAGAGAACTTTTGAGAATGATGAGTCTTCTGTAGAGCGTTGAAAGAACATTTGTATAGGCCGCCTTTTTGTTTGAGTCGTTTCGTGTTTCTAGTAGATCGAGTGACATTAGCTTTTAGGATTTTTCCAAATATGACGAAAACTGCGTTAGTGAAAAAATGTATTTAACCCTCACAATGTTTATGAAAATGGCAATTTTACGAATATACTCTTACCCTATATAGGTGAAATGACGAAATTGTCCACATTATTGGGGCAGATTTGTCCTAAAAATGTTATGAGTAGGTTACGTGCAACCATTTTTCATCAAAAAATTAAATGAAGTGGTGCAAAGTGTTTTTGAGTGCCATTTTTCCAAATATGGAAGGGTTTAAAGTGCCATTTTTCCAAACATGAGGGGGTGAAAGTGTTTGGAAACAAAATGAAGTGGTGCAAAGTGTTTTTGAGTGAAAATTGAGGGGTGAAATTCTAATTTCCCCTAAAATAAAGTTGCACAAGAAAGAGATAAGAGAGGGAGAGTGCAAACACAATGATTTTAACAATGTTTGGCCCTCCCGTCTACGTTCTCGCTTCAATAGCTCTGCTTGAGGGTTACCCAAATCCAATAACCTTGCAGTTGGAGATAAAATTGTTACTAGAGCTACATGATGGATTTCCATACACCATATGAAGTTTGGTGATTGCTTTCAACAATAAATCACTCTCTTGAAGAGTAAATAGATGAATAAAAGCTCAGTCACTTCTAATGATTGCTTAATCAAAGCTCTTTGAATAATTAGGGCAATTTTGGTGAGAACGATGAATACAATTGATTGAACTTGGTTGGATAATTATAAATGAATTTGAATTAATGTATTTATACAATTTTTTGAATAAAAAGACCATTTGAAGCATTTAATGCCAGGAAAGAGCCGTTTGAGTACATTTGATGGTCAAAAAGTGGTTCAAAAAACTAGCTGATGAAGTTTGTTCTCAAGAGGTTTAGTTGACTATACCTACCATAGGTGTAGTCAACTAAACTTTACAGATGCTGCCTTTGCTGGGGATAGAGAGATTTAATTGACTATAGCAAGGTTTTGTCGACCATACTTCTTAGAAAGGTTAAGTTTAGTTCTAGTCATAGTTTTAGTTGACTACAACAAGATTTAATTGACTAAGCTTAGTAGTTATGCTAGTTTAGTGCTTTTTCAAAGAAAAAGATCATTTAAGTCCATGGGGTCCACATAGCCCATATAAAATTCATATTACCAAGGTAATCAATGGTCTTAAGGTCCATCTAAGTCAAAAGAGCAATAATGTGAGAAATCATGTACAATAACAACCTTACGCTCAACTCATAACCTATATAGTCTTTAGTGAATGGTCTTGAGTTCTTGTTGTTGATTTCATAGCCTTATGCTTCATGAAACTTTGACAGTTGAGTACTTTGAAGCTTGTGATATCATGATTTGTCTTTTACAGCTTCTGTAAGCCTTTGTTCATTATGATGTTCTCAAAATGCTTGATCCTTATGCTATTAGCTTTTGACATGAATTGGAGTACGTGGCTTTGATCAATATTTGACAACTAAACAATTAGTTTCCCACTTTTTATCATCAAAATCTCATTAATGCTCTTGGTTGGAAACCTTTGGGCTAACAGTAGTATTATAGGTTCTTCTCTTTGCACTAGACAATGTTGTGCTATTTCCACCCAATTTCTAGAGGAAGTTCTCCTTTTGATTTTTTTTGATAAGGGAAGTTCTCCTTTTGATTAACATAACATGTACAATTTGGACAAATTTTTCTATGATACAAGTTAGATGCCATTATAAAAGCTCAAAATCAGTCTGTTCAATGATTTTATAATTGTAATATGTGTTTATCGCATGATATAACTTCCCTTGAAACAGTCATGAGTGAAAATTAAAATTAAAATTTAACCTTTTTTTCCATGTGTTTCTGTGTACGTGTGCCTATCATGTTGACCATCTGAATGTTCTGATCACCATAGGAATCAGGTTTCTTCCCTTTGGTACTCATCATGTTGATTTGTATCTTTATGGTGACTAACTGAATGTTTGTAATCTGCAGAAAGGCGGCGGCAAAGTTACCAACTTGAGTTTTTGTTCGATTATTATGTGAGGATGCTTCAGAAACATTACAAGCAATCAAGACTATCAAAAGTCTGGGACGCCATCTCACAGGGGTTGCATATATACCCTTTCAGCCCCAAGCTTTTCAATAGTTTGGTGGAGATAAGCAATCTTTATACTGTACCAAATAAAGTGCGGTTGATATTCGATGACTACTGTCACAAGTAAGATTTTTGTTTTTTTGGTTTTGTTTTGTTTGATTAGTTAGTTAGGTAGTTTGTTTGTTTTTCTCATATTTTTATTTTTTACAGAAACAAAATACAAAAAAATCTTGGCCAGTCCTAATATTAGAGTAGCCAAAGTATTCCAACCCAAGCTTCTCAAACACAGAGAGGCTTTAACCATGACAGAAATGAAAAATCCTGAGTATTTCTTGATAAGTGTGAAATTCTAAATATATCTCCAGCAAGTGGAGATGTGGAGTCCAACAACGAAACCGGAATTCAGGTCAGTTCCTCGGTTCACCATTCCAGCTGGCCGAGTTGATTCTGAATAGATGGATTCTATAACTAAAGTTATAATGTCCAGCTACGCTTAGACTCCATTCACTAAGTTGTTGTTCATCTCTCAGTATAATATTTCTTGCTCAATCTCTGTATAATATATTAATATGTTTCTACCTCACTATTTTGTTATTAGGATGTGTGTTGCACTTTGTCACTTAGGAAGATTTATTTTTTGTTGCTTTTTAATTTTTTTAATTTTTTTTACTGTGATAGGCGTGCCTCATGATCGTAATTCTCATTTAACCTCTTTTTCAACTTTGTACATTATAAGGCTTATTACATGCGATAATAATTTTTTATGTTCTGCCCGTGTTCTCAGGAAACCATCTGTGATTGTTTGGCTTTTTGCATTGTCATATGAGATCAGTAGAGGGGGCTCCCAGCATAGGATCCACGGATTATTTGAAAGGGCATTGACAAATGATTGGTTGCGTAGCTCAGTATTACTCTGGCGTTGCTACATTTCATATGAGATTAAAATAGCAGGCAATCTTTCTGCAGCCAGACGGATATTCTTCCGAGCGATCCATGCCTGCCCATGGTAAAAGTTTGCTCTCGTGATTTGGTCATAAAAATGTTTCTGCCTTAAAATGTTCTCTTGATTATTCAGGATGACCTGCCATGGTTGCAATGAGCCAGTAAGGTTCTTTGTTCACATGGAAATTTAATCACTTTCATCATTTGCTTGCTGATACCTTATTTACTGATTATGTATGTATGGTCTAGAATACAGTTATCTTATTCCATGAAGAGAGAACTCCTGAAGGATTCTTTTTTGTAAATATTAATTCATCATTTGCAAGTGGATGGGTTCTCTTTATAGCCCATCATTCTTTAACACTTTATGCACCATCCACTCAGCAAGGAAGTTGGATGACCTGTTCTCTGTCACATGGTCGCTGAGGCCAATCACAAGCTGTGGTATGGAATACAAATCGGTCCCGGTCTCAGGATGTTGAAACCTATTTGTTGAATTGAAGTTTGAGAAGAGGTTTAAGTCATGTCTGGTTACGACAATGGAACTTCCATTTTACCATTCTGGTCACCAGCTTGTAGAATTTTATTTCCTTTGGCCAACCAACTTTTAACCACTGTTTCTGGCACCTTGGCGTCCTTGGCTGTGCTCTGAGGTCACTACATAAGTGGTCAATGCTCAAGCTATGAAATGGATCCTGGATTGACCATTTCCACTCCAATGTGACTGAAAAACGGGGATTGAGTTGGGTCTTGGAGGTGGAACCTCTTCGAAGACCCTTTCCTAGTCAGTATTTAATTTTATGTGTCCTCGTTTGTTTCTGTGCTAATCTCAGTTTTGCTCAATATATTTTCAGGTCCAAAACTTTGTGGCTTGATGGTTTTCTTAAATTGAGCTCTGTCCTAACCGCAAAAGAGCTGTCAGATCTTCAAGAAGTAATGCGGGATAAGGAGCTAAATTTGAGGACAGATATCTATGAGATTCTTTTGCAAGACGAGATCAAATCATGACAATAGTTGTCTTATGCTACTCTGGCGTCTATCATGCTCACCTTTCATGCTGTGCAAATATTATGTAACTCCACTGTTATATATAGCAAATAAAATCAGGAAAATCATTGTATGGAAGCTGTCAAAAGATGAAATATGCAGTGAGCATGGAAATAGATAATATTAGAGATGAGGTTTATGTGGCAAGGCTGCCCGTATTGGTTGAAGTCATTTGTCTCCATTGTCATCTCCATTTTCAAGTAGGGTGGTTATGTTGGAATGTCACAGGGCTTCCAAAGGAATATTTGAAGTTTTTTGTTTCACAGTATATTTTAATTTTTGGAAAACTTCAGTGATCATCCAAGAGAGTACCCTAGATACATATTGAATGATACAATGAAGCAAAATTTTTATGATTATGGGCTCTGGATTTGCTATCATTGGATTTCTTCAAGGATCTAGTTTCTGAAGGCGGCCAAGTAGCTATCTCAGAAGTATGCATTTTTCCAATTTGTCACCTGATAGAGCAGCTTCCAGGAATTGGTGAATGCAGTTACTTTTAGGGGCTGAACAAAGAGAGACCATTTGAGAGCTCTCACGCAAACTTTGGTCCTTGAAGAGGAGATGCAGCAAAGATAGGTCCCTGATCTATCTAGCCTTTATTTTTCCTTCTGGACCTTGGTATCTGCAAGAACAGTCTTGTTCAAACATAACTGAAAGACCAACAGTCTTCAGAGTATAAAAAGGAGGACAGTGGTTCGAGGCGATGGTTGAAGGCACTTCTAGGAGCAAAAGAAATTTTATCAAATATTTCCTTGTTCCCATTATCTTGTTACCACTGCTTGTAAGATCACTCTCAAATTATCAGTCTATTCAAATTTTTTTTCCACACTGCGATGGTAAGGTAACAGAGGAACAATTCGCATTACTTTTTAAGTAGAAACGAGAACCAGCAAGAAATTAGAGAAGCATTTTTACCCCCCCAAAAAAAAAAAAAAAAAAAAAAGAAAAAGAAAGAAAGAAAAATATTTGACCAGATCCTGTAGGTTAAGAAAGAGGTGACATAACCAAAATCAAGAGGGACGCGTTGGTAGGATCCTTTTCTTTTTCTGGATTAAAACTCGTTACTCTGGGTAAAACTGATCCCCGGATAATGGACACGACCGCAGAGTTTGTTCCACTGGAAATTCCACCATTTTTTATTTTAGTTTAGGTAAGAAATCTATTCCTGCCAGGGGGAGAAGTATTTCCCAATTCCCGTATCTCTAAGCCTCTGTTTTATTTTTTACTTTAATTTTTAAATTAAATTAAATTTACTATTATCAATCAAGAAGCCAAAACTTCATTGCATGAAAACAGGAATAAAGCTACAAACAAACCCAAAAGGCAACGACGCAGCCAAAAAAAACAAAAAAAAAACAAAAAACCAAAAGCCAAGACTACAGCACAGCAACCCGGACGATCTAAAACAGCAGCAACAACTATAGAGCACCACGAACTGGAACAAAAACAAAGGACCACTAACCAAAACAAGCAGCCTTCAAAGAAACTGGGGGTTTGACAGCATAATAGTATCCAACTCTCATCATTTCGAGATTCTCAAGCCTACACAAGAAGGAGAGTTGATAAAATCCACTACAAACCTTACGTCTATGCTTACCGGAGGATCCGTGTCCTATGCGATAGCGACCTAACTCGTTTATGGCAATGTGGATTCAGTCCACATCAATTAGAGAAGAAAAGCGGTTATTACAATCCCTCAATGTTATTTGCACACCCATTTATTCTAAATTTTCAATGTTTTATGAAACATAGAAAATGTTTTTATAAAAACTAGCCATTTGATCCATTAGAAAATATTTCATTTTGAACAACTTTGTAGAAAAATATTTTTCAAAATCTATCGTTTTAAGTGAATTTTTTGGCAAAAATTATAAATGAGCAAAAAATCCACTTAAATGATAGATATTAGAAAAACTTTATTCTATAAAATTGTTCAAAATGATGTTTTCTAGTAGATTCCGCGATCAATTTTCATAAAATACTTGTATATTTTTCATAAAATCTTAAAAATTAAAATAAATTGGGTGTGCAAATAACATTGAAGGGCTGCAATAACCGCTCTTTTAGAGTCGGTCTTTTTTTATTTTTGGTTACTTGGAGAAGTCCATTAGCCTCGTCATTTTCTTTCCTTTTTTCTTATGAGGGTGGCTATTGCAACCCCTCAACTTTATTCGTAAACCGAGCAGTGCTATATAGGCCGAAAGTTGTGAACCCACTATTAACTCTCTCACCTTCTCCTTCCGCACACTTCGTCATGGGTTACCAATTAGTGCTAGAAGCCTGATCACGTGATGATTGAAGCTGCTCAGCAGCATGTCTAGAATAGGATGAACCCTTGCTTTGACCATCACTACAGGCAAGTCATGTTGAGAATCATAATGTTGAGAAGACCAAACCCATATAGTGTCATGTAATGAGAACAACCCTTGTGGGGCTAGATTTAAGCCTTTCAATTGACATGCCTAGTGATAATGACCACAATGTACAATCTGATATGGTTGAAGTCAACTTTACCATGCTTACCTCCCACCTCTAACTACTAGCTCACAACCCCACTCCGTTCGACCTTCAGATGTAACCCTATAATTCACAGTCCCTTTCATCTTCACCTACCACCATTTATACCCACACTATACCCTTTTTCTCCCATTTATCAAAATTGTCTTCAAACAAGATAAGACTCCCACCCATGGTGTTGTTTCAAAGGACTCTGGAATCTACTCATCCTTGATTCTTTCATATGCACCGTTTTGCATCAAATGGCACTTGAAGGAGATGGGGTGAGGAATTCAGTTTCAAATGGTTTAAGCTTGGAAGCAACCTGTCAGAGGTTAATGTGCAATAAGGATGGTAGCTAGGGTTCAACGGCAGAGAGAACTAGGGATGGCAAGTTGATTTCTTAACTTGATTTTTTTGTGCTTTTTTTTAATGGCGGCTAAGGATCCAATTTTCCTTTTCAACTCTTTTTTTCTTTTTAATTTTTTTTTAACCCGAGAAAATCACTAGGAGTTGCATTTTTTATTTGACTTTCTAGTTATATTAAACATAGCTAAAACTTCAATGAACTTAGCATGATTTTCTAGTAATTTTAACATTCAACGAACATAGTTCATTGAACTTAGCTTGATTTTCTAGTAAAAATCTAGTTAAGTTAATTTGATTTTCTAGTTATATTAAACTTAGCTTAAACTTCAGTGCACTTAGCTTGATTTTATAGTAATTTTAACTTGCCTGAGGTTGTGCAGATGGGAGTTCGAAGCTCTCGACGAGTACAATCCAAAAATATAATTTTTATCAAAATCAGACTCGTCAGAAAAAAATATTGCATTTTAAGCAAATTGGTGGTTTTCCCGTAAGAATAGGAAAAGGTTATACATAGTTGATATATTTATCAATATGCCATGGTCTTACAGATTCGCCTATCAATAGCCGGTTCAAGAATCATTTCTCTTTGTAAACCCCATTAATTTTTATTTTTCAAGGTTTTATGAAAAATATAAAAAGTTTTTATGAAAATTGTCCACGTAGTCCACTAGAAAACATAATTTTGAATAACTTTGTAGAAATATTTTTTTTCTAAAATCTATTGTTTAAGTGGACTTTTTGACCATTTATAATTTTGATTTTTGTAAAAATGAAATAGAGACTGTAAATGGCCAAAAAATCTTCTTAAACACATATTTTGGAAAATATTCTTCTACGAAGTTATTCAAAATGATGTTTTCTAATGAGCAATGCGACCAGTTTTCATAAAACTCTTTTATATTTTTCATAAAACCTTGAAAAAAGAAAATTTCCGGGGTTTAAAAATAAACTTGAGGGGTTGCAATAGCCACCTCTTTTGCTATTGATAGTCTGCAACACCTTATTGTAGATGGGTCAATATTACCACTACGGCCCATCATAGGACCATGTTCATAATATAAAATTGTGGAAATCCCTTCTCTCTCTTGCCCCCCCCCCCTTTTATGTTGAATAAACCCTTTGGGGAAACCATGAGCCCTTATAAAACCCCACAAATCATGGACTAAGTAAGTCGAAGGCCCATAAGATCCATGAAAACTTGTGTGGGTGGCTTCAAGGGGTTTAGTAAGAGTCGAACTTCAAACCTTTGTTTCTTGAGCCGTAGTCCCTTACCAACTAAGCTACTTGGAGTTAAAATCCCATTTTCATCACCTAGGGACTGTAGCCCACCAATTTTAAATGGCATTATCTCTATGTTTATGCCCACATTATGGTCAACTACTCTTGACCCGATTCTAATCCACAAGACTCAACCTATTGAGGAGCAAAGCCACTTTATTTGTTTGTTTGTTTTTTTTTTTCCTTTTCCTTTTTGGAAAATTGATAGAACATTTTCTTAACCCTAATCCATCTTAATATCAACAAATGAGTGTTAATACTTCTCTATAAGCTTAAATCATTGACACCTGAGATCACTCACTTGAGGCAGATGTTAGTAGAGGCTAATATGCCATCAGTGAGTTAAGCTTCTATTTGGATCTTAAAAAAATACAAAGAAAAGGAAATGATTAAAATGCTTAAGAGATTTCAAATGGAGCCTAAAAATTCCTGCCCTAGCCCCTCTAATTTCTTCTTTCTTTCTTTTTTTGTTTTTTGTTTTTTGTGCTTGGAGGTATTAAAGTTCCTGTTTTATCCTTTCTTATACTTCTATTCTATCAATGCCCTTGGCTAGGTAAGATATACATGTACCCAAGGAAAGTTGAACCTATGACCTTTTGAAACCTTTCCACTTTTAAGGGGAAGACATGCAACTAAGCACAAGGCCTGTTGGCCCTAACTCCTCTAACTTGACAATCTAATATCCACGCTTAAAGTTGGGTAGAGGATTTTATCCTTGGACAATCTCTCCCCCCCTTCCCCAATCCCATTATTTATTATTATTATTATTATCATACACGATCCGAGATCCCTTGGCTTAGTGAATAGATAAAATTTTCTTAGTAATAATTGGATGAAGAAATCAATGAATCATGGTCGATAAAGAAAGCAATTTCTTGTACTTCACTATTCTTCATAGATTGGCAAGTCGAAAAACCAAAAAATGAAAATATCTTTTGGACTTGAACCTTCACTTAATGAGAACACATTAAAGTTAACTAGGATGGCATAGTAGGTGAGCTTTGAACTAGATATCCTATAGGGTTAATTGGACAACTTTCACGCACAAACCTTCTCCTTGTTAGATAAATTTAAAAAGCCGACTCGTGGATTTGCCTTATGTCTCTATCCTGTTTCATGAGTTCTCTAAAGAGAGCCGAAATCTTTATAGGAGTTAAAAGTGTCCCTATAATTAAAACATTTAAGCAAAGTCTTGTTATAAGTCTGTTAAGAGCTCATTTCAAGAGGTATTGTGCTCGGCTCCTCCCGCACCCTCTATGGTAAGTTGTATGTGGAGGTGATTTCCTTAAGAACGTTTAGGTATGGTCATCTAATAACTTGGAAGACCAATCAATGACTAGGAAATCTACTAAAACAGTGGCTTGGCAAGGTTCGTCCCTAGTAATAAGTGGTGTGTAGGGAAATTTTTCCTAAGGGGTAGATATTGTGAACCCCGGAAATTGGGCCCACGAGGGATTGAGGAGGAAATAGGTTTGAAAAAGAAAAGGAAAGGAGTCACCACCTTATTTTTAAAAGGAAACAAGGAAAACCCTAAAAATAGTTTGTTTTAAGAAAACAATTTGAATGACTCCATGTTTAAAAAAGGAAAGGCAAAAACAAGTCTTTTGGAAACCAAAGAAATCAGGGATTCGGAGGCTAAGTTACATGGGAAGGTTCTAGGCAAAGCCTATAGGCACCCATGTCACCCTTTTGGTTTCTCGGTTTATTTGGGCTAAATTAAGATCTTTCCATACAAAAATCAGCAAATATCATCACAAGACAGCATGCATATCATATCTTCCATTCATCCATCCATGCATAATAAGCAAATAAAAACAGAAAATAAAGAAAAGAAAAGAAAGAAAGAAAGAAATCTAGGATACTTGGATCCTAGAACGGACTTGAACCTCACGAAGAGCGCCTACGTACCATGCAACGAAATACATGAATCAAAGTCCATGTAGTTCGATTAGAAATAGGGTTAAGTCCTAATATAAACCTATGGTAAAAACCCTAGGTTTCCTTATTTGATCAAAAGAGTTGAATAAACAAAGTTTGAATTTAAGAAAACTTCCACAAAATGGAAACCTTGATAAAAACAGAATTTTATTGGTTAAGGAAACCCTTGATTAAACCATAGACTCGTATTAAAAATTAACCCTAGTAGGGAGAAGAGAAAGAGTTAAGAAGAGAGGTGAATTGGGGCACCTTCGATTACACCCACTTACCTGAGTGTAATAGCTCCAAGCATTAGCCATTTCAAGCATTGGCAGCCCTATTTGCCATAGGACTAATACCACACCTATTTGCACCCTTACACGTGCTCAAAACCATGCAAAAATACTAACATGAAAATCTGGACAGAATAGCACTAAGGTCTAGAATCATCCACTAATCATGCTAATAGCAAAAACAGCAAACTTTCATAAGCCCTAACACAATCTTAGAACCATATCATGCATAAAAACCCTAGAAATCAACTAACATGCATGCAAGAATATCATATTTACTCCATATCTAAAACATATACAGCAACTACGAAGAAAAAACAATAAAAAGACCTACTTTAACATGCTGTATGAAAACTAACATAAAATAAGGACACTAAAACCCTAAACTCACAAATATGCTTAACAACACACAAAACAAAACTCAATCATGCTAAAATAAACCTAAACAGAACCTAAATCATGCATATTAACTAACTAAAGCAATAAAACATGATAAGAAACCCTAACACTAACATACAATGACCCTATTCTAAAACAAGGACGATGGGAACACAAGAATCACAACTATGCCTAAAAACACAAAGGACAGCCCTAAAGCATGCTAAAATTATGATAAACAGTAGATATTCCATGTATATTAACTAACTAGAGTGTTAATACATGATAAAAAAGCTACCTTTAACATGCAATAAGCCTATCCTATATGAAAACCCATATTCAGCATAAATAAAGAGGGAGGAATACCTTAAGAAGAAACTTCCTTGCTGCTGTAGAGACTCTCCCTTGCTCTTATGGATGACTTGAACCAATGTTCTCCAAGGCTACAGCAAGAACTCCAGCTCTCCTTCAAGTCTCTCTCTCTTATTCTCTCTCAAACACTCACATATTAATGCATAAAGTGGCTCCCCTTGTGCTGAAGCATAGGGGGTATTTATAGAGTTCAATTAGGATTAACCAAAGGCTGGGATTAAAACCCTAAGAATTAATCCAAGGGCTATTAGAGACCCCCTTGGGGCTTAAGTAACTCAGAAGTTACCAAAAATTAGAAGGAAACTCGTCCAAAAGAGTCCTTGTTCGTTAAAATAGGAAGAATTCCGCTTCAGCAAGGAATCATAGGGAAAATAGGAAAGTGGTCTTGAGTGACCTCCCAAGGCTGGGCAGCTAGCCTCCCGGGGCTGTGCGGTTAGCCTTCCGGGCTTGGGTGGTCACCCGAGCCCACTTCAGTTTTTTGACTTTTTTGGACTCTGTTGCCTTCTAGGAGTGTTTTAGGGTCAGATTAACTCCGATTTTGATGAAACAAAAGCCAAAACGACCGTGTTTCGATGAGGAATACATTTTTGAACATTTTAGGGTGAAAACCACTAACCATGGGGGCATGGTTAGGTTTGAAAAAGGCAGTTAACCGCAATGCTCTACCTTCGCTAAGCATAGGTATGCACATAGGATCAAACCAAATTCTTTCCATATCAAAATTAACCTTTCTAAAACACTTTTAGGGATGAAATAACGACTAATGAAAGTTCATTTGAAAAGATTTGGTTGGCAATTGTGAGTCAATTAGAGCTAACCCAAAGGAAGGGTCAATTAACCAACTTGAACTACATCGAGCCATTTTAATCTCGAGCCATTGATTTATCAAATTGAACCTAGAAATACCTCATATGCATCCATATGAACTCCAATTGACAATTTAGAGATCATTCCAAGGTCAAATGAAAAGTTTGGGACTTAAAAGACGATTATGCCCCTTAAGTCACAAAAGCTCTTATTATCCCTCAAGATCAGCTCCGAATTGAACCAAAATTCATATCCATTGTCCTTGTGACTCTAGAAAACTAATGCAAGTGACTAGACTAAAAAAAAAAAACAAAAACATGCATGAAATGATGAGCCCTAGTAAGGTGGTACAAAAATGGGGTGTGACAGATATTTTGATGGTTGAAACTAAATAGTGGTGTGTGTGCATGTTAGAGCTTATTGTAGCGCTTCTATTGTTAATGAGGATTCTCTTTGTGTTGAAGTTTGCAATGGTGAAGGTTCTCACAAGAGGAATGTCGTAAGGGAAGTGGATCCTTTTCTATTTTTACTTAGAAATAGTGATAAGCTTGTCATCTTAGAGAAGACCTGGGGCGATGGTAAGGATGTCCTCGAGTACTGGACTCCTTCTAGCTTTTGTAGATAGGCTTGATTTGACGACTTGAAATCCCGTCTACTAGGAAGGCCCCCATTGATTACATTAATGGGAATGGCTATTGCAACCCCCCAATATACTAAGTTGACCCCCCACATTTTTTAATTCAAAAAATTATTATGCAAAATTACCAAAAAGGGCTTAAGTACCCTCACCCACCCCACCCCATCCCATCGGCGACGGCGAAGCTCCGGCACCCACCCCACCCCACTGACGACCTCTTCTTCCTTCCTCCTCTTCCCTCTTCTTCTCTTCTTCTATTTTTTTTTTCTTTCCTTCTTAGAACCAGAACCCCTCTCCCCGCACCGGCAGCGGCACCCCACCCTACCCCACCGGCGACGGCGAAGCTCCGGCACCCATCCTACCCCACCAGCGACCTCTTCTTCCTTCCTCTTCTTCCATTTTCTTCTCTTTTTCTATTTTTTTTTTCTTTCCTTCCCAAAACCAGAACCCCTCTCCCTACACTAGCAGCGGTACCCCACCCCACCCCTCCGGCGACCCTCTCCCCACCCCACCGGCGACCCTCTTCTTCCTTCTTCTTCTCTTCTTCTATTTTTTTTCTTTCCTTCCCAGAACCAGAACCTCTCTCCCCACACCGGCAGCGGCACCCCACCCCACCCAACTGGCGACCCTCTTCTTCCTTCCTCCTCTTCCCTCTTCTTCTCTTCTTCTATTTTTTTTTCTTTCCTTCCCAGAACCAGAACCCCTTTCCCCACATCGGTAGCCTCTTTTTTTCTTTCTTTTTCTTTCTCTTCCCTCTCGTCGCCGGAAAAAATGGAGGTTTTGAAAAAAAAAAACCTCCCTCATCGGAAAACACACAGACCAGTAGAGGAAATAAAGAAAGAAAGAAAGAAAGTAGAGGAAGAACCTCCTTGCTGGAAAAAATGGAGGTTTTGAAAAAAAACCCTCCCTTGCACAGATCTAACCAGTAGAAGAAAGAAAGAAAGAAAAAATGAAAGAAAAGAGGAGAGGAAGGTGCTCGCGCCGTCCGCCGTTGCCCTTTCTTGTCGGGAGTTAGAAGGAGGGGTATATTAGTCTTTGAGGGGGGTGAATATATGAATTGGGGCGGGGGTGGGGAAATCAGGTAGGGGCAACAAATCCCTTTGGGAGGTTGCAATAGCCGCTCCCAAAATTGCTCCGCCAAGTGGGCATATCATCATACTTTGGGCCCTACTAATGTCTATGGTGAGTTCTCTAGCTTATCACTCCTTTACGTTTCTGTTCCTGCCTCGCCAAATGTTCCCCTACTTATCTTCTCTTAATTACAACTTCAATATATTGTTTTAATTTATAGCAGTTATCCGTAGTGTGACCATGATCTCAATGGAATTCGTAGTTCTTTTATCACGGTTTCTTAATGACTTCATGTTGGGAGCCCACTCGATGTATTCTTTTGATTTGAGCTAATTTAATTTTTTAATCACATGCAAATCAATAATATCCAATAAAAAATAGCTATAGTCAAATGGAAATTATATGACAAAAAGGACAAGTCACAAAAGTTCTTATTAACCATCGAAACTTGCTCCAAGTTGAGCTAAAATTCATAGACATATCCTCTCTAACGTAGAAACTCGATGTAAAAGAAAAAACTAAGAAAAAAAAATGCAAAGACACAGATATGATAAGAGCATCCATCAAACAAGGTAAAAAGTTAGAAATGTCAACTTGAACTTAAAACTTCAATTTCCATTCCAAACACCAAGCAAACTCTCATGTCGATCTCAAGATCATAACCCTTACAATGAGATTAAAAAATGGGGTGTGACATTAGAACTTGAGAGATTGGTTTATTTAGAGAGGTGAACCTAGCTAGTAGGATAAGGCACTACCTGAGGCATGCACTTATCCGTTCTGTTCTAATCTTCACTTCTTCGCTTGGAAGAACTATTTTAGTTTGTTCTTCCCTTATCGGGGTTCTTTCTTTTTACTATAGTACACATTAGATTCTTTTGCTTTCCTCACATTAAAGAGGTTATCAGTAGTGATATTTTTCTTTGCTTTTGCTACTAGCTTTGACATGGTACTTAGAAGCTTATTGGAAATAGAGAATGGGAATCTAGATGCCCTGAGGTCATCAATTAGGACAACGATAGCTACCTTCTTGTCTAAGTTATTAACCTCCAAGTGTTATTGGTATAATATGGTACAACCTTGAATGATCATTAGAATCGACACAAAGAGAGTGGTTTGCATGCTCCGGTATTCTTATTTTTGAGTCATAATAAAAATATAAAATCCAGAGTTCATGGTTCAAGAATTCTTGACTTCGGAATAATAGAAGGCTTAGTTGGTAGTACTGGTGCCTATAAATAAAGGTTAAGACTTAAAAGAAGGAAAAAATAATTTTGAGACAAAGAAGAACAAAAATACGCATTTTCAAGGGAAGAGAAAATTAGAAGCCTGATTGACATGAGGATTGTATTGAGAGAAAAAGAGAAAGAGAAATTCAATTTGTAAATGAGTAAAATCTTCCTTGAATCATGAGCAATGTTTATTCTTCTGTAAACATATATGTAGTTAATATTGTTGGCCTAAATGGTTTTATCCCCAAGGTTTTGATGATAACAATACATTATAAGATGTTTAAAGGACTAATGAGCATTTAAGTGATGAATCTAGACAGGTATCAAAGCCACTAAATGGTTCAAGCATTAAGGATCAAAATGCACAAGCAAAGATCATATGAAAGCAGCGCTAATGGATCCATCAAACATTCAAGAACTATCAAGCTCTATCTCAAGACAATTTATGAGGAATTCTAGGATAATCTTGTGAGATTAATTTCAATCCTTGCTCACCAGGTTAAAGGGCTTAAAACATTGCAAAGTCAATGACCTTAAAGGCCTAAAAATGACTTATACTTAAAATGGACTAAGTGCTTATTTTTGTCTGAAAACAGGGATTTTCAGACTGCTGAAAATATGACCTCCTAAAAATCACTCTCTCTGTATTTTTCAGACGGCTCATTGAGCCGGTTGAAATACCAGTTTAAGCTGGCTGAAAGAATGATCAGACGGCTGAAGAACAGGCTTGTTCATATACCAAATGTTAACCTCTTTGGATTTCTCAGCAGCCTTGTCCAGACGGCTGAAGGAGAAGTTTCAGATTGCTGAAAGATGTTTCAGCCAGCTGAAACCCTCGGGAAAAGTATAACGGCTAGTTTTTTAACGGACATTTGAAGCATTTATTGCCCACCAAACTTCTTTTCCCGGCATTTATTGTTCCAGAATGGCTACTTTGGACCCCTTGAGTATAAATACAAGGCTTGAGCTCATTTATGAGCATTCATTGAGCTACAAACAACAAAATCAATTACAAGCCCTAATTCCTCTTGTGAGCATTCATTGAAATCAATCAATAGCTGAAGTGTGCTTTCAATTCAAGTGTATTTACTCTTTGAGAGAGCTTTCTTTGAGCACAAAATCATCTCCAAATACTTTGTATCAAAAGGATTGTGTATACCCTCACTTGTAAGCACTTGAGAAGAGTGCATTTGGCTAAGTGTTGGTGAAGAACACTCAAGTTGTAAAGGTTTGCTGCTTCACCTTGAAGGAGAGTGATAGTGGATTGGTGAATCCTCAAGTGTGCTCTTGAGGCGAGGACGTAGGCAGGAGGCCGAACCTCGTTATATCGTTTGCATTCTCTTTCCCTTAATCTCTTTATTATTGCATTGTCTTACATTTAATCTTGCTTGCAATAATCTGATTTTAGATTGCTATAATTTCCTTTTAATTGGCCTATAACCCTATTCACCCCCCCTCTAGGGTTATTCACTTGGGACAACAAATATTTAAATAAAAACATATGTATTTATTGTTTTCTACATGCATAGTTGTTTGAAATCTTTGTTGTAAGCTTGATTATGCACATATGAATTAGTTTTGTATATAGATGTATGATTGTAAATGAATTAAGGCCTAAAAATTACGCGACCAGTGATTTATATGTATATCCAACATGCAAATTCACTATTGGAAAAATGGCATGACCTTTTATCATTATTTTAACCTTAAATTCTTTAAAAGAAAATGCAATGGCATGACCTTATATCATTATTTTAACTTTGAATTCTTTAAAAGAAAATGCATATATCCATAGTCTGGTATTGTTGTGACTTGTGATAGAACCACACCTTTAAAGACTATTATTAGTGCCATTATTGGGGATTATCGAAATCGACGTTGTTGGCCTTTGTTGTAGATTAAATTCATGAACTTACATTGTTTACTGGTTGCATCTAAAGAGATATAATGAATATCTAATGATATGTTACTATTTTGAAGAGTAAATACTTAATATAAATAATTTTTTTATCTATAAATACTGTTTAAGAAATGATATTCAATTTGAATGGTATGATTGATGATTAAATAATATGAATGATATTATTGTTTTAATCTTGACTTGTTAATGTATAAATTATGTTTTGATTGGGTTGATTTTATTGAGTGATGATATCTTGAACATTCAGTTAAGTTAATAATTGATTTATTAACGATTGACCTGAACCTAAGAGATTAAGATATTGTTTTATGAAAGTATATAAGTATGGAAGTATGTGATTGTATAATTGTTTCATGTTTGATAAACTGTTATTATGGAGGATTTATTAAGTAAAGCCTCTCGCTTACTTGAAAACACAAATGAACTGGAAGTAATTCATTATTTTTTTTTATTATTTCATAGAGGAACTCTTAGAATGTTACTAGAAATGGCTAATTGAATATGCTTATTCACTACTAGGTGTGTAATTGTTGGGCATTGATTCGTTTACAATCATATATGTATTTACTAAACTAATTCATATTGTGATACCCTAAAAATTAATCACCCCAATTATCATCAAACATATTAATATTAATATTAATATCAGATTAATAATAATGCTATGATGTGATAACCCAAACATTTGCTACCCTAATTATAATTGATTTATATAACTATTATTATTAACTTTATTATTATCATGATTATTATTACAAAGTATTATTTTTATTATTGTTGTTATCATTATTATAATTATTATTAATATTTATCACTATTTAATCACTACCAAAACTTTAGGATATATAGCAATATTACCAATTTATTATAATAGTAGAATTAATGATGTAATTAATTCTACATAGGATGATGTCATGCTTACATGGGGAGGGGAGAGGTGGCAACATCCTAAGGATTGCTTACATGTAGAGAGAGAGAGTAGAAAAACAAAAGTTTGTTTGGAGATTAAGGGATAAGAAAGAATCTTAAGCAATAAATGAGAAGAAGACTACATTGACTTGAGGGGGGGGTTTAAAGGGCTGATGTTCAGCCAATTTCCGTGCCTACATAAGCTTAAAGAGAGAGGGTAACAAAATGAGAGAAATAGAGAGAGAAAGAAGGAGAAAGAAGGAAGCTCAAACAAAGAAATTTTCAAAGCATTCTTCTACAAACCTGAGGTGAGATTTCTCATCCTTGAATGATAAAAGAAAGGTTCTAAAAGTTTCATGAGGATTGGTTGGTGTTTGGATAATTTTTGGAGCTCAAAGAAGCAACAATGGCTTCCCTCATATTTTGTTTGATTGGTTCTCCTTACATAGTGAATGAAATTCTATGAAATTTTTACCATAGTCTTATGATACTATAGAGAAGTTTTTTTTATAAAAATTAGCCTTTAATAATTTGTAGGTTGTGAGAAATAAATTGGACAACTTGAAACACAAATATGAAAACCTGTACAAATTCATAACTCATTTTATTTTGCTGATATTTTTATAAAATTATACATGAAAAACTAAGCAAAATGGGCTTTTGAATCATCAAAAAAGGTTGAGAAATTAATTAGTTATGAATTTTTAAAGTTCTGATAAATTCTTGAAAGAAATGCAAACAGCTGCTGTGATTCTGCTTTGTACGGGAAAGGAAGATAGGTAAATGATTGGGTGTGGCGGGGTGCACTATAGGCCATATGTACCCTAGTGTAATTGGCGATGTGGGGCCTTCATTAGGTGCCAAAAATATTTTTAAAAATCTTATAAAAATACTAGAAACTTATGTTTACAATTTTGTAAACATTTGAATATGATAACACAGGTTTCAAAAATTAGGAGATTTTAACCATTTTGTGTAGTTTGTTTTCAAACTTTGACTAGCTCAAACAAAGTATATAGAATTCCGATTGAGTTACGATTTGAACCATTGGATTCATATCGAAAAAATCTACATGAGATTAATTTTGAGGCAAAATAAATGTTTTATTTTTTGGTATTATTTTATTCATGTGTAAAATGACTATTTCACCCCTATTTACCAAAAATGGCTCAAATGGATTCCAAATTGAGTTTTGTTCGAAACTATGCAATTTTTATGAGAAGTAGAACACTTTAGGGACTTTTTATTAATATTTTTATGATGTCATCATAGTCTTCATATTTTTGTATTTGCAATATAGCTCTTAAACTTATGAAAAATTCCAAAATTTTCCCAAACTGAATGTTTGGCTTTAAGATTTATGTTGAGTAGTTTGATTAAAATTGTTAATGGTGGTAGAGCATAATATGAATGATAATGCATGAGCATGAATATTCATATTCATAATTGGATATTGAAAATATTATTGAGATTAATTAGTATACGTGCATGATATTAGCATCCATATGTTGAACGATATGATTATTAACACATGTACAAACATGTATTAAGTTATTCAGTGATGTGTTTATGTGAAGTTGAATGCTTATACTTGTGATTGAGATTAAGATGTTGATATGAGAGACAAGCATGTATCAAATTATTATGTGATATGTTTATGTGAAGTTGCTTATACTTGTAACTGAGATTAAAATGTTGAGATATTAAGATGAGATGACCGGGTTAAGAAAGCTCTACAGTTAGTGCACTAATATGCTACTCCATTTTTTAGGGCAAGAGGCCAGTGGGGACTAATACATACATAATGAGAGGTGTGTGCTGTGGTCGTAGATAGTATATCTTATATGAGAAGACAGGTATGCTATGATTGTTTTTGCAGGTTGCAGTAGGTAACAAAGGCATAGGTACGTGCAAATTTTATATGCTTGAGTAGCATAAATTTTGAGAAGTGCTATTAACATCATCGTAGTATGAGATGTTACAAAGATGCTGTTAAATGTAAGATGAGTTGTTGTATACTAATCTTAAGCATTCATGGACGAATTATCTCACTAAGTCGTGGTTTGCTCACCTTTTTATTAAAAATTATTTTTCAGGATCTAGAAATTTGTGAGCTGTTGAGGAGACATGAATAGAGAAGCATATTTTCCTGATTTGATAGTTGTTTTGTTTTGATAAGTTGACATATGTGATTTAATATCAAACAATGATGCATTGTAATAATTATAATTTAGTATATGAGGTTGTCGCTACCCCAAAAAAAAGGTAAAAAGGGATTTTTCCCTTAAGATGGGACGACCCTCGGGGTCCTCCGTTCTTGTGAGGGTGTGTGTCGAGTTCATTTCAAGGGTGCCTTGATCGGCCTAGGCATACAAAACATATCTAGGATAATCAAGGCTATGGAGTTGCCACCAATAAGGGGATTGAGGATGAGATTGGACATCCTATAGTTAATTAGAGAATAGGGGCATCTGAGATCCCAAAATAAGTCCATCTGAGGCCTTATCATCAATAGGTCCATTTGAGGGCCTACTGGAAAATTGAATGACTCTTAGTGGTCTGTGAGACTAAAGATTGAGGGTAAAGGGGTTTGGTTACGAGTGGGGAAGGTGTGAAGCACCCCACATCGCCCGTTGGAATCTAACGGTTCTCGATTTTGACGATGTTTTTGATTAAAATCTTATTTGATATTATTGAATTCCTATACGAATAATTTGACATAGAATACCCTTTTGAAGGGTGGTGAATTCTGTTTTTTGAAAAAGAGATCCTTAAAGGCATTGGAACAAAGTCCTCATGAAAGTGTTGATGTTTGGAAAGTATGCCTTAAGGTTTTGTAAATGAGGACCTTTTAGAAAAGACCACAAATTCACCCTCCTTCTCATGGGTATCGTAGATCAAATTGATTAACTCCAAAGGGAAGCATCCCTATCTTACAGTGGTAAAAGTTAATCCGGCCTTTACGAAAGGATGGAAATGGAAATGATGTTATTCCATTTTAAAGAATTAATATTAAGTGCGAATCTACTTTGGATTCTTAGAGAACTCGAGACTTTTGAAGTCAAGGGAATGGATAAAGAATAGGATGCTTTTTGCAGGCTTTTGAAAGAAAGGGGACGTTATCTTTTGAAGTCAAAAATAGTCTTTTGAAGACAAGGGTTCCTTTTGAAGGAAGAGAAATGTGTTTTAGTTGAAAAGAGAACACTTTTGAAGTGTAATGGAATTCTGTTTACGTAAACTGAAAGTGAGATTTTTACAATTCTTAATCCCAATTGAAAGGGGATCTTGCATGGAATGATGGTTCTAGAAAATTGAGTTCATGTGACAAAATGATGTCTTTGAAAAGAGAGCATGTGCCCTTTTTAATGAAAAGAATCATTCGAGTCATTTTTGGAATGAACTCATCAATTGAAAATGATGCACGCGTTAACAATTTTCTTGATGACAAGAAACCCCCCCCCCCCTTTTTTTTTTGAATCAAAATCTTTAGTTGATAAAGATGGTAATGTTGTCAAAAATGATTTGTGGGAGAATGATCCCATGCAAGTATGAACATAACCTCTTTGAAAGCTGAGCCTTTTAGCAGGGATTTGAGATGTAAATAATCACTTTCAATTCTAAAAGACCTTTTTTTGGAAAAGTACTTCAAGCTTTTGAAGCATGAAGATGGCTAGGAGGAATTTTATCCAAACTTGAAACGCACTTGGATTAATTGAATAAAAATATAATCAACGAATCTCCTAAGGATTGGAATTTTACTACGTGACATAGGGACATGCAGGAGTTCCTCGATTCTGGGTAGGATTATTCATTGGAACTTGATGGGTCGATTGATTAAATCCATTTGATGGTGATAAGCTATTATACTAGGGACGAGTTTTGAGCATTTGATGCTGTAAACTTTTATCCATAACATGACAGTTTACCTTAAGGCCTCAATTAAACTTTATTCACATGGGAATAGAATTAAAACATCACATAGCACAAAATTTTGAGATGAACATATCGAAAATGTCAAAAAATATATAAACATAATCAACCTTGGCAAGGTATGGAATTCATGAATGCGATGTTTATTGCTTTGATAAGCATAAGTATATGTACATAAAATAAAAGGGTTAAGTGACCACAAAATGAAAAGTGCTCAAACATTGGGTCCAAAGAGTCGTAACGACCACAACCCGGAGGGTAGCGAAAAGCCATAGCCTCTAAATAAAGCAGTAAATAAAGCGGTAAATAAAGAAAAGCTAAAAATGTACAAGCGATAGGGCAAAGGGTCGCGACGACCACAACCCGGAGGGTAGTGAAATGCCATAGCCTCTAAAGTAAATAAAATGAAAATGAGAACAATCATTTTGAATGAATTTATTCATGTCCTTGCATTTGTCCATTCATCCAAGCATGAGGATATTCAATTAAGTCCAAGAAACTTTGTGGTAAATGGGGATTTATTTTATGTTCAAGTTGATTTTGATTACCAACAAGGAAACAATAAAAGGTTAGTATAAACAATATGCATGCATGAACTTAACCTTGCCAAATTTGATTTTTGCTTAAACAACATTTCAACCTTTTGATATGCTTAACTTTCCATTTCACACATCACAAATGCAAGCTCGCATGCAATAAAAGAGAATAAAATGGGTGCTAGCAACCTATTGAAGTGGTATGCATGCAAAAGGTAGTTTAGGATCTCCCTGCCTTTAACCCACCATACAGGACTTTGATCCCTTCACGATACGTGTTAGGAGGTCCATGTCCATACTTGGGCGAAGGTGGGGAGGGTGACAATCACATATTGAGGCTTCAATTGACAATACTATCAATAGGGAATTTAGGAAAGCTTATTAATGAATTTGAAAAGGGAAGCTCACCTAGGTGGTTTTCACCTTAGCTTTGATTGATGTAGGTTTGAATGCTCCTTTGATAGCTTTGAAATTCCTTCTTTGAGATGCTCCTTTGAAAGTTCCAAATGTAACTGGAAGGTGGTTGAGTGGTGGTGGAGGTGATGGAGTGAATTAGAGATGAAAAACTTGGTAACTGCAAAGTTACCAGTCAACAGATGTGAAGTTGGCAATCAGAAGACATGCAATTGACAGTCGTTTTGTAGTAAACAGCAGCAGAATTTTGTGTTCTTCCTACGCTATCCCAAGGCAAATTGGGATGTTCACCCCTTTGATTTTCCCTCAAAATCAGACCCTAAATTTGTGAGAGAGATGTTTGGGAGAGGATATGTGGTAGGGTTCTTTATAATGGATGGAAGGGAATTGGATTAAGGTAGAATGGGTTGGTGTTTAGGCTAGAGAGGTTAGGATGATTTTGTGGTAGAAAGGGGTAGGGATTTTAAGATGGAAAGGTTAGGATTTCAATTGGTGTTTTTGTATATATGAGACGGGATCCTTAATGAATAAAAATGTGGACTATTTATAGGGAAAATTGGACTTTTAGGGGTAAAATGGTCATTTGGAAAGGCATTATGGTCACATGGGACATGGAGGGCATTTGGGAATTGTTTGGTGAAGGAATTAGAACAAGTTGTGAGGAGAATAAGAACTTAGAACAATAAGCATTGCATAGAAAGAATAAAAGTTCTCATTATTTCTCATTCATCTCTCATTCATTTCTACTCATCTCAATGTACATATTTCTCCAACTAAAGCCTTCTTTATATGGGCTCATATTCACCTAACATTTGAAGTGGTTATAAATTCATTCCCCATTAACCAAGTGATTCATCCACCATTTAACAAGTGGTGCATCCACCATTTACTAAGTGATTCATCCACTATTAACCAAGTGGTGCATTCATTCATCATTAACCAATTGGTGGTCGATCATCCACCATTTTACCAAGCATTTATAACAAATCAAAACATCCTAATTGTTGACTAACAAAGCCGGCATAAGAAAAAGTAAATATGAAAAGGGCAATTTAATAATCACAATTTCAAATGGCTGATTGCGATACCAATCCACAAAAGACTGCTAAAAATTTTGAGTAAAAAAATGTTAAGTGTGTTTGCACACATGTAAAACCAAAAATAGCATAAATGTAATAGACAGCATGCAAATGAATAAATAAATGATTCAAAGGTGCTACACTGACATTTCTCATTCAATCCCAAATCGCCTTCAGCATCTGACATCATCACACTAGCCTCATTAGGAAATGATGTTACCATTCCTCATCTTTTGTCTGTCTTGGATGAGAAATTAAAGGTAATAAACATCAACTTATTAGTTGTATGCCCTACAGGCAATCATAGAGATGATGCTTTAGGGATAAAGAACAATCATAGGATTTCATTTATTGTTAATCGCATTTATTATTATTTAATAAAAATACTTATTCTATTATGTTTATTTCATTATGATATTTACATGATATATCCTTGGAGTTAGAGTTGAGAATATGGAATTACAAAGAGTTGTAATTTTGAGACTGTAAATATATCTCTGTACTAAACTTCTAAAACATTCCTAGTTAAAGGTTCACTATAATGGATAGTAATGAACTATAGGACTAGCACTTGTTAGGTTGACTCTTTAGGAGGATAGCTAGTCTCAAGCTATTTGTGTGGAGACACTACAACTGACATGTGGGTGCCTATTACAAGAATAGGTACACTGAATGTAACCAAAGATATGATATCAACTGAGTGGAGTTTTAACCTACCTGTCAATCAGTTTCTCATTGTTATAGTAGTATAAGTAATCCTTAGACCTAAAACATCATAGTTGTCTTATGCAGATAGCCTTAGAAGTTTGATAACAGTAAGTGTAGATCCTTATAGGGGTTTACAAAGGTGTCCATTAGTCCTATTGTTATGTGTATAAAGGCATGTGAGTGATCAACAAGGAATCCATCATTCTCAGGAAAAAGAAAGAGAATGTCTCATATAGCATTCATAATATAAATCATTAAATCTATGGCTTTAGTAGGATGAATATAGAAAAGAGTTTCCATGAGTTCATTAGTGAGTTGATATTCATGATTGAGTATAAAGTAATTAAGCTAGGGACTTGACAGACCTCCATGTCCTATTAGTTTAATTGGAGACATTGTGTAGAAGGAAGGATGCAATTATAACCTATAAACTATAACAAAAGGGTGCTATGTAAGATACCTATTCACCTCATTAAGGACCACATCATGAGCCATATGCTAGATATTACTCATAGTTAGTAGAAGCCCTAATTGATATAAGTGAGTTATAATTAATTAAGGAATTGGAAGGAGTTCCAATTAGACCCTTAATGGAAAGAGTTCCATTGTGCACACTTTGTGCTATTCCTACTACTTAATAATGTGAACCCAATGGGTCACACACTGATCATGCAAAGAGAGCTTTAGAGTCAATGAGAGAAAGGATATAAGTGAATAAAGAATTGTTATTAAGGGCCAAGTTTGTGAGATATAAATTAGAGAGGTTAATATGCAATTAAGAGTAATTACATAAAGTCCAACTAGGGTTTGGACTTCCCCCCATGGCCGGCCCTATTAGTGGCTATATAAAGCCATATGATGATGTGTGTGTTGGGAATCGAATAAGGGAGGAAAAACTACAAAGGCGGAATTAAAATTTTTCCTGCGATTCCCAAAACCATAAATCTTAATTATGCTTAATACAAAATAAAATCCTAACTACCAAGAGAGTTAGGATACTTATAGTTGAACAAAGTTTTCTCCTTTATGCTGCAAGCTTTTTCTTCTCCTTTTTGCTCCAAGCTTTGTCTCTGGACAGCGGTGAATGAGCAGCCCAAGTGTGCCGCCTCCAATGGTATCCACACCTAGCTTGAGCTTGAAATCCTTTCCTTCTTCTTCCTTGTTGTTGCTAGAGGTGGAGAAGAGGGAGAGAGAGAGAGAGCCTCCTTAGAAATTTTGGCCAGCACTTATTAGAGTGTTAATGTGATCATTTCATCACCTTATAGTGGGCATTATATAGCCCACTAATAGGGCCGGCCACGGGGGGATTCCTAATCCTAGTGGGTTTTGTGTAATTACTCTTAATTACACAATAAGCCCACTAATTTGCATCAAATACAAATTAGCCCCTTAAAGAACTTTTCTTTAATCAATTATACCCTTTCTCTCATAGATAATCAAGCTCTCTTAGTATGATCAGTGTGTGACTCATTGGGTTCACATCATCAAGTAGTAGGAATTGCACATGTTGTGCACAATGGAACACTTTCCATTAAGGGTCTAACTGGAACTCCTTTTCAATTCCCTAATTGATTATAACTCATTTATATCAATTAGGGCTTCTACTAACCATGAGTAACACCTAGCATATGGCTCATGGTGTGGTCCTTAATGAGGTGAATAGTCATTTACAAAGAACCCTTCTGTTATAGTTTATAGGTTACAATTCCATCCTTCCATCAACACAATGTCTCCAATTGAACTAATAGGACATGGAAGTCTGTCAAGTCCCTAGTTCAATTACTTTATACTCATTCATTAATATCGACTCAATGATGAACTTATGGAAACTCCTTTCCATATTCATTCTACCATGAGCCCATGGATTTAATGAGTTATATTCAATGAATGCTATATGTGACATTCACTCCCTTTTTCCTGAGAGTGATGGATTCCTTGTTGATCACTCACATGCCATCACACACATAGCAATAGGGCCAATGAACACTTTTACAGACTCTTGAATAGGATCTACACTTAGTGTTATCAAACTTCTAAAGCTACATGCATAAGACAACCATGGTGTCTCAGGTCTAAGGATTACTTATACCACTATAACAATGAGAAACTAATTGACAGGCAGGTTAAAACTCCATTCAGTTTATCTCATATCTTTGGTCACATTTAGTGTACCTATTCTTATAATAGGCACCCACTTGTTGGTTATAGTGTCTGCACACAAATAGCTTGAGACTAGCTATTCTCCTATAGAGTCAACCTAACAAGTGCTAGTCCTATGGTTCATTACTGTCCATCATAGTGAACCTTCAACTAGGAATGATTTAGGAGTTTAGTACAGAGATACATTTACAGTCTCAAAATTACAACCCTTTGTAATTTCATATTCTCAACTCTAACTCCATGGACATATTATGTAAATATAAATGATGCATATAAACATAATAGAATAGGCCCTTTTATTAAATCAATAATAAATGTGACATGCATAAATGAAATCAATTGATTGTTCCTAATTCCCTAAACAATCATCTCCATGATTGGCTCTAGGGCATAATCCTAACAGTGTGACATGATCACACTCATTCAGTCCAAGCCCTAGCCATCCCTTTTGGTGGTGACTCTCTCTCTCTTCTCTTCTCCTATTCTAGCAACAAACAATGATTAAGAAGAAAGGACTTGAAACTCTTGCTAGGTGTGGATACCATTGGAAGCAAAACACTTGGGCTGCTCATTTACTGCTGTCTAGAATCAAACCTTGGAGCAAAGGAGGAAGACAAATAAATTATAAGTGATTCAACCCTCTTCTAGTTAGGGTTTTAATTTTGTATTATAGCATAATTAGATTCATGGGCTGTGGAATCGTTTAAGAAAAATTTTTATATTCTGCACTTTGTTTTTCCTTCTAGTTCGATTCCCAATACAACTTACACTTGGCTCCAAAGCAATACAAGTGATTAGCGTTGGGAAATTTGTTTAACCACTACACTATGAACAATTATGCAAATATAAATGACACAAATATAAATGATTACACAATTAGATAGAATACCAAATTAACAATATTATAGAACAAGGTATACATCAATCAATATTAACACACAAAGTAAAAGGAATAAGGTAAAGAAAACATAACTTGAGGGAATCAGTGAAAGACAGACAAAGAGGGAGAAGATCAGAATGTTTAGAAAGACACAATATGACTGCAACGTTTGGTTTTATAGGCCCCAGGTATACCTACACCAAACGTTCAGTAAAAGAAAGAATTTAATGTATTAACTCTTATGGTTAATACATTAACATAAAACGATAAGAAACATTATCACATATATGGTAACCACCAAAAGAGTAAATAGAATCTCTTTAAAATTGAAAACATAAATCTCCAAAAATAAAGTTTTGTAACTTCCTTGAAATAAAACTCTTAAATTTCCAACAATTAGCTCCATTCAACGTGATGGTAGTAATTTGCACTACTTCAGCAAGTACTTTGACATCACTACAATTTCACACAAATAGTGCACTGTCACTAAAAGCACATAAAGTGGCTCTATAAACAAAAGCTGTAACACCTACTAAACATAAACGGCAAAAAATAGGGCTTGAAACACTACAAATTATAAAATTGCACCTCAACTGAATAATCGCAAAATTAAAAGCAGATATTGGTGTTGAAACATAATTCTTTCCAATAAGGACCTCATATGTTGGGTTGCCATTCCTTCATGATGGCTTTTTGAATCAAAAGGTTGAAACATAATGCTTTCCCAATCCAAATCACCCATCGCTTTTCAATCTTTCAGCAATAAAAGCAACCAACAAACCACAATCAAGCAACCAAATCTCACAAACCCAAAAACTGACACGCTAGAATGGGATTCCTTTGATAAATGCAATGAAATAGCAGGGCTTATAAGTAAGCTTAGCTGTTGGTCACAAACTTGACCCACCATTACATATGCAATGTGGTGCATCAGTTTGTACACACTACAAGCAGTTTTTAGGATCATAGTTATTAAACCCAGACCAGACATTGACCCAGTCTAGAGGTCGAGTCATTGGTTCAACCATTGGGTCACTGGTCAGACCGGTCGTATAATTAAAAAATAATAAATATTTAAAATAAATATTAGAAAAAATGAAGTTTGTACATTTAAACAATAAATAATATGTATTGTGAATTTTTGCACATCAATAACATGTGGTCTTGTGATTAGGAACCAGTAAGCACTTTGAATTTTCTAAACATCCTCGTTTCAACTCCCCATGTTAACAAAAAAAAGAGAATTTTATTTAACCTCTAAAACCGGTCCAACCGGACTGGTTTACACCGGTTCAAAGTGGTTTAGTCCGGTCCCATTGTCATAATCAAATTGGAGAAGGGTTTAATTCACCAATCCAACCACCTGGTCTGGTCCGGGTTTAATAGCTATGCTCAAGATCATTTGGAACTTCAATTTTGCTCTTAAAAATGGCCTTTTGTTTGCTATATATGATGTTTGCTATATATGATCATCTCGGAATTAAATCACACCCGGTTGGGCAGGTTCATTTTATGACGATTTATCTACATTAGAAAGCTATATCCTATATCTATGTTGGAGAGCTTTTTATTTATTTCTCCCTTCGTCCCATAAAGAGAGGCCATTTTTGCAACTTTTTTTGTCCCAAAATGTTTGGCCATTCTTAAAATTCAAATCATTTTTTTTTTCGGTTGGATTTTCCTATACTACCTGTGAACCACTGGTTTTGATCGGGGAGAAACCCTTCTTTTAAAAAGACTTGTAGACATTTAAATGAATAAAAATCTGGTTTTTAAAAAGTTCACAAAAATATAACAAACAAGGAGTCACCACCTCAATTTTTAAGGAAAAAAGGAAAACCATGAAGATAGTTTTAAAAGGAGACCTTTGAAAACCAAACGCATGACATCGATCAAGGAAAAGCAGGTCTTAACAAAACAAGAGAGGATTCAGAGACTAAGTTACGATGTGGGAAGGTTCTAGGAAACATCCTATAGGCAACCACATAGCCCCAAAATGGGTCTTTGAATTTATATGGTCTATTTCAATCATTTCCTAATTAGTCACCATGCATATGTAAAGAATTATCCATAACCATCCATTCATTCATAAACATCCATAAAACATGTAAACATCCACAAAGCATATAAACATCCATGAACAAATAAAAGAGATATGGAAAGCATTTAAGAGAGATAGAGAATAAGAAATAGATCCATCCTACTCCTTTAGCAATCAAATGTGATGGATAAATGAATAAACATAAGTCCATCCTACTCCTCTAGCAAATATATGATGGATAAATGAATAAGCATGAGTCCATCCTACTCCTCTAACAAATATGTGGTGGACAAAAGAATAAAAAGAAAAGAAAAACCTAGGATACTTAGTATCCTAGGGTGGACTTGAACATCAAATGAGTGCCTACATACCTTACATACAAAGATGTAAGGATCAAAGTCCACGTAGTTCGATTGAGAAGGGGTTACTCCCTTTACAATGAACTATAAACCCTAAGTTTCCAACTTAAGAAAGGTTTTAAAAACTTAAGAGTTTCCAAAAATGGTTTGAGAAAAAAAAAAAAGGTATTTGAGAAAGAATAGAATTCTAACTCAAATAGACTTTCAAAATGATTTGAATTCAAAAGAGAATAGAATTCTAAATAAAACAGAATTTTATAAAAGTTGGAAACCTAAGACTTCTAATCCAAAGTAAAGACAATAACCCTAGGGGGAGAAGAGAACAATGCATAACCAAACTTGTCATAAACCAGTTACCATATGCCAAATATCCCGAAACATCAAGAAAACACCAATTAATCACCCCATGTATGCTATAGGGCAATTATCATGCTCAAACCATCCAATATTATATCCAAATAAGCATTAGAAAACCTAAATCAAATCTGAACATAATACAAACCATGCATATAATGACCTAATACTCATGCAAAGAATAAAAATCAAAAGAAAAGACAATACCCTAATATGCTCCTATATGCTCTAAATACCCTAACATGCATAAAACTATAAAAAACGTGCTAAATATGAAATATCATGATGAAAATATCATATAACAATCCAAAACATGAAAATAAAATCTAACATGATGCCTTAGGTAAGTATTTTATGTAAGAATGTGAAATAATCATCTTTACGGCGAGCTTTCTTAAGTAAAACTATCCGGAGATAATTTTATGTAGAAATCACTCCGCATGAATGGTTTCTTCACATATCCTATGTAAAATTTATACCTAAGAATGCAAAGAAACTCACAGCGCACTTAAACACACTCTAAAAAGCATCTATGCACAACCTCACCCTCTAAAGACGATAATTTTCTTCGAAAAGAATAATTATCCATACACCTATGAAGACGAGGCTTACACAGCAAGTGTCCTATACAAAAGATGCTTAAAATCATGCATATAATTGAACCATGAAGACAAAACGGCCTAAACACATCAAGCTATTTTCTATGCAAAACGTACCTCTATCCTTAAGAGAAAAATTATCCTAACAGCAAGCAATTCACAATCCTATTCCACTAGCATGCTTTCACATCATATTTGAATCATATACACTCTAAAATATAAAGTATATATGATTCCTAAATCAATTCTAAACCACAACTATGCAAAGAATGGAGTAGAAGAAGAAAGAATTGTAAAAAGATGCAAAGGAGACTTATAACAAAGCAAAGGTTTTCGTAGCGTTCTTCCTTCTTGTTGGACTTGATTGCCTTCTAGTTCTCCTTTAAAATTGCAGTAGAAAGCCTTCTCCAAATGATATGGGTGTGTGCAAACTTGTTCTCCCTCTCTCTCTAATGAATATAAAATGTCAAAGAGTCCAAAAGTCCCACCAAAAGTCCCCAATATTGATGAATGAGCCTCTATTTACAACCAACCAACCATGTGAACCAATGGTTGAGATTAATTCACCATAAAACCAATCTAAGGCTATTATTAAATCCTCTAGATGTTGGACAACTCAAAATCACATCCCAATAGGTTTAGAACACCTTTGGAAGGCTGAAATTTGGAGTAGAAGAGTCCTAATCTGTCAAAACTTCAAAATAGGACAAACAAAGCGGAGTGCCTCGGGTGACCGGTTGGGTGAACTGGTTGGACCGGTTGGGTGAATGGGTCACCCGAGAGGAAAATCAAGTTTCCCCAATTTTGAGGATTCTTGACCCATTTCGGACTCCTAACTTCAAACGGACTTAAATTCTTCAATTTAACTCCAATTTGAGTGATTCAAAAGCCAAAATTTGAAGGATTCAATGTAAAATAATTCTAGAATATCCTTGGACCAAAAATCCCTGACCACAGTCAATTGGCTGGGTTTTCATGATGCGGTGAATCAAAAAAAGGTTAATTAGCCATAGGGTAATATGGTGAACCAATCCAAAACTATCAATGAATTAAATGGGCACTTCAACTAGGCTCATTACACCATTATAAGGTCAATGGAACAATCCGGAACAAGTTTCAACTTCAATTGGGAAATATACGAAGTAAAAGACGAAATTGCCCTCAAAGTCGCAAAAGTTCTAATTAACTATCCAAACCTATCTGGAATTGAACCAAATTTGACACACATATCCAAAATGATCCTAGAAACTAAATGCAAATGTTGGGACTCAAAAAAGAGACAAAAATATACATGCAATGATGACCTATTCTCCTAAGGCTTAAAAGGGCAAAAGTGTCCTTTAAGGCTTAGGGACTCCTAAATGCTTCTAAACTTAAACAAATGCTATCATAAACTTATGGGGGTGAAAATGGGGTGTCTACACTACCCTTTCTTATTTCAGGAATTACTTTTCACACAACCCAATAACAATCAATAGGTGAGGGTATTTTGGAAAGATAAAGTTTAATTAATGAGAAGTTAATGCAATGATGGTTTTTCTTAGAGTGTGTGATTTGTCAAACTTTGTCTATCTTTGTGGGACGAATGGAGTATTTGCTATGTTACATTGTCACGAGTCCGGGTGTGTATCCGAATGTCAAATTTGTCAAATCTTCAAAAATAGTATGAAAAAAAAAAAATCAAAATCAGGATACGAGGACTCATCCAAAAAGGATCCAAAAATTAGCTATGAGTATAGGGATATGTGTGGGTGTGTGTTTATCAATATATTATATAAGGTAAATATTCGAATCTTCTGCCAAGTCAAATCTCACTCAAACCCAGTTGGGCCTCTTCATTCTTCCTCTGTCACAGTTGAACCAGTTGAAGCATTTTCTTCCCTCACAAAAGTTATATTAGCAATCAGCAATTTCATCTTCTCACAAAGTGTTGGTAACCAATACCACAACAGAAGTAGCTAACAGCAAGAGAGTGGCGACCCTCAATACAATGGTTGAGATTGCTGTAGCCTTCGATGCCATTAATTACTTTAATTTGTTGTTGCAATTTGCCCCTTTCTTCCTTCTCTTTCAGCGCATACGTATGTGTCACACCCCATTTTTGTACCACCTTACTAGGGCTCATCATTTCATGCATGTTTTTGTTTTCTTTTTGAGTCTAGTCACTTGCATTAGGTTTCTAGAGTCACAAGGACAAAGGATATGAATTTTGGTTTAATTCGGAGTTGATTTTGAGGGATAATAAGAGCTTTTGTGACTTGAGGGGCATAATCGTCTTTTAAGTCCCAAACTTTTCATTTGACCTTGGAATGATCTCGAAATTGTCAATTGGAGTTCATATGGATGCATAAGAGGTATTTCTAGTGTCAATTTGATAAATCAATGGCTCGGGATTAAAATGACTCGATGTAGTTCAAGTTGGTTAATTGACCCTTCTTTGGGTTAGCTCTAATTGACTCACAATCACCAACCAAATCTTTTCAAATTGACTTTAATTAGTCATCATTTTACTCCCAAAAGTGTTTTATGAAGTTCAATTTTGCTATGGAAAACATTTGGTTTGACCCTATGTGCATGCCTATGCTTAGCGAAGGTAGAACATAGTGGTTAACCGCCTTGTTCAAACCTAACCATGCCCCCATGGTTAGTGGTTTTCACCCCAAAATGTTCAAAAACATATTCCTCATCGAAACACGGTCCTTTTGGCTTTTGTTTCATGAAAATCGGAGTTAATTTGCCCCCTGAAACACTTTTAGAAGAATTAGGAGGCAAAATAGGAGAAAAATCAGAATTGGGCTCGGGTGACCACCCAGCCCCGGGCGGCTAGCCGCCTGGGCCCAGGTGGCTAGCCGCCCAGGCCCTGGTGGTCACCCAAGAGCACTTTCCTATTTGCTCTACGACTCCTTGCTGAAGCGGACTCTTGCCTATTTTGACGTATTTGGGCTCTTTTGGACGGGTTTCCTTCTAATTTTTGGTAACTTCTGAGTTACTTAAGCCCCAAGGGGGTCTCTAATAGCCCTTGGATTAATTTTTAGGATTTTAATCCCAGCCATTGGTTAATCCTAATTGAAGTCTATAAATACCCCCTATGCTTCAGCACAAGGGGAGCACTTTATGCCTAAAAACCTAAGTGTTAGAGAGAGAATAAGAGAGAGAGACTTGAAGGAGAGCTAGAGTTCTTGCTGTAGCCTTGGAGAATATTGATTGAAGACATCCACAAGAGCAAGAGGGAGTTCATACAGCAGCAAGGAAGGCTTTCCTCTAAGGTATTTCTCTTTCTATTCAAGCTTAAACTAGGGTATCATGTAGGATAGCTCTATTGCATGCCATGCTTATGATTTTTTTACCATGGATTGAGATTTCTATTAGTTAATACATGTGATAATGATGATGTTCATGATGAGTTTTGCATGCTTTAGAGTTAGTTCATAGGGCTCTATGCATGAATGTGATTCTTGTGCCTCTGTTGTCCTTGTTCTAGGATAGTGATATTGCATGTTAGTGTTAGGGTTTTTGTTATGTTTTATTTCTTTAGTTAGTTAATATGTATGATTTAGGTTCTGTTTAGTTTGGTTCTAGTATGTGTGGAGTATGTTTGGTATGTTTTTAAGCATATTTGTGAGTTTAGGACTGTTAGTGTCCTTATTTTATATTGGTTTCCATATAGCATGTTAGTTTAGGTTTTTCATTGGTTTTTCTTCATGGTTGCTGTATATGTTTTTCATATGGAGTAAATATGATATTTTTGCATGCATGTTAGTTCATTCTAGGGTTTTTATGCATGATATGGTTCTAGGATAGTGTTAGAACTTATTATTGTTCGCTGTTTTTTGCTGTTAGCATGTTTAGTGGATGATTTTAGGCCATAATACTATTCTGTCCAGATTTGCATGTTAGTGTTTTTGCATGGTTTTGAGCACGTGTAAGGGTGCAAATAGGTGTGGTATTTGTCCTATGGCGAATAGGGCTGCTAATGCTTGAAATGGCTAATGCTTGGAGCTATTGCGCTTAGGTAAGTGGGTGTGAAGGTGCCCCAATTCACCTCTCTTCCTAACTCTTTCCCTACTCCCTCTCTAGGGTTAATTTTTAATACAAGTCATGGGTAAACTTCTTGGAAGATATCTTTGATAGTTTGTTCAAGAACTTTTGGCATTTGAAAGCAAAAAGAATGATTTTATTCTCTTGGGAATTTTATCAAACACTTGGTGGGCATAGTTATGCCCACAAGATTTTTTGTAAAGAAAAGAATTTCAAAATTCATGGGTTAGCATTCTAGAGAATGCTCTTGAGTGCACTTTTGATTATTTTGACTATTTGAAAACAAAAAGAAAGATTTTATTCTCTTGGGAATTTTATCAAACATTGGTAGGCATAGTTATGCCTATGTTGGAAAATGAGGTCTTTGCATATGGAAAACTCCCAAAAGTTGTCAAAATAGCAAGAACTCAATGCATTCCATTCATAAGAATAGCAAATATTTAAAAAGAAACAATGAAATGAAAGAATAAGAATGAACTTGAAGGAGTTGGGAATTATCTTACCTCATTCATGGAATGGATGTAGGAGAGATGATTGTTGGGTTCCAAGAGCAAGCTATCCTGTTGATCTTCATAATGAGGTGCTTTGTATGTTTTCTTGAGAAAGTGATGTGGATACTTGGCATCGGAGTATTTATTTGATGAAGAACTCATGTTGGGTGTTCTTGAGAAAATGGGTTTGATTTGAAAAAGTAAGTTGGGAAGGTTGATTTGATGAATCAAAGGTTGTTTTGATTCCTTGAAAGTGGTGTTGTTGGTGTTTAATCACCACAATGATTCAAGTTTAATGCCAAAGTTTTGGTATTTTGGAGTTGAGAATGTTGGGTTTTGGGTTTCTAGAGAAAGAAGCTCTCAAAAACCAAGTTGGAAGGATAAACAAATGAAGGAAGGTGCAAGGCTTTATAGCCAAAACACCAAAAATGTGCAGCAGAAAGTTCACTCTCGGGTGACCGGTTAGCCCCAACCGGTCCAACCGGTCCCCTAAATCGGTTTTTCATTTTGTGCAATTTTCGCACATTTTCGCTTAACCGGGCCCCTTTTCGCCTGATTTTTCGATGAAATCTCTCTTGAAAGGCCTAGAACCTGATGTGAATGATTTGAAATGAATGAAATGATGAGTGATTAGTCACTAATTGAATTATTAGTACACTCATGGTGATATTTGCAAGCCCGTTTCGACATTTGCTTTGTTAAAGGGCTTTATCTTTGGATAATGGAAGGATTATGCTTATGATACTTGTTTGGAACCATGGAATTTTATATTCCTTGATTTCTTGTGAGTGAATTGCTATTGCTATTTATTTCTTGAGGAAATTATAGCACGTTGGGATTAATTGAGTATTCTTGCTTATTTTTAATCCTCGGGTTAAAATAAAGCTTTGTTGATTGGATGATGAGTTGATTGAATGCTTGAGATGCTTTGTAAGGATCATGAAATTTTTATTTCTTGATTCTTCATGATGAATTGACATTGCTATTAATTTCTTGAGGAGATTATGGCATAAATGGAATATGTGCTTTGTTTAATTTTAACAAAGATTGTTAAAATAAAGCGTATGAATGCTTGATTGGAATTGGTTTTGGAAGTATGTTTAAATGACTCTTTGAGTCACATACATGGATTGTTTTGCATTGCTATTAATTTCTTAAGGGAATTATAGCACAATTGGAATATTTTCTTTGCTTAATCTTAACAAAGATTGTTAAGATAAAGCCCATGATTGCTTGGATAGAAGTGTTTGTGATAATATGTTTAAATGACTTTTTGAGTCACATACATGAATTGCTTTGCATTACTATTTATTTCTTGATGAAATTATAGCACAATGAATGGATTGCCCTCACCTGATTTTAACAAAGTTGTTAAAAGTAAAGTTTCATGATGTTGTTTAGTAAGCATGGTGTGTTTAAACGACTTTTGTAGTCACACACAACCCCCTATCTTGTGCGTGTCCTCATTAGAAAGAATGAGCGTACATTATGGAAGCATATGTGTTCCTATTAGAAAGAATAAGCATGTGAGAGTATAGTGTGTTTAAATGATCCTTGTGGTCACACACGCCCCCTATCTTGTGCGTGTCCTCATTATAAAGAATGAGCGTACATTATAGAAACATATGTTCCCCTATTAGAAAGAATAGGCATATGAGAGTACCGTGTGCTTAAATGACTTTCATAGTCACACACAACCTCCCCCTTATTTTGCACAAGTGTACATTATAGCAGTCATGAACATCCTCAGTAGTCACTGTTGAAGTTCAAGCTTTGGTTCTTCGCTATTTTCTTGTGAAAATGGGCTGTCTTTTCTAACATTGGTGTCACTTGCGAAGCAAACTCCACCAATGAGGGGCTTCTGTAGACACCCCATTTTCACCCCCATGAGATCATGATAGCATTTGGATAGGTTTAGAAACATTTAGGAGTCCCTAAGCCTAAAAGGACACTTTTGCCCTTTTAAGCCTTAGGAGAATAGGTCATCATTGCATGCATATTTTTGTCTCTTTGTTGAGTCCCATCACTTGCATTTACTTTCTAGGATCATTTTGGATATGTGTGTCAAATTTGGTTCAATTCTAGATAGGTTTGGATAGCTAATTAGAACTTTTGCGACTTGAAGGGCAATTTCGTCTTTTACTTCGTATATTTTCCAATTGACTTCCAAATTTGTTCTGGAATATTTCATTGACCTTAGAATGATGAAATGAGTCTAATTGAAGTGCCAATTTAATTTATTGATAGGTTTGGGATTGGTTCACCACATTACCCTATGGTTAATTGACCTTTTTTCGAGTAATCGTCTCATGAAAACCCAGCCACCTGACTATGATCAGGGATTTTTGGTTCAAGAATATTCTATGCTTATTCTACATTGAATCCTTGAAATTTTGGCTTTTAAATCACTCAAATCGGAGTTAAAATGAAGAATTTAAGTTCGTTTGAAGTTAGGAGTCCAAACCGAGTTAGGAATCCTCAAAACCGAGGAAACCTGAGTTCACTCTCGGGTGACCGGTTCACCCAACCGGTCACCTGAGCGTTTCGTCCTGATTTATCTCCTTTTTAATTTTTGACGAAATGGGACTCTACCACTCCAATTTTTAGCCTTCTAAAGGACTTCTAAGCCTATTGGGAGATGGTTTTGAGTTGTTTAACATTCATGGGATTTAATTACAGCCCTAGATTGATTTTATGGTGAATTAGTCTCAACCATTGGTTCATATGGTTGGTTGGTTATAAATAGAGGCTTATTTATCAGCATAAGGGACTTTTGACACTTCATATTCCTAAGAGAGAGAGGGACCACGAGTTTGCACACACTCATATCACTTGGAGGAGGCTTTCTACTGCAATTTTGAAGAGGAACTAGAAGGGAACCAAGCCAAAGAGAAGGAAGAACGCAGCGAAGACCCTTGCTTTGTTGTGAGTTTCCTTTGCATCCTTTTATGATTCCTTCTTCTTCTACTCCATTCTCTGCATAACTATGGCTTAAAATTGAATTAGGAATCATATATACTCTATATTTTAGAGTGTATATGATTCAAATGTGATGAGAATGCATGTTAGTGGATTAGGATTGTGAATTGCTTGCTGTTAGGATAGTCTCTCTCTTAAGGATAGAGGTACGTTTTGCATGAAAAATGAATTGATGTGTTTAGGCCGTTTTCTCTTCATGGTTCAATTATATGCATGATTTTAAGCATCTTTTGTATAAGACACTTGCTGTGTAAGCCTCATCTTCATAGGTGTATGGATGATTATCCTTTTCGAGGATAATTATCGTCCTTAAAGGGTGAGGTTGTGCATGGGTGCTTTCTGGAGTGTGTTTAAGTGCGCTGTGAGTTTTTTTTTTTGCATTCTTAGGTATATATTTTACGTAGAATATGTGAAGAAACCATTCATACGGAGTGATTTCTACGTAAAATTATCTCCGGATAGTTTTACTTAAGAAAGCTCGCCGTAAGGATGATTATTTCACATTCTTACATAAAGTACTTACCTAAAGCATTATGGTAGATTTTCTTTTCATGTTTAGGATTTTCATATGATATTTTCATCATGATAGTGCCTATTTAGCATGTTTTTGATAGTTTTGTGCATGTTAGGGTGTTTAGAGCGTATAGGAGCATATAGAAGCATACTAGGATTTTGTGTCTCTTTTGATTTTTGTTATTTGCATGAGTATTAGGTCATTATATGCATATTTAGTACTCTGTCTAGATTTGAAGTAGGTCTCCTAATGATTATTTGAGCATGAATATGGTTGGTTTGAGCTTAATAATTTCCCTATAGAATACATAGGGTGATTATTTGGTGTTTTCTCGATGTTTCGGGATGATTTGCATATGGTAAGTGGTTCATGGTGAGTATTGTGTGAGTTGTTCTCTTCTTCCCCCTTGGGTTATTGTTTTTACTTTGGATTAGAAGTCCTAAGTTTCCAACTCTCTTAAAATTCTGTTTTAATTAGAGTTCTATCTCTTTTAGAATTCTACTTCTTTCAAACTTCTTTTTGGATAAGAGTTCTATCTCTTTTCGAATTCTATCTTTTCTCAACTTCCTTTTTTCGGAAATCTTTCTTCTTTTTTAAAACTCTTCTTTTCTTTTAATGGAAACTTAGGGTTTATAGTTCATTGTAAAGGGAGTAACCCCTTCTCAATCGAACTACGTGGACTTTGATCCTTACACCTTTGTATGCAAGGTATGTAGGCGCTCATTTGATGTTTAAGTCCGCCCTAGGATACTAAATATCCTAGGTTTTTCTTTTTCTTTTCTTTCTTTCTACCCATTTGTCCATCACATATATGCTAGAGGAGTAGGATGGACCCATGCCTATACATTTATCTATCACATATTTGTTAGTAGATAGGATGGATTTGTTTGCTTATTCATTTATTCATCACATATTTGCTAGTGGATATGATGGATTTGTTTGCTCATTCTCTCTATCTCCTGCCTGCTTTCCATATCTCTCATACTTGTTCATGGATGTTTATATGCTTTATAGATGTTTATTGCTTTATGAATGTTCATGGATGAATATGGATTAGTTTATAGATGATTCTTTGCATATGCATGGTGACTAATTAGGAAGTGATTGAAATAGCCCATATAAATTCAAAGACCCATTTTGGGGCGATGTGGGTGCCTATAGGATGTTTCCTAGAACCTTCCCACATCGTAACTTAGTCTCCGAATCCTCTCTTGTTTTGATAGACCTGCTTTTCCTTGATCGGAGTCATGAGGTTTGTTTTCAAAGGTTTTCTTAAAAAACTGTTTTTATGGTTTTCCTCTTTTCCTAAAAATGAGGTGGCGACTCCTTATTTGTGTTTTTGTGAACCTTTTAAAAACCAGATTTTTATTAATTTAAATATCTACAAGTCTTTTTAAAAGAAGGGTTCTCTTTCCTTCCTCTTCTTTGGATCGAAACCCGTGGTTCACTCGATGAGTCCATCGTCGATTGGGCTTCTAACTCCTTTTGCCCTCCTATGATGGATTCCTCCGCCCTTGTAAGTTGTTTCCTCCTAAGATTGTGTAAATTTGAGTTGTTTGAGCACCAAGAAAGTCTTTAATAGCCCTAAGATCATTATCTAATGAATTAATCTTAGCCATTGGTTTATGAGGTCAGTTCCCTATATAAAGAATATGATGTTTAGCATATGTAGGGAGGGGAATTGCACTTTATACTTAGAGAGAGAGGGAGCTACGAGTTTAGAGAGCTAGAAGGACATCAAGAGGAGGCTCTTCAACCCTAGGCAAGCAAGAGAATAAGGATTTTGAAGGCAAGGGAGGTTTTACAAGAGGTAATTAAACACCCCTTTCCATTGCTGAATATAGCTCTTCTTCTTCTCCTTCTCCTTCTTCTTCTATTATAGCTCTAGTGCATGTTGTAGCTCCACATGCTAGGATAATTCAATGTTTTTATGATGTGATATAAATGATTTTAGAATGATTTATGGTTTTATATGCTTGATAGTCTTTAGTTTACTAAGGTTTTGAAGGTGTTATCTTTTCTATCTTCTAAAATCATGCATAGTTCATATGTCTTAGTTGCTGTGATAATAGTCATGAGTTGACGCTCCTGTTAGTTAATATATATAATATGAATGATATTCATGATGATTTGAGCATGTGTTAGAGTCGTTTCATAGGTTTTGATGCATAGTTATAAAATTAGGATTTCGTTAACCCTAAATTCACATAAGTTTCATACAGCATGTTTAGCTTAACTTTTTGAGTTGTTGCTCATCATGGTTGTTTTATATATGCTGCATATAGTGGAATCATGCTAGGTTTTCATTCATTTAGTGGATTTTATAGGGTTTTTGGAGAGATTATCTTTTTCTAAGGATAATTACCCTTTTTGTTAAGAAAGGTTTTGCATGAGAGCTTTCTATGGTGTGTTTAAGTATGAAATCACTTCTATTGTCTTCTAATATATAAATTTTATGTAGGATATGATGATTGCACCTCCTCATAATGACGTTTTTACATGAAATTATCTTAGGATAGTTTTACTTAAGAAAGCTTGCCGTAGGAAGGCCTGTTTTCATATTTTACATAAAATGTCATCTTTTTTGTTAAAATAGGCTTTGCTATCATGTTTATTGTTATTATTAGGGTCTTTCATGATTGTTGGCATGTTTCTGGTAGGTTTTTGTGCATGTTAGTTAGGTCATTGCATGTAGGGTCGTGTTAGGGTTTGTAGTTATCCATTATTCTTGTTATTTGCATAATTAATGGATGATTTTAGGTCTTAATATGATCCTATCCAAATTAGTATTCTATGGTTTTTGCATGATTTTGAGCACTTGTAAAGGTGCAAATAGGTGCAATAATTGCCTTATTGCAAATAAGGTTGTTATCGCTTAAGCTTGCTATCGCTTGGAGAGAATTACACAAGGTAAGTAGGGTATGAAGAGCTCTAATTCACTTTTCTTAACTTTTCTTCTCTCTTTTTCCTCCTAGGGTTATTCTCTAATAGAGGGATATGGTAAATTCTAGGATTTCTTTCCACCCTTTTTCAAAAGTTTATATCTTTTACTGAATTTTTGTTGAGAATCATTTGTCTTTGAAGATTTCTATGGAAGGAAACCTAGGGTTTACCATAAGTCACGATTAGGATTTAACCCTATTCTCTTCGAACTACGTGGACTTTGATCCATGTATTTCCATGCATGGTACGTAGGCGCTCACTTTGAGGTTCAAGTCTACCTTAAGATACTAAGTATCCTAGGTTTTCCCTTTCTTTTATCCATTTATCCATCACGTATGATTGTTAGAGGAGTAGGATGGATTTGTGATTGATTTGTATGCTATCTTATGTTGATAGATATGGATTTGCATGTGATTAAGTTATTAAATTAGCCCAATCAAATTAAGAGACCAACTCGGGCGATGTGGGTGCCTATGGGATTTACCTAGAACCTTCCCACGTCGTAACTTAGCCCCCGAATCCAATTTTCTGGTTTTAAAGACTTTGCTTTTCCTTTTAAAATGGAGTTATGTGGTTTTGAAAATAAAACATTTTTACGGTTTTCCTCTTTTCCTTAAAAAATGAGGTGGTGACTCCTTTCGATTTGCTGCCTTCTCCTATTTTGCCAAACCCTTGTGGGCCGCCCTTTTTCGTGGGGTTCACAAGACCTACTGTAAGTTCTAAACCCTTTCTAGTTAGGGTTTTATGTTTTGTATTGAACCACAATCAAATTTATGGGCTTAGGGAATTAAATGAAAATTTTGTTATTCATTATGTTCCGCATTCTAGTTTTCTTTACTTCAATTCCTTATAGTGGTATCAAAGCCATGATTGTGCTTCATACAAACACCATATGGGCTAGAAATTATGGTAAAATTAATTGGTTAATTTACTAGAACTAGGTTTTCGTAAAATTAGGGTTTTCTCTCTCTTGGCTGAACCTAGGGTTTTGAACCCTAGGTTTTCTCTCTCCTTCGTCTCTTCTAAAATTGATTCTAATTATGATTAGGGTTAATCATTAATGTATTGGATGCACAAGAATCAAAATTGGAAAAGAAGAAACTAGGGTTTCTTCATTGAGGCTGAACCTAGGGTTTAGAACCCTAGGTTGCTCCTTTGCTTGTATTGATTTAAATTTAATAAATATAAATCATGGGATGATTATATCTAATAATATATACTGTATATATGATTATAAGATGTATTTGATACATTAAAGTTGAATTAAAATCAATTAAAAGCTTGGAGTTCATCAATGGAGGCCGAACCTAGGGTTTTTGAAACCCTAGGCTTATTTAAATTCTTTTCTTCTATCTCTGCAAATTAAATCATTATGAATGATTTTATATTTAATATATATATTGTATACATGTTAAATATAATTTTTGGTATGAGTTTTGAATAAAAAATAATCAAAAAGTTTGTTTTTCAAAAATTTCAGCATAACAGTTTTTGTAGAAAAACGATACAGCCATGGTTATTGGCTTGTATCTTCTTCATGGGAGCACAGAAAGACTTGAAACCACCACCATCAGAATCGCAGCTCACCTGAGGACAAACCCCAAGTGGTGCAGCAACCATTAGATGGCATCTTCTAGGGTTTTAGAACCCATTCTCTTCCATTATCGTTTTTGCAGAAAAATTGGATAATCTTTATAGAACGAGTTGTGCGCTGTTTGGGGGTGATTTGATCATCTAGACTTCTCTATGGGGGTCAAAACTCACGTAGAGACATGACGCAGAGGCTGCCATGGCTTGGCCAGCCATGCACGAGGTGTGGCAGCCATGAAAGCTTCATGGAAGCTTCATCTTCTCCAGCGGTAGCAGCTGGGGTTTAAAGAAACCCCTCCTAAAACTCGACCTTGGGCTCTTAGCCCTTAATCACCACCTCTGTGGCGCTTGGCCTAGATTTAGGAGGACACCCCAAGGCCCTGAAAAGGCTGGTTGTGGCCATGGTGGAGGCGCAGCACCCATTAATGCACACTAGGTTTAGGTTTTCACATGAAACGCTAACCCTAGTTTTAAAATTTTGATTTTTCCCACATTAATTAATTCTGAAATTAATTGTATAATTAATATTGATTAATTTTATAATGTTTTAAATTGTTTAAAACAATTTTGGAATAAATTTTATTTTATGGAATTTTTAATTTAAATAAAACTGTTTTATTTATTTAGTTAATTCCTAATACTATAGTATTAGATACTAATTAGTATTATTTAATTGTTTTAATTATTCTAATAATCTTGATTAATATGATTGATCAAAATTAGATGTTTTAAAGAGTTAAAACATATTAGGATAGATTAAAATAATTTTACGAAATTAAATGATTAAAAGGAGTTTTAATTCATTAATTAGTTTCTAAATTAGGGTTTTGGAAATTCTAATTTTAGAAATTGATAAAATTGATTATTTTCATTATTTTAATTCTGAAAATAATTATTTGATATTCCCTAATGAGATTAGGAAGCATTAATGAGATTAATGAAGTCCAATTAATAGAGTTACCATAATGCTCATATTTTTTATTGCTTATATTACTTTTATTTATGCAATGTGATTGTATTATTGTGAATGGATGATAACTATGGACTAAGACCTAAACCAATTGTGATTGACCGTCTTGTGATTATGGGATGTATTACTTTTCAAAAGGTTGTAATTTAATTATTGGTGATTGTCACACCCCATTTTTGCCACATTAGCTAGGGTTTGTCATTTCATGTGTCATTTTGTTTCCTTTTTGAGTCTAGTCTTTTACATTGAGTTTCTAGGGTCTTGAGGATCATATGTATGAATTTTGGTTTGATTTGGAGTTGATTTTAAGGGTTAATAAGAACTTTTGCGACTTGAGGGGCATAACCGTCTTTTTGGTCACAAACATTCCATTGACCTTGAAATGATCTCCAAGTTGCCAATTGGAGTTCATATGGATGCATTTGAGGTATTTATGGGTTCAACTCGATGAATTGATGGTTCGGGATTAAAATGGCTCAATATGGCTCAGGTTAGTTAAGAGACCTACTTCGGGTTAGCTCGAATTGGCTCATGATTTTCACTCTATGCCCACTCATTTGACTTTTATTAGTCTTAATTTCATCCCCAAATGTGTTTAGGGAGGTTGAATTTCGAATCGAAAGACATTCGGTGCAACCCTACGTGCATACCTAAGCTAAGCGACGGTGGTGCATAGCGGTTAACCGCCTTTGTAAGACTTAACCATGCAGCCATGGCTAGGGTTTTTTGCCCTCAAGTGACTCAAATTACATTCCCCTTCGAAACACGGTCGTTTTTGCTTTCATTTCGTCCAAATCGGAGTTGATTTGAGCCTTGAAACACATTTGGAAGCTGAAAGGGTCAAAATAAGGCAAGAGATGAAGAGGACTCGGGTGACCACCTAGGCCTGGGCAGCTAGCCGCCTGGGCCTAGGCTGCTAGCTGCCCAGCCCTAGGTGGTCACCTGAGCCACTTTCCTTTTTTGAGTGCTGAAGCGGACTCTTTCCTATTCTCTCGGATTTGTTCACCTCCAGCCGCCACTCCACCTTATTTTTAACCCTATTTGACCTACTTGAGCCCCAATGGAGTCTCTAAGAACCCTTGGATCAATATCTAGGGTTTTAATCCCAACCATTGAGGGATTCGCCTTAAACTCTATAATTACCCCTATATACTTCAACATTGGGGGAGGCACTTGGAGAGACTTGGAGGCACCTAGAGGTAATTACAGCCATCCTTAGGGTAGTTTAACCTAATTTGTGAGTGAGAGAGTGAGAGAGAGAGCTTGAAGGAGGGCTGCAGCTTTGTTTGGAGGCTTGAAGGAGAGTGTTTCCAGCAGTTCATAAGAGGAGAAGGATTCTCTACAGAAGCAAAAGGACTTCACTATAGGTATACCTTCCCTTCTCCTTTCTCTCTTTGAAATTAAGGTTCATGCTTAGAATAGCATTATTTCATATTCAAGGTTGAATTTTTATCATATATTGATACTTCTACTGGTTAATATATGTGATAAAAATATCATTCATGGGCAGTTATGCATGTTGTAGTGTTATTCCATGTGATTACATGTGAGTTTGTGATTTTAGGGTTTCTATAGTGCTAAAATTAGTTTTCTACATGAAATAACTCTTTTGCATATTAAAGTATATATTTTTGTCACGTGTTGATGCTTTTATGGGTTAATATGCATGATTAGAATATTGTCCATGGTTAGTTTTGCATGCTAGGAGTTAGTTTTATGTGATATAATGCATAGTTGGGATTCTAGGGTTTCTCTTGTGCTGAAATAGGGTTTTTGCTTAGAATAGCTATATTTCATGTGCAAACTTGTATTTTTATTATGTGTTGATGCTTTATTGGTTAATATGCATGATTAGAATGCTGTTCATAGTTGGTTTTGCATGATTTAGAGTTATTTCATGTGATTTTATGCACAATTGTGATTCTAGGGTTTTATTCATCCTTGTTTTAGGAAAGTTGCATATAGCATGGTAACTTAGAGATTTTCTTTGTTTTTTCTTCATAGTTGCTGTATATGTATTGCATATTAGATAACTATGATATTTTCAACATTCATGTAGTGGATTTTAGGGTTTTTTTATGCATGTCATGATGCTAGGATTGAATTAGGGTTTATGATTGTTCACTGTTTATGTTGTTTGCATGTTTAGTGGATGAATATAGGCCTCAATACTATTCTGTCCAGATTTGTTTATTGTCCTAAAAATGATATTTTGAGCATTCATGGTAGTTGATTTTAGGGTTTTTTTGCATATCATTGCATATAGGGCTGAATTAGGGTTTTTGTTAGTTCATGATTCTTGTTATTTACATGACTTATGGGTGATTTTAAGCCTTATTTCAATTCTGTCTAGATCTGTTTACTGTCTTTAGTGACATATTTTGAGTATGTGATAGCCTATGTTTAAGCATGATAATTGCTTGGTTAGAAACTAGGTTGGTTTGTTGGTGTTTTTGATGTGTTTTGCATGCAAATTGTAGGTGCTTGACAGGTACAAACCCATAGAAAGTGGGATATGACAGGTGCAATTACCCCACCAATGTAGGGTGATTATTTTGGCTATTGTAAGATGAAATCTTGCAAATAAAGTAATTACCTTATGCAATAGGGTGGTTATTTTAACAGGTTGCTTTTGCTTAAGGTAAGTAGGGTTTGAAGGTGCCCTAATTCACCTTTCTTTCCTTCCTTAAAAATTTCCCTTTCTCCCTCCTAGGTTATTTCCTAATAAGGGGATATGGCAATTCTTATAGTTTCCTTTTATAAAAGAATACCTTTTTTTAAATGAAAGTTTCTATCTTTATTGAAATTCCATACTTTCTAAAGAGCCTTTGAGAATCATTTATTTTTGGAAACTTACCATATTTCTCTTGAAAGGAAACTTAGGGTTTACCATAGGCCTTTATTAGGTTATAACCCTATTCCCTATTCGAACTATGTGGACTTTGATCTATGTATTTCCATACATGGTACGTAGGAGCTCTTCGTGAGGTTCAAGTCCGCCCTAGGATACTAAGTATCCTAGGTTTTCTATCCCCTTTTTCTCTTTTCTCTTTTTCTTTGATTTATTTGCTTATGTGGATGAATGAATGGATGATATACATGCTGCCTTGTGATGATAATTGATATTTTATGTGTGTTTAAGACTTTGATTTAGCCTAATTAAATTAAGAGACCGTTTAGGGCGATATGGGTGCTTATAGGCTTTGCCTAGAACCTTCTCATATTGTAACTTAGCCGCCGAATTCACAATCTTTAGTTTCCAAAAGATTTTTTGCCTTTCCATTTTCAAACATGGAGTCACTTGTTTTGGAAAATAAAACATTTTAGGGTTTTCCTCTTTTTCCATAAAAAATGAGGTGGCGACTCCTTCCCTTGTTGTCTTTTACCAATTTTTTGCTGAACCCTTGTGGGCCTAATTTCTGGGGTCCACAGTGATGTAATTTTTATTGGGGCTTGCATGCCACCTTCTCCCTCTCTCTATCATTCTCTTATGTACCCCACATTCCCCTTATGTATTCCCTTCTTCAAATTATGTAAATGTTATGTAATTAAGAGTGCACTAAGGAGCATGGTGGAGCCCAACGGAGCATGGTGGAGCCCAACAAGACATTGGTGGACATTGAAGGACTTGCAGAGCTTGGAGAAGATATTCAAGAGAGCATGCATGGCTTTAATTTATTGTTTTACAATCACTTACACCTTCCTATAGACCTTGGATTCAATTTATTGGCTTGAATTGAATCACCCAAAAGTCCATAATCATCATAATGGGAGCTTTAATTTATGAGATAATTGTAGTAGCTCCAATGCCATAGGTTGATATATGTCACCTATATATAGATAAGGACTAATATCAATTAATGGTGCTTTATTATTGTTTATTTATTGTGCATCATATGTATGTTAAATATTAATGAGACCTATTAAACCCTTCTTGTTTTAAGATATTAAGTTGTGAATTGAGAGAACATTAGTGAATGTTCTCTTCATAGCCTTCCATCATTATAGGCTCAACTAGGGTTTTTGGTGTGGGTGCTTGGCTACAGATATGTTGGAGGTGTCCATATTGGGGATTCTACTTGATACTATTATATATGTGATATCATGAGAGTATAAGTGGCATATTCGAAAATTCTATTATGTGAGGAGTGTGTTATAATAACCAAACATGTGTGAATGGTGGGTTTGACTTAACTAGAGATTATATTCCAAAATTTCATTATGTGAGGTTTATGTTTCTCTAGAGGCTAAATGATTGGAACTTGCTTATAGAAGCATTAGACAAAGAGTTGTCTGCTCATTGGAAGTTAGTATCCAAAATTCTATTATGTGAGGTTGCTAGTTTTCAATGGGACCCCAATCCCTACTAGGAATCTATTGATTCTCGAATTCCATTAGAAGGTGTATGGAATTTGACAAAATAGTGGGAGCTATCATATGATTAAATACCCAATCATTATGGATAAAAATGAAATCTAATTCTCTATTTAATTTTTTAAATGTAGTTCACCAAAATGGCTCACCTCAAGCCCTTATAAAAAATTATGGATACCAACCGTTTGACTGGACCAAATTACCTTGACTGGCTGAGGAATCTGAAAATTGTTTTGAGTTCCGAGAAACTTACTTATGCGCTCCAAGGCCCACTTCTTGAAGTTCCTGCTACAGTTGCTACGTAGCAGAGAGAGATGCTTATAAAAAGTGAATGGATGATGACTTGAAAGCTCAATACTATATGATGGCATCAATGAGCAAAGAACTTCAGAAGCAACATGAGTCCATGGGAAGTCCACCTGACATTTTTATCTTCTTATAAGAGTTGTATGGGGAACAGAGTCGGACAGCAAAGTATAATATTGTGAAGGATCTTTTCAGGGCAATGATGAATGAGGGTTCATCTGTGATTGATCACACTATGAAAATGATTAACCATATTGAGCAGCTTGAGAAACTTAATGTGATCATTAAAGCTGATATGGCTTCTGACATTATACTACAGTCCCTACCTGATTCATATGGTCCTTTTATTATGAATTTTCACATGAATAAGTTGGACCCTACTCTTTTTGAGCTGCATAATTTGCTCAAGATGACTGAGAAGACAATAAAAAAGGGGAGAGGTTCTTTACTTGCATTTGATAGGGCATCTACTTCCAAATCTAGGCCTAAGCCTAAGGGCAAGGGCAAGAGCAAGGGAAAAGGTAAGAGTACCCAAGGAAAGAAGAAAAAGAACCTTAAGGCAAAAGGAGGCATAAATAAGGGTAAGTCAGACAAAGCTACGGATAAGGGAACCTGTTTTCATTGCAGCAAAGTTAGGCATTGGAAGAGGAAATGTCATGAGTATCTGGATACTCTAAAGAACTAACCTTTAGAAGGTATGGATCATGCTCTCATTATTGAAACTAACTTAAATGTTAGTTCTACTTCTACTTGGGTACTTGATTTTGGTGCGAGTTCTCATATATGTAATTACATATAGGATCTAAGGGGAAGTAGAAAGCTAAATAGAGGCGAAGTAACCCTACGAGTGGGAAATGGAGCAAGTGTTGCCACATTAGCTGTGGGGACTTGTTACTTGACTCTACCTAGTAGGAGAACTTTAGAATTAGTAGGCTATCTTTATATACCAGAAGTTATTCGAAACATTATTTTTATTTCTGCTTTAACTAAAGAAGGTTATAGTTTTATTTTTGACAAAGACAAATGTTCTTTACTAATAAATGGGGATTTTATTTCTTCTGATATTTATTTAAATGGCCTATATTTCTTGAACTTTATTACAACTATGAATTGTATGGAGCATGATAGTTCGAATGTGAATGCTAATAAACCCAAGAGACGAAGAGATAAAGAAAATTATGCATATGACTGGTACTTGAAACTTGGATATATTAGTGAGAATAGGATTAACAAGATGTGTAAGGATAGACAATTGGGTCCATTGGCAACTATGCCCTTTCCAACTTGTGAGTCCTGACTCCTAGGGAAGATGACTAAGTCACCCTTTACTGGTCACAGTGAGAGGGTTGCAGACATATTGGGATTGATACATAGTGATGTATGCGGTCCCATGAGCATAAATGCTCACAGAGGTTTCTCATACTTCATTACTTTTATTGATGTGGTATGGGAAAGCACCAAGCCTAAAACACATTAAAGTTTGGGCTTGCACTGCATATGTTAAGACACATGATGTAACCAAATTGGAAGCAAGGTTAATGAAATGTAGGTTTATGGGTTATCCTAAAGAAAGTTTAGGATACTACTTCTATTATCCTAATGAGCAAAAAGTTATTGTGAGTAAGTATGCCATCTTTCTTGAGAAAGAGTTCATTCAAGAAGGAAGAAACAACAGGAAAATATAACTCAAAGAGTGTAAGGAATTGAATCAGAGAAAACAAGAATGCGGAAGAAAGTAAATAACAAAAATTTTCATTTAATTCCTTGAACCCATGAATCTGATTGTGATATAATACAAAACAATAAAACCCTAATTACAAAGAGAGGGTTTAGAACTTACAGTAGGTCCTTAAGACGATTGATTGATTTTCAAACGAACAAAAATCAAGCAGCACAAATGTCCTGCCTTCACGGTATCCACACCAAGCAAAAGTCTTCAAGTTGTCTTCTAGTTCTCCTTAGGGTTTGCTAGAATGGAAAAGAAGAAGAGAGAGAGAGAGGCCTACTCAAACTTGGGCCAGAGAGAGAGTGGAGTGAATAATTGTCTGTCAAAGCACTTGCTAGTGTGCTTTATATAGACAAACAACAAGGGCTAGCCCTAGGGGAATCCCACTGTAAGTGGGATTTGCAACTTTCTCAAATTGCATTTTAACCCTTCCTTTTTACATCAAATGAAAATATGGCCCTTTCGAACTTTTCTCAATGCATTTATGCCCTTTCTCTCACAACTTAAAGTTCTTCTTCACTTATTGGTGTGTGACCCATTGGGTTCACAATATTTAGTAGTAGGTAATGGCACAAAGAGTGCCCAATGAAACACTTTCCATTGAGGGTCTAATTGGAACTCCTTCTAATTCCCTAATTGATTATAACTCGCTTATCTCAATTAGGGCTTCTACTAACCATGAGTAACACCTACCATGGCTCATGGTGTGGTCCTAAATGAAGTGAAATAAAATCATACAAAGAACCCTTCAGTTACAGTTAAGGTTACAATTACATCCTTCCATCATACACAATGTTTCTGATTGAACTAATAGGACATGGAAGTCTGTCAAGTCCTTAGTTCAATTCTTTTATGATCATTTACAAATATAAACTCATTGATGCACTATGAAAACTCCTTTCCATAGTTATCCTACCATGGCTACGGATTTTCATGAGTTATATTAGTAAATGCTATGTGAGACATTCTCTCTCTTTTACTAGAAGTGATAGATTCCTTATTGATAACTCATATGCCTTCATACATGAAGCAATAGGGCCAATGAACACCCTTGTAGACCCCATTGGAATATACAGTCAGTGCTATCAAACTTCTAAGGCTCCATGCATATGATAACCATGGTGTCTCAGGTCTAAGGATTACTTGTACTACTGTAACTATGAGAAACTGATTGACAGGCAGGTAAAACTCCATTCAGTTTATCTCAAAATACTTTGGTCACATTCAGTGTACATGTTTATATTAAACAGGCACCCACATGTTGGTTTTAGTGTCTTCTACACAAATAGCTTGAGACTAGCTATCCTCCTATAGAGCAAACCTAACATGTGCTAGTTCTATGGTTCATTATTGTCCATCATAGTGAACCTTCAACTAGGAATGATTTAGGAGTTAAATACAGAGATATATTTACAGTCTCATAATCACAACTCTTTGTGATTTGATATTCTCAGCTTTAACTCCATGGACATATCATGCAAATATAAAGAATAGAATAAACATGATAGAATAAAGCCCTTTATTAATTGATAATAAATGTGACATACAATAAATGAAATCCTATGATTGTTCTTTATCCCTAAAGCATCATCTCTATGATTGGCTGTAGGGCATACAACTAACAAAGAGTTATCTGATGAGACATAAACTGATATAGATCCAATCCCTATACCTGATGAGATAGAACCTATTATTGTACCACTACCTATCCGTAGATCTAGTAGGATATCTGTTGCACTTGAGAGATATGTATTTCTCAATCATGATGCAGAGTAATTGTTCCTAGGTGATAAAGAACACCCAGATGATCCCACTATTTATGGATATGCGATATCAGATATCGACTTGAAAAGATGGCTCAAAGCCATGAAATCCAAAATGGACTCAATGTATTCCAACCAAGTCTGGACTTTAGTAGACCCACCTAAAGGTATTGTACCTATAGGCTGCAAATAGATCTTTAAAAGGAAGATAGGCTTAGATGGAAAGGTAGAGACCTATAAAGCTAGGCTAGTGGAAAAAGGTTACCGTCAAAGATAAGGTATTGACTATGAGGAACCTTCTCACCAATGGCTATGCTAAAGTCCATCCAGATCTTGTTAGCTATAGTTGCACACTATGATTATAAGATATGGCAAAAATGGATGTAAAGACTGCTTTCCTCAATGGCAACATTGAGGAAGACATTTATATGCAACAACCTGAAGATTTTATATCCAATGGTGAGGACCACAGAGTGTGCAAGCTACAGCGATCCATTTATGGACTTAAACAAGCTTCTCGAAGTTGGAACATCCGATTCAATGAGGCAATCAAATCGTTTGGTTTCCTACAAAATCTAGATGAACTTTGTATGTACAAGAAGGTTAGTGGGAGTGAGATCACCTTTCTTATCCTTTATGTGGATGACATTCTACTCATTGGGAATAATGTAGAATGTTGTCAAAAGTGAAAGTTTGGTTTTCATAGAATTTCTTTATGAAAGACTTAGGAGAAGCATCTTATATTCTAGGAATAAAGTCTATAGAGATAGACTTAAAAGGTTGCTTGATCTCTCTCAATCATTATACATAGAAAAAGTGTTGAAAAGGTATAGCATACATGTGTGGACACCAGAAATCGACTCGGGGGAATCAAGTTCCATTCCACTCTTAATAGAGTTTCAAAAAGCAAAGGAGTCGCCACCTCATTTTTAGGGTACGAGGAAACCACTAAAAGATTTGTTTTATAAAAACAAATTTGACTCCATATAATGGAAAATAGGCAAGTCTTGAACAAAAAACAAGGATTCGGGGGTTAGGTTATGAAATGGGAAGGTTCCGAGCCACAGCCCGTAGGCATCCATTTCGCCTGAAAAATCGGTCTCATTTATTGATTGAGCTTAATTAATTTCAACCATGCAATATAACTAAAAATTATGAAAATTAAAAGATAAAATCTAAGCTAAGTCGCCACCTCATTTATTAATTGCTTACGTACTTCTGACAAAGATCAAAGTCCATGTAGCTCGAACTACCATGTTGGGGGGAAGAGTTTCACTCCTCACAGGACTCTATTAGAATCCAATCCATAATTAAACACTTGCTTTTGAAAATAACTTACTTGAAAAGAAACAACTTTGGTTTGAAAACTTGTTTGATTTAGGATCAAAACCCTTATATAATCTTATGAATCATAAAACTTATGGGAGCATGCATCATCACATGAACAACTACATCATGGCAATAGAGTTTAGGGATTGTACCTAATAGAACTGAGGCAGAGTTCTGTTTGCAACCTCAGGGTTTTAAAGTCGAAAGTCGGGCAGAGCTTCCGTGCCTTCAAGCTCTAGAATGGGTTGCAAGCCAGAAGGTACTAATAGGAGCATTCCCTACTAACTATTGAGCCCAAGCTCTTCTTAGAATGAGTCTCAAATGAGGGGATACAAATAGAAACGTTCACCCCACACTCAAGAACTCAAGCTCTTCATTTACTTAGGAAAACTCTACTAAGACTTAATGGAGAATGAAGGAGGGAAGGACCCTAAGTTTTAATTGAAGGTGGATGGAATGAATGGCTAGGATTGGATCTAGTTAGGGATGATCCAAAGACTCTAAATCACTCTCAAGAGTTGTTTCCTATCTCAAACTCTTCAAAAATTTGGAGGAAATTCGAATTATAGCAAAAGATGGAGTCTAAAGAGGTTGAGATAAGGCAAAACACCGCAGATGGCTAACTGGGCACCCTTAGTGGCCGTTTGGGCACCTTGGGTGGCCATTTGGCCTCTCTAGGTGGCCATTTGGGCTTCCTTAGGTGGCCAAATGGCTACCAGGGGCTGTTTTGGTGCTTTTTTGCTTCCTTTTGTGCTCTTTTATCCATTAAAGCTATGTATTGGGTCTATTTTAAGTCCAAATTCATTGATTTTGGATTTAAAATGACCATGGTTCAATTCTCTTCTTAAAATCTAATTAAAACACTCCTAATTGAGCCATACTTGGTCAATTAATCAAGGGTTAAGCCCATATGGCTCATAGAGATCAATTGAGGTTCACTAGGGAAACATTTGGGTTTGAACCCTAATGGAGTCCTAGTTGCAATCAAAGTCTTTCAAAAATGATTCCAAGCATTAATATACCTTAATTATGACTCAGTTAATATTAATAAAGCATTAATTTGACCCAATTGGATCGAATTAGGAAGCAATTATAAAAAGGATCGATAAACGGAGTCAAACCGAGCCTACTTTGGACCATCCTTAAACAAATCATCTCCAAACTTAACCAAACTTTAAATCAAGCCTATAAATGACATCCTAAAGTCATTAGGATCATCCTGGGATGAATTTGGTGAGAATTGGATATCAAATAAGAATTATGCAAGTGAAATGACATAAATGCCCTCCAAGTCATAAAAGTTCTTATTAGCTATCAAGACTTAACCAAATTGAACCCCAGAAGATACCATGGATTGTTAAGGGTGTCTAGTGTCTGAATAAAAAGATTTGGTGCCAAAATGATGCAAAAATCTACATGTGATAATGCTTTTAAAGTGGAAAGGTCAAATGTTAGGGGATGAAAATGGGGTGTCTACAGCATGACTCTAAGAGAGGTCTAATTCCTGTTAGACATGGAGTTAAATTGTCTAAGAACATGAGCCCCAAAACTCCAGAGGAGATTAAATAGATGAAGACAATTCTTTATGCATCAGTAGTAGGAAGTCTAATGTATGCTATGTTATGTACACGACTGATATTAGTTATGCTATAAGTGTTACTAGCAGATATTAGGCAAACCCAGGTAAGAAACACTAGGAAGCAGTCAAAACTATCCTTAAATACTTGAGAAGAAATAAGAATTTATTCTTTATTTATGGAGGAGGGAAATTTGAAATGGTTGGTTATACAGATTCAGATTTTTAATCTGACGATAATGATAGAAGATCAACATCGGGGTATGTTTTCACCTTAAATGGTGGAGCTGTGAGTTGGAGGAGATATAAGCAAAACACTATAGCAGACTCCACTACTGAGGTTGAGTACATAGTTACATCAGAAGCTGCTAAAAAAGCTGTTTGGATGAAGAAGTTCATCATAGAACTTTGAATAGTTCCTTCTATTGAGTCGCTAATACCTTTGTTTTGTGACAACAATGGGGCTATAGCTCAAACAAAGGAACCACAGTCTCATCAAAAGTCTAAACACATTGAGCGGCAATTCCATGTGATTAGAGATATCATTGGGAGAGGTGACATCAACAGAGAATGTAGCGAACCCCTTCACTAAAGCTATGACCCAAGAGAAGTTAGACTTCCACAAAAGCCAAATGGTTATAAGATACATGATGGATTGGCTATAGTGCAAGTGGGAGATTGTTAGTTGTATACCCTACAGCAAATCATAAAGATAATACTTTAGGGATAAAGAACAATCATAGGATTTCATTTATTGTATGTCGCATTTATTATTAATTTTATAAAGGGTTTTATCCTATCATGTTCATTCTATTCTTTATATTTGCATGATATGTCCATGGAATTAGAATTGAGAATATAAACAAGTACACTAAATGTGACCAAAGTATTTTGAGATAAACCGAATGGAATTTTACCTGCCTGTCAATCAGTTTCTCATAGTTGCAGTGGTACAAGTAATCCTTAGACCTGAGATACCATAGTTGTCTTATGCATGGAGCTTTAGAAGTTTGATAGCACTAATTGTATATCCCAATGGGGTTTACAAGGATGTTTATTGGCCCTACTACTTCATATGTGAAGGCATGTGAGTGATCAACAAGGAATCTATCACTCCTAGTAAAGGGAGAGAATGTCTCACATAGTATTTAATAATATAACTCATGAAAGTTTATAGCCATGGTAGGATGACTATGAAAAGGAGTTTTCATAGTGCATCAATGAGTTGATATTTGTAGATGAATATAAAAGAATTAAACTAGGGACTTGACAGACTTCCATATCCTATTGGTTTAATAAAAAACATTGTGTATGATGGAAGGATGTAATTATAACCTTATCTGTAACTAAAGGGTTCTTTGTATGCTATTATTCACCTCATTTAGGACTGCACCATGAGCCATTGCTAGATGTTACTCATGGTTAGTAGAAACTTTAATTGATATAAGTTGGTTATAATTAATTAGGGAATTAGAAGGTGTTCTAATTAGACCCTTAATGGAAAGTCTTCCATTGAGCACTCCTTGTGCTATTACCTATTACTAGATGCTATGAACCCAATGGGTCACATACCAATAAGTAAAAAAGGACTTTAAAATTGTGAGAGAAAAAGCAATAGTGCATTGAGAAAAGTTCTTTAGGGCCACACTTGCATTTGTTGTAAATAGGAGGGGTTAATGTGCAATTTAGAGAAATTGCAAATCCCACATAAAGTGGGAATCCCCCCTTGGCCAGCCCTATAGGTGTGGCTATATGGCATGTGTTTGTCATACGCACAACACACTCTATTCTCACCCTAGGCCAAATTTGAGGAAGCTTCTCTCTCTTCTTCTTCTTCTTCTTCTTCTCCTATTCTAGCAAACCCTAAGAAGAACTAGAAGACAACTTGAAGACTTTTGCTTGGTGTGGATACCATGGAAGTAGGATATTTATGCTGCTTGTTGTTGTTCATTCGAGGATCAATCAATCGTCTTAAAGACCTACTATAAGTTCTAAACCTCTTCTTCTAGTTAGGGTTTTATGTTTTGTATTGAACCACAATCAGATTCATGGGCTTAAGGAATTGAATGAAAATTTTGTTATTCATTATGTTCCGCATTCTAGTTTTCTCTACTTCAATTCCTTACATTATCAGTATCATTCTTGCTTATTTTCTTGTTCAAATAGCATTTGTCTTGTGTACCAAAAAACAAAAACAAAAACAAAAACAAAAAAAATCAGCAGTAGCGCTCCCCCCCCCCCCCCCCACCCAAAAAAAAATTGTCATTGATGGAGATTCAAGACAATGGTTCATTCTCTTTTAATGTGGGCTTCCTCATTGATAATGGTTCACTCTATTTATGAGAGAGCTAACTTATTTGTGTTATTGAAACTCTGCAGAAAGTCTAATAGTATGGCTTATTTTTATTTTACTTTATTTTATTTTCATTTTGCACAAAACCAATTTCTTGTATTGCAATCATGAATTTTAGTGTTAGCTGAAGCTGACAGGCTTATTAAGAAGGATGCTAATGGCTATATATACAACTTCGATGAAAGTTTCTTCTTGTTAATGAGGGAGAGGGAGCATCTCCATGAATTTGGGCTAATAGAATGCAGTTATAAGGCTAAAAAAATTGCAATCAATGATAGTTTAAGGAAGTCTTGATTAGAGGAATGACACTCAAGAGCATCAGTACATTTTCCTAGAAATTTACCCAATTTTGTAGTGGAGGCCACAAAAATCGTCATTTTGTAGTAAAGGGATGATGAATTTCCCCCATAAAAATAATTAATCCCATAATAATTATTGGTTATAGATGTTGATTGGATCAAAAAACCTATGAGGATATTACTGGTTATATATAATGAATCGCGGAGTAGTAAGAGAGATTAATTTTGTTTGTTGGGATTTTTTACAAAGGTTTTCCAAATCGGGTTTGCTCATAATTGTGAATAAGTTTTCTTATTTTGGGGTTTGTGTAGAAATGGTGATAATTGTAGTGGCACTTGTGAGGATTTAGGCTGATTTGGAGATTCAATTTAAAAGAGGCATTTACTGGGAATATGATGTCTTGGAGTTGGCTTGTGATCCCATCATCATCTCTAGAGAAGTTCTTTATTTTGCCTGAAGTGCTAGTGCTGGTGTTGCTTTATTTTTAGAGTTTTCAGTGGTCAATTTGAGGTTTCCCTTGTCCTGTGGGCTTTGTTCTAGTGGTTTAGCGATTAGAGTTTGGCTTACCAGAGATTATTGGGGGTTGCATCTTCTGTTAAGGTTGGTGGTTTGTCCTTGATCTGGTGGAGCTCTTATGTTGTCTGCTTTTTGAGTGCTTTTATTGGTTTTAGTAGTTTTTGTTTTGGGTGTTTTTTTTTTAATGTTTGTGTTGGGTGAGAAAGGTACCTCCTTAGCAAGGGTTTCTTTGTTTTTTTTGGTGTATGCTGGGGTTTTTCTTGGTGTATGGGCTATGTTTCTATCTTAATAAAATTAATTTTTGTAGATCAAAAAAAAAAAAAAAAAAAGAAAAAAAGGGAACCTTTTGGAATTTGGATTATCCATAGTTAACTCGAATGTTGTAGACACCCAAATTTTGTCGAGTTGCCTTCGGACAAAATTGGTAATCTCGTCGACACTAGAAATAGGCCGGACACACCCAACATCCGGTTTTGTCCACGGTGTCCCACTCAGATCATGGGCATACATTTCCTCAAAACTAATCCCCACACTTCCAAGATAGGGGATCGGCACAAAGACCAGAACCTTTGCAAATCGCAATCACTTACCTAGCACAGCCTCAAGTACCTCAATTCTTTGGATCCAACCGGCCGATTGGCAATCATATGCCACTACATCTCAATCCAAACCTCTAAACTAAGTTTAGAGACCTCAATCAGTAGACTCAATCACATGCTTGTGAAACCAGGAATCCTGAAACCCTGATTTGGCCACCAGGACAACTTTAGATGACTCAATCTTTCAATCTCACCACCTGATTCATGATCAAATCATTTCAGGACATCAATGAAACTCTTAAAACATATTTAGGAAGTTTCATTCCCATGATCAATGGTCTGATCATAGACCGAGACTCCAAAACCCTAAATCACCACCGAAATCAAACTTTAGATGGCCTGATCCTTTAAAATCCTTCATCTAATGGACAATCCAACTATTGGATCTTCAATTCGAGTTCCCTAGATCAATCTAGGACCACTCGATCGAAGATCAAGAGGTACAAACCTTACGATCTTCAAAACCCCTATATCACTATCCAAATCAAACTTTGGGTGGCCTAATCCTTCAAAGTCCTTCATCCAACGAACAATCCAACTGTTGGATCTTCAATTCGAGTTCCTCTGATCAATCTAGGACCTCTCAATCAAAGATCAAGAGGCGCAAACCTTAGATCTTCAAAACCTTTAATCATAACTCTCTAAAGCAACTTAAGGTGGTTTGATTCTTTAAAATTCCTCATCCAACGGACAATCCAACCATTGGATCTTCAATTCAAGTTCCCCAAATCAATCTAGGACCACTTGATCGAAGATCAAAAAGCACAAACCTTACGATCTTCAAAACCCCTAATCATATCTCCTTAAAGCAACTTAAGGTGGTTTGATTCTTCAAAATCCAACGGACGATTCAATCGTTGGATCTTCAATTCAAGTTACTAAAATCCATTTGGGACCATTCGATTGATCATCAAAAGGCACAAGTCTTGCGATTAACAAAACCCTAATAATCACTACCCGAATCAAATTTTGGGTATTTTGATTCTTCAAAATCTCTCTTCTAATCACAAATCCAACTGTTGGATCTTTAATTCAATCCCTCAAGATCAATTTGAGACTATTCGATCAAAGATTGGATATCACTAGCTTCTCGATCAAAGAAACCTAAATTAGTAGCCCTAAAAGCACTATACACGTGTAGGGACCACCTAATTGAGTTTCTGGGAGGCTCCTGCTCTACACTTGGACCCAAAACAAGTTTGGAAAACCCAAGTTTCAATCTACATTCAAAATCAATAGTCAGATTCGATTAGATTGAAGATTGATCAAAACGGAGCGATTGGACAATCGCAAAATAGGGCGAATCATCGCCTTTGCCCCACCAAAGTGGCCCCACCTCATCAGATGAGGCACACCAACCGAGGATCACAACTCCCATGGCCATAATGAAGAATTATGGTTGATTTGAAAAAAAGTGGGCTCACGCCTACATTGTAAGCATAGAGAGCCCACTTTTGTTGACTTTAAGCCTCTACGAGCCCTCCTTGCAATCGCAAATATGCTATAGTGGAGAAATTCAATCACGACTACATTGTAGGCATTGATCCCACGTCTATAATGTCCTACAATGTAGGCGTGGAAAACCTTCCTAATCAGATTGCCCTTTGCTCCATTTTTTTTTTTACCATTTTACTCCCATCAAAATGGGGAATTTTCTTCTCAAATCTTTTCCCAAATACCTTTCATACCCTCTACTTCCCAAAATACCCTTCCAAATTGCCTTTCTACCCCTAAAAATCCATTTTTCCCTATAAATACCTCCCATTTTCAATTCAAATCAAGGATACTTCATACACACGATATACATACACAAACCCTATTCTCTCTACACTCTTATCTATCCTCAATCCCGCACCAAAGTGCTGCCATTTCACCCCCAAGATCTCTATACACATCATACTTCAATTCCACTAAGAGAAAAGTCCCTTAATCCATCCACAAAAATCCCCTAATGCATGCACACATGCATTAAACCTTTACTAATCTTCAAGCCTTCAATCCATTCCACTTCTCAAGCACAACTTGGATCATCAAAGAAGCACATCAAGGAAGGATTTTCAAGCCTAATCAAAATGCAATCAACTCTACATCAACCACAGCAAAGGTGAAAATCACCCACACTAGGTGAGCTTTCCTTTTATCCATTCCAGTTTTCCTTCAATTCTTAGTTTAACAATATTAATTAATTTTTGCAACCTTCAAAATGTGATTGTCACCCTTCTCCCTCTCTCCTAAGTATGCACTTGGACTTCTAAACACGTGTCGTGAGGGGATTAAGGTCTAATACAATGGGTTTGAGGCAAGAAGACCTAAAACCACTCTCCTGCATGCAAACCCTTCCCATTAAGTTGCTAGCACCCATTTTCCTTTTTCTTTTGATTTCATGTGAGCTTGATTATGTGATGTGTGAAATGAAGGCTTAAACATGTCAAAAGTCAATTGGATACTTAAGTAAAATCAAACTTGGCAAGGCTAGGTTCATGCATGCATGCATATTGTTTCACTAATCGTTTGCTTGTTTTCCTTGTTGGTAAAGCTAACAACTTTAACCTAATTAATCCCTTTGCAAAGGAGTTCATGGATTTAATTAAATATCCCCATGCTTGGAGAAATGCAAGGACATCATCAATCCATTCAAAATGGTTACTAACTACTGACTATCTAACTACTAACATTTAGAGGTTGTGGTTGTTTGACCCTCCTCTGGGTTGTAGTCCTTGGACTCTATCCCCAATGCTTGAGCAATTTTTTCTTCTTTCTAACTACTAACTATCTAACTACTAACATTTAGAGGTTGTGGTTGTTTGACCCTCCTCTAGGTTGCAGTCTTCGGACCCTATCCCAAATGCTTGAGCAATTTTTGGTTGTGGTCACTTGACCCTCTTTTTGTATACTTGTGATTATCAAAGCAATAAACATGCATTCATGAGTTCTGAGTCTTGCCAAAATTGATGATGTTTTTGTGTCTATTGATATTTTGATATGTTTATTTCAAACTTTCACACAATGAGATGCTAGTTTATCATTAAGCATATTCAATGAATTCAAATTAATGGACCATGAGCAAGCTAGCGTGCTATGGATTTGATCCAAACACCAAGTGTCTCGAGTCTGTCACTGCATCATTGCATACTATTCTTCAAACTGGACTTAATCAATCGACCCACCAAGACTTTCAAGAAAAAATCCATCGAAAAATCAAGGGGACACTCATATATCCCTATCCCATGTGGTAAAAATTTTGGATTTTATAAAATTCATTTGGTCCCTTTTTCAATCCATTACTCCAAGTGCCCTCAAATCGGGACAGATTCATTTCACCCACTTTTTGTGCTTCAAAAGCTCAACAAATGATTTTTCAAAAATCCCAGAAACTTTGAGAATGTACCTTTATGTGTCCTAAGTTAACCCACCAAAGGAAATTGCAAGAAACATTCTCGAACTCAAGCTATGCCTAAAACACACACACTACCACCAAAATGGAAGCATGTGTGTAATCTTTTCAAATGCCCCCTTTTTATGATTCAGAAAAATCCCAAGAAATTCATGAGTCTTCCCTAAGGTGTCTAGAACATCTCCACCAAAGGGCATAATTTTTTAAATTCATTTGATCCTCCATTGGACCAATCTTCCATCACTGGTTTTGGAAAAAAGTTGTTTTTATCAAAGAGAACACTTTTGATTCACCCAACTTCAAGACATTCAAAAATCATTTTTCTCAACCTAGAAAATTCACTAAAAATCACCAAGTGATTTTCAATGTGTTCTTAACATTCTCACAAGAGGATGGAAAATAAATATAGAAAAAATCCTTTGCAACCTTAATGGACCATTTCATTGCGATTGATTTTCAAACCTTCTAAACCGTTTTCTTAACATTTCATGAAAGTTTTCAATCACCTCTTGCCTAAAATCCATTTCATAAAAAACTAAAACCTTGGGTTGTTTTCATTAAACATTGACTATAAAATCAAACTTCATTTTTACAATTTGCTTGACCCAAGGTTTAGCAAGATGATTTTCAAACACAAGTTTTGTCAAAAATCAAGTTTAGGCAATTTTTCGTCAACCCCTTTTTCAACAATGAATCTCAATCATATGAGTGGCCAAGTTAAGTTCAAAGCAAGTTTTCAATAAATGCTTTCCACACTGGGGCGATTATCCAAGGTTTTGATTGACAAGTTCATTCCAAATGGATGATTCAGATGAACTTTTTCATTAAAAGGACACATGCTCTTTTCCAAAATTCCTTCATCATATGAAATAAATTTTCCAAAGCCGTCATCCCATATATGCAATCCTTTGGTGATGGAGTTAGGCATCATAAAATCCACTCTCATTTTCCAAAAAAAAAAATTTCCATTGCGCTTCAAAAGTGCAAACTTTTGCTTCAAAAAAAAAAAAAAAAAAAAATCACACATCTTCCTTCAAAAGGAACTCTTGTCTTCAAAAGACTCAACCCGCTTTTAATTAGGGAACATCCTTTTTCGTTCAAATACTTTCAAAAAGTATTCTTTCCAAATCCATTTCTAAAGACTTCAAAAGTCTTAAGTTTTCTAAAGTCCAAGGTTGACGCACACTTGATAATAATTCATTGAAAAGGGAATCACATTATTTCCATTTATATCCTTTCATAAGACTTGATTCTTACCATTGTAAGATAGGGATATTCCTCCCATTGGGAGTTAACCAATTTGATATAAAATATCCATGAGAAGGAAGGTGAATTTGTGATCTTTTCAAAAGATTTTCATTCATAAAACTTTAAGAAATATTTTCAAACCTTTCTAATTTTCCAATGATCCTCAAATAGACCAATTTTTAATAAGCCTCAAATAGACTTATTTTGGGAACCCCAGTGAACCCATTTTTCATAGACCTTTAGGATGACCAATCACATCCTCAAACCCATGGTTAGTGGCGACTCCATAGCCTTGATTATTCTAGATATGCTCGCATGTTTAGACCAATCAAGGCATCCTTGAAATGAGCCTAATCAATTTGTTCAAAATCATCCGTTTTCACAGCCCTCATTCCATGCCAATGCAAACCAGGGTCGTCCCATTAAAAATCCCTTAAACACATCTCCTAAAGGGATTCCCTTTTTTTGGGGTAGCGACAAACGTCACTAAGAAATGCCATGATTAATTCAAAGACAGACAAAACATCAGATCGATGAGTCTGTGCCATGTCAATGCTTTGTAAACGACTAAAACTGAGACAATTGTATTGGGTGGTTACAAGTCCTGTCAAGATCATGGCTTCATTGTCGCAAATTACGTCAGGTAATAAATTATCCGGGATGCCATTGTGGAATTTTGTAGATAGTTAATGTGGACAGCCTTTCCCACATCACAATCCCCAACACAAATTTCAACAAATCTATTCACAATAATTACGGAATCTTCTACTGATAAACGAGGTTCACGGAGAAATTAGGGTTTTTAATAAACAATTGAAAAAAGTAGAACATTGTTATATAAGAAACATGCTTAATTAGAGTTGAAAGTCTTGTAGTGGAAAAATTCAGAACAAAGTTTAAATCAAGTTCACAAAGCCCCCGAAAGTTGAATAATTGTTGGCATTCTATTAAAAGTGAAACTAAATAAATAAATAAATAAGGAAAAAAAAAAAAAAGGGATATATCTTAGGGCATGAATTTTCATGTCCACAATATCCAAGTTTGTACTTCCACCTTCTCCTACAGTCCTATGGTTCTCAGACTCCAATATGAAAGTGAGATGAGTAGTCGCTGATGTCGCTGATGAATTGAAGGTATATGATTTCACATAGAACAACATCAGTGGGGTTATCACTGTCCATAGTTGGGTAAGAGTCCAGGATTGTTCCTTGAGAACAAATATGATATTTGCAAGAGAAAATTCTCTTTTGTTTTTTAGTTTTTAGTCTTCCTTTTTTGGTTGCAAGTACAGGTGGTGTATATATATATATATATGTATATATAGATAGCAAGAGAATGTGCTCTTTTGATGGGATTTACTTCAAAATATTTGGTTGCAAAATGAATGAATTGAGGATGAGATGATACATGCAACAAACTTTCACAGTGAGCTCATTCCATGGCAGTGAGGCAAGTACCAATTTCCATATTCATTCCAACATATGCAATTTTGTATGGGATATGTATCATGTACATGCATGTGTCCAACATCCAAATATGGAACAAATGAAGATGCTTGAAATTCTACACATTCCGGCTTTCCAGCAATATTCATAGTTGTACTCTTACATATTTTGCATACAGCAACTGTCGGTATGAGTATATGCCTACATCTAAATATGTTTCCTTACATAAATATACTATTCTCTCAATGCAGTAGTAACATCTATGTAAGGTTTCTATTAATTAGGCTTGATGGGTACGTTTGTAAATTACTCTTCTACAATGATATATATTTCATCAATCGATCATCACAGACTATCATTAATTATGAAGAGCTTCCAACCGATAAGAAATCAATGAATGGAGCACCAGCCTTGTGTTTTTGTTCCATGGCTTTCTGTTCCACCTCTTCATCATCTCCCCTAGCATGGTCTATTACTTCGCTTCCATTAGATTCAGTATTTACACGGAGAAAATCATAAAACTCGATTGTATGATTTCTACCTGCAATTGATTAATATTACAAATCAAGCATAATTAAGAACATGAATCAAATGGTTTAATTTTATAGCATATCATAAGAAATATGGACAGTTGGATCAAGTCCATCATTTTAGCAGTACTTACCTTCACACATATCGCTACAATGACTCGGATATTGAGAGTAGAGCTCTTTAGAAGTCAGGGGATGGTTCTGTGTCAGAGGGTACTCATATCGTTCACAGTATTTGTCAGCAAAGGATGCGAGGTTCCTTGTCTCATAGTTCATCTGCACGTGTTTGTTTGATGAGGTTTTACGCTCATTTATCAGAGCAGCCCTTTTCGCATAAAACCTAGATCTTTCTCTACATCTTCGTGCCATGATTACATGCCAATGATTCTTCACTGCGTTATCAGTACGACCAGGGAAAAGCCTTGCAATAACAGCCCATCGATTCCCATGGATCCGGTGAGAAGCAAGAAGCCTTTCTTCTTCCTCTTCAGTAAAAGGGCTTCGATTGATTCTTGGATCCAACTGATTGAACCATCTCAACCTACAGCTCTTCCCTGATTCATTTTTTAATTTGTACTAGGTTAGTCGCATGCAGTCAAGACCTTCATATATATATCTATCTATATATATATATATATATATATATTTAAAGATTAAATATTTTTCTTAATATCAAACCCTAGTGTTTTTTAGTATATAATATGGAAAAAAAAAAGTAAAGAAATAAATAACAGGAAAAGATCGATTCATCTAGTTGAATTTTCACCTGATCTTCCTTGAAGCTTTTCAGCTATGGCGTTCCAGTTATGAGGTCCATACCGTTCAACCAGTTCCCGGAGCTTCTCATCTTCGGCAGGCCTCCAGTGGCCTCTGGTGCACATCTGATCGTCGAGTGAATAATAAACAATAACACCAATTAAGGAACAGCACAAAACAAAACTCTAACTGGAGTTTTTCTGTTAATTTCCTATTGTGTTTTTCTTTCCTTGTAAAACTATCAAAACTGATCGAGTTAAGCCCTAATAGAAGAGCGAGAGAGAGAGAGAGAGAGAGAGAGAGAGAGAGAGAGAGAGAGAGATTGGTGGAAAAGGGATAATAGATGTTCGAAGCTAGGGTTCCTAGGTAGTGAGAAAGAATGATCTGTGTCTGTATGTAGGTAAACAAGACAAGGAGAGAAAAGAAATATCCCAACAGAATATATGGAGAAGATGAGAAGTGTTTTCCGTTAGAGAGTGGGAGGGTTTGGACAGACCTCCACAAGCGATTGATGCAACGTCTAGGCTAACCGACGCACCCTTATAAGTTATATATATATATATATATATATATCTCTCTCTCTCTATATGTTAGACAGAGACAGAGAGAGAGACAGAGAAAGTGAGGTTGCTTGGTGGGGTGAATTTTGTTATCCTCTCAACGTCTTCCCGAGTTTCTAACCTACAACGTCTACTTATAACCCACCTAGCATTATTCCTTTTAATTAAAACTACAAATAAATAATTATAAATTAAATTTATATTTCAAAAAAATAATAATAAAAAATCATCTTGATGGATAACTGTTTGCCTCTTGTATGTATAGTAAACAAAAAAGGTAACTCATCAAACCCTATCCTAAAAATGGATAGATTTGTATCTTATGCCAGATATTTTGATTTATGTGTAGAAATAAAATTTAGAAATAAAAAATAAAGAAGGGGTGGGGTTGGTATTCTTGTTAGACTTGTGATGTTATACGTAGGGTGTTTTAGGTTTTGATCACCTTTCAGACCTAACTAACAATTTAGCTTGGAATCTCGGAACTGCACGTGGAGACTCGGACGACCAATATTATACTGCCTCTTTGGAGTCAAACGTCTGCTCCATCTCCCTGTAGTTGTGTGGTTGCTGTTAAGTTTTTTTTAGGGGAAAACGAAAAGGTACAAAATTACAAAAGCAACCTAAAAGCCCTACTGAAACGCCAAAACGCCCTTACCGCCTGCTTCCAATCTTCCGTCCATGAAATTAATTGTTTCAAAACTAGGCAATTCATCCCTACGTTCTACCATCATGGTATATATATATATATATATATATATATATCTATATATAGGACTAATCATGTACGAGATATTTTGAAGTATCCCATCCGATCATGGCTGTTCGTAAATGACACGTGCCCATGTGTGTCGCTCACGAATGACCGTGATCAAACAAGATATCCCGCACATAATCAAAGCTTTATATATATATATAATAGTTTAGTAGTATTTTTCTCACTTATTGAATGAGCAATCTCGATTTCAAATTAATGAAAAAGCATTGATGCCCATTTTGTTGATAATAGGAAGAGGTTTTAGAAGAAGGGTAGCCTCTATCGATTGTAAAAGGAAAAAAAAAATAAAAACTCCACATTCCACCAATAACCTATAAGTGTAAACCCTTTTTGAGGTGAGTGTAGGTTAAATTAATAGGCTCCTGGGTCCTTTTAGGCTATGTTGTGTATGTGAACTTCGTTCATCAATGTGTGTATAAGCCAAAAAAAAAAAAAAAAAAAAAAAAAAAAAAGAAAAAACAGCTGGTAGTGTAATGTTAAGGGATTGCGGTTGAGAAGCTTCTATCTATAGAACAAGGTTTAAGAGTACGATCAAAACTTCTTAAAACATTAAGGGCATTGACTGACAATGGATGGAGGTAGGAATATAATCGAATGAGGATGGATTGTCAATATTCTATCCTAGCTAAGAGTAGTGATCGGTAATAATCTTTTGTTTTGTTTTGTTTCTTTTTTTTTTTTTCCTTTTTTCTTTTCTGAGCAAGGAAAACCTCACAACCCATATAGATCAGGTAAATCCATGACCCATGAAAATTATAAAATCTTGTGTAAGTAACCTTAAAGAATTTAACAACAGTCGAACTCAGGACCTTTACTACTTGAGATGGAGTCTTTGCCAATTAAGTTATCCCTTAATTAGGGTTTATGGGTAATAATCTTGCTACATCGTATTAGATAATACGTCAATATGATGATGCATGACATTTGGCACTATTAACGTGAATGATAAAAAATTATGGTTCTTATTAGGTAAAATAATTATGATAAGTAAATAATATATTATTATAAATTTTAAGACATTAGAAAAAAAAAAATGAAAACTTGTTAATTTGGTCATCGGTTTCATAAAAAGGCACATTTTGATGTTTGAATGGGCTATCCAAAATTGTTATTAACAAGATTGTTACACCATCATTACTATTTATTTTAATTTTATAAATTAAACACGTCAATTGACTACTTTTTTCTCTTTTTTTTAAAAAAAAACAACGGTGTTTGATGCTTGGCCTTTGATAGTCAATTAACTATAATTTTTACAAATTTCTATTTTTCTAATTGGAATAATAACATCAAATTAAAGACATAGTTAATTTGAATTAATAATAAATATAAAAAAATTAAATATGATCAAAAAATGTTTCTATTAAATATTTTTACAATTCTCTATGAAGAGTTTTCGTGTTTTGAAAGTGTTTTTTATCCTCATTAATTATTAATGTCATTAAATATATAATTTTCAATATATACAACCAAGTTACTATTCAACCATTGATTTCAAACTCGGTTGTGCCATTGATTCTTAGCTATTTTAATTGTAATGAATGCTTGTCTCCTGCAATGCTAGCTAGTTACAAATGGTAGGATCAACGTCAAAATCACAAGCAACTAAACGATTAAATATGCTAGTGTGTGTGTGTGCACATGTATGCGTATCGAAAGAGAGACAGAGTGAGTTAAGGTAAAATGAGAGAGACCAATATATAAATATATTTTTTATTGAAAAAAAAAAAAGTGAGAGAGGCCATTTTTTTTTTTTTTTTTTTTTGTGGGTGATGGAGTCATATGGCAAAAATAAGAATCAAGTGGGAAACCAAAAATAATGAATGGGGGCCTATTGATTTATAAATGATACAAATATTATATACAACTCTAAAATAAAATAAAAAAACGTGGAGGTGGCCCCCACTCTCATTTCTATGTACGTGGCTCCACCACTACCCGTGTACGGTCAACCCATGACATTGTTATCAAGTGAAGTGGCAAATAAAAACACTTGAATGACTAATTAATTACGCACATTTTCGTTAAATGGCAATATTAATTATGTTTACATTTTCATTAGTAGCAGCAGTTTGACTCCAACAAAATTTTCTTTTCCTTTTTTTTTGATCAGCAAATTTTTTATTATTATATTAAAAAAAGGTACACCTGAGAGATAGAATAATAGTAATGTAAACAAATAATGGCGATAATAGTTGAAAGGCACATTATTTATAGCCATTTGATACAATAAACAAATCATAATAATTATAGTAATATAAACAAATAATTAGGTTCTCATGAGCCATCAAGAGTGATGGTTGTTCTATTCACTGAAAGGCTGAGAGCCCATTTCTAGAGGTACAAAACCATATATATAATATAACTACGAAAGGCATTAAAGAAGTTTTAACGGGATAACAAACACATATGAAGTAAGATTTTTGCTAAGTGTAGTGGGTGCTCGCACCCATGGGGTTGTGAGCAACTTTATCTCTGAATAGGTTGATGATGTCTCTTGCCCCACCTTTCTAGGAAACGAATTGAAACTTGAAATTGAAATTGAAAAGCTCACATATATATAGGTCTAATAAAGAATATACACATTAATCCAGTACGATATATTTTAAAACTCTATCTCATCTATAAATTCAATTTTCTTTTTGCAAATTAAATAATCAGTGAGTTTAACATTAAATATATAATGGACACCTGATTTTTATAATTTTGATTTAATTTCTGCTACACAAAATACCAAAAAGAAAAAGAAAAAGAAAAGGTCATAATAAATCAACGCTATAACTAAGCTAGAAATTCCAACTTCATCATATGTGTACGTGTTTCTAACTAGTAAATTTACATTTCAAGAAGAGATCGAAAATAGCGCGCGTGGTCACTCGATAGTTATGACGAAATTTATAGAATTCGAAATGCACGTGAATATATATATATATAGTTTTGATCATATGTGAGATATATCCTATACAATCATGGTCATCCGATATAGGTGACATATTCCTACGTTTAAAATGTCACACACCCGCATGTGTCATTCACATACGGCTGTGATGGTATAGATAGACTTGGATATTCTACACGTATGTGCATATAAATTAACTAGCTTGTTATAGTTGGGTGCATGGTTACAATCTAGTCACTTACTGCAACATTGGTTTGGTGGGCTTACGGAAAGTTAATAAAATTATTCAGTTATCACTCAATCAGATTATAAAAGAGGAACCAGTATCCAAAATTTGTAGTGCATTTGTCCTGTTCATCAACTTGGCATGGCCGAGTTACCATCCAATATTATTGCAGGAAGGAAATACCTTCAAAACCTGCAGTGTCTTTACCAATACCAAAAATGTATTGAATAAAGTAAATTTAATACTACCAAACAGTCTAATATATAAAATAAGAAGGGAAAAAGTGGGGGACCAGAAATTATTCAATTCTTGAATAACACTATTACTTATTAACCTTGTGATCAGACTTCGTATATATTTTTATTTTTCTCTTCCCAGTTTGAGATCATAGAAGATGAACAATGACTTTGGCCAAGTTTAGTTTGAACTAGTAGTGTGTCAAATATTGAATAACTATGATAATTAAATAGGAACACGTACTGCAATAACTTGGAGGGTACGGACTGATTATGATTTTATTTTATCCTTTAATTTTTGGTCAAAGTGGAGGGACTCGAGCTAATATAATGGACCCCAGACCTACCCAAGCTGCATCCTGCCAATTAATGAATATGAATTAAAACCCTAAAATGTTGTGACGTACTGTAGAGGATGATGTTAAACGTTTATCACACTTTTAAACCTTGGCAAAGGGGAAAAAATATACATATTTTAAGAAAAGGAAAACAGGTTTCAACGCAACATCCAAACACCACCTAAGAAACCATATTGTAATATATTTAATGCTGACATGAGTCTTCTTTTGACCGTTGGCCTAACATTCTCCAAGTTTGGAGAAATTGCTTGTAAAAAAAGGGAGCGGAAAGCCATCTTCTATCTTCCACCCACCATATATACGTCAATAGGAAAACAGCCGCCCAAGTAAGACTGCTAACTGTCAATGCTACCTCAACTGTTTCCTTAACTACAAACTAATATCTCTCTCTCTCTCTCTCTCTCTCTCTCTCTCTCTCTCTCTCTCGCTCTCTCTCTCTGCATCGCAATTTTTCGATCTGCTACATATATTTATTTGTCTGATTAACTTCCGCCTGCCTTTGAGAACGATAAAATGGAATCATCTCAGATCTGCTCCATTCGCACTCCCATAATTAGGGCACATGTCAATGGATATCCCATTATTTTTTTCCTAAATTATGGACGTAACTATTCCATGTATCTAAGAACTTTTCTTTCCAGACTGTTCACCAGTTTCACCTACTTTTCTTTCTAACCGTCAGTGATTTTCCACGGTTTAATTTAATTAGTACCAGGCGCGCGCAGTAGCTAAACCAGGACCTTGAATTCAATCTTCTATTTTTGTATGTCAGCAGAATAAAGAATTGATCAATTAAAGGATATCTCGTTTCAGGAGAACATCGTCTCTCATAAATCCTAATAAGAAGGGTGTGCATCTCTCAACACCAGAAACACAGTTATCCTTAATTCCTGGGAAGTGTTATATATCCTTTGTCCAAATTAATGGTATTAACTTTAACAACGGAAAGATTATTTATCTGCTGTTGGTTGCGCCCATGAGTAGATCTGGCTGGCCATCTTTTAAATGCTAGTGACTATGGATCAAGAAAAAGAAAAGAACACGGATCACCTTTCTGCTTTTTCTCCTTAATAAAATATCTTTTTGGTGATTAAAATAAATAAATAAAAATTGGAATATGGATCACCCTATATATTAATTGATGTCTTCAGCTTGCCGTGAGGATTGCCGTTGGCGAGAGTATTTATTTTAATTAACATCCAACTGGTGCAAAACTTAGCTAGTTTGGAGTTATCCACCTACCTACATGCAGAAATCAAGTCATCAAGATTGAAGACAATTCAAGTTATATTCCATATAATATAACTATGAAAACCCTTATTTTCTTATAAAGTCTGTCATCATCCACCTCTAATCGTTGGCCGACATCTGGTTAAAGCCTCTAGTTTCCTTCAACTTTGGTTCCTGTCATCTGATCTGATTTGACAAATAGTCACCTAATTTGGGATAAAAGGTTTCTGGGTCCAGAAGTTATCTAAACTTCTCAACTGCAGAACTGTCAAATGCCAACTTCTGAACCATTAGAAGGGATATGTACTTCTGTTTCTTTTGCTCAACCCAAGAAGAGTACACCTACCATACCTAACCTAACTATGTATCACTACCATACCGTCGCTGTTTTCTCCTTTTGTTCATCTTAGTTGGGCAATTATATTTTTCATTGCTTGTTCTGAACCCCCATAATTGATTTCCACCACTTGCTTGCCTAATTTAGAATAAATACTATTTATTAAGTTCATTTTAAAGCTTATGCTGTTGTGAAATCTAAGAAAAAATAGACTGAAAATTCTCCTTTGAGTGAAACTCACTTTTTTGGTTTGTGGGTATTAGGTAGTAGACAGAGATGTAAATGTCATTGTTGGCATAGATACATTCCTTTAAGCTGATATTTATACTAACCATGATGGAATATAGCACCTTTACATTGTCTATTGAAAACTTTATGCACTTTCATCTTTGGCTAGCTCATGATGTAGTTCTCTCTTACCTTTTACTTCAGAATTTATCTGATGCTTTTTTCAGTAACTATAGAAGTTTTGAATTCACTAGATGAATAGTACTTTTAAAGGTGATAAACTGAAATAAATATTTGCAGTCATCAACTGTAACATAATTTTTAAAGTTCCCACTATCATATTGGACGTCGAGTTGAAGAAATCTTTTGCCTAATGGTATAAGTAGAAAGTTATATTGATAGCATAATGAACAAGGCCACTGAAAAACCGTTTCTTTCGGCTGAAGTGTTGATTAACGCAACTCATAAGTCCAAGCTGATTGCAACGTTTTGTCGCGTTCAATATATCTTACTGATGGAGTGCATATGTCATTATAATAACTCTCTCTGAGAGGAAAAATAGTGAAAAGGCATCGAGACTCTTCAACATTACTCAAGAGTAGAAACATTTACTGAGAAAACACCACTATAGTGATGCTAAATACAACCTCCAATCGCAAAATTCCATGTTAGAGTTCAAATTTTCCAGATTCCACGCCACGGTGTATTCCACAAAGCTAGAAATTATTATCTAAATTCTGTGTGTGGACAAAGGAATATCCACAAAAGTATACTATTCCTTGCCATATCTGATTTTAATGTTAACTTCAGTCAAATATCAATGATACTAGATAGAAGAAGAAGTGCTACAACTACAATTGATACTAGCTTTAATGATATAGAAAACATTTGTCCTTTTCGAACCTTTCTCATTGTTGATGGTTAATTGAATGTCTTGTAAGATTCTTCTAGCAATGAACATTTCATACAGATTGTTTCCCTACTGTAATCAATTCTTAAAACAAGTCCATTTACTGCATGAACTTATTTTCCAATTCATAATATATTAAGTGAATGATAAAGGAGAACTTAATTTGCAGCTAATTCATCTGGTTTTTCTGAGTTATAAATATTTATTACTGGTGGCCATAAAGTCATAAAGAATCCTGATTCCAAAAGGCCAATAGACGAGGACTTTACAGATATTTGAATTATGAACATTCTCTCAATCAAGGGATTATACAAGCATAAGAATAATGTGTTAATTTTAAAAAGACACATATTGAAGTTCCAATTAAATTAGGTCTTCCTAATCGAAACCTAATTTTAATATAATGCAATACTGACTCAATGAGGGACAGTAAGAGTAGTACTCTAGTATCCTCTCCCCCAACCCAAAAAAAAAAAAAAAGAATGAGAGAGAGAGAGAGAGAGAGAGAGAGAGAGAGAGGACTCACCATTTGGATGTTTTGAGAGTTAGAATTACAAGAGTACTAGATATTTTTTATCTTTTAATTTCAGTCACTCACTTGAAGCTTTAAAGTACGATGAAAGAATTTCGAAACCTTACTAGTCCTGGGAAGGTGTTTGGTATTTTCTTATAATTTCTTTCTTCTTTTTCTTTTTCTTTTTTTTTTTTTTTTTTTTTTTCGTATTCAATGGAGATTTTGGGGAAAGGCAATCTCCACTTTAAAAACTAGAAACTCATATATATAAGTGTAATAAAAGATAATCCTTTTTAGATTTCAACCTATTTGATGGTCCATAACTAATTATTATTATTATTATTATTATTACTATTATTGTTATCAGTATTATTATTATTATTATTATTATTTTGGGGGTTAAGTGTCCATAACTAATTATTGCACTGCCTGTGCAGTTTATAATCCTTTTTGTTACAACCCAAAAATAGGCCATGACTCATTTAGAAATAAGTGTATATTTATTTAGGAATTGAAAATAATTTTAGAAATAAAATTCACGTTAAATCATTATATTTAGGAAATTCAGCATGGTCCTGTTTATAATTAGGACATTCTAAGTTGTTGACTGTTGAAAACCTACACAATTTAACTAATAAAACCTAGAACCATCCATAAATTAAAATTCTAATAAGCTAGCATCAGTATTCCATAGATTTTTACTGTCCATACATGCAATATAAAATAAATCCAAGCTGTTTGAATATTATACAAACCATAGAATATAATAAATACAGTACACACAACATCTATATAAAATGCATGCTATGTCCCTCCCCATGCTGACCTCGATTAGAAGCATCTAAGTCCTCAAAGGAATCGTCGTTACCTTACTCAAAATCTGTGTAAATATTTAAATATGGGATGTGAGTAAAACTTAATAGGTTACATTTTTCAAAAATGTATACCAAGGTTTTAAATCCAATTTGAACAATTAAATAACAATAAAACTGAATTTGAATACACAATTATGAAGATAAGGGAGAGTATGAATAAACAATTTAATAGCCATCATTTTCGGTAATCATATCATAGTAATGTAAACTAATAATCTTCACCGACCGATTAAATGGGCACTCGTGCATGAAATAAGAGTCTCAAGTCGGGACCATAGTAACATCAAGAAGAAACACGGCATCTCTACTCAAGACGGCAATAACCTTGTTCTTGGTGTATACTAAGTAGTCTAGGACTAAGGATAGGAAAATACAACACAACTGTTAGTTATATGCCCTACAGCCAATCATAGAGATGATGCTTTAGGGATAAAGAACAATCATAAGATTTCATTTATTGTATGTCAAACTTATTATTATTTAATAAAGGGCTTATTCTATCATGTTTATTTCATTCTTTATATTTACATGATATGTCCAAGGAGTTAGAGTTGAGAATATGAAATTACAATGAGTTGTGATTTTGAAACTATATATATATCTCTGTACTAAACTCCTAAGTCATTCCTAGTTGAAGGTTCATTGTGATGGACAATAATGAACCATAAGACTAGCACATGTTAAGTTAGCTCTATAGGAGGATAGTTAGTCTCAAGCTATTTGTGTGTAGACATTATAACCAATATGTGGGTGCCTATTACATGAATAGGTACACTGAATGTGACCATAGAATATGAGATTAACTTAATGGAGTTTTAACTGTCTGTTAATCAATTTTTTATAGTTACAGTGGTACAAGTAATCCTTAGACCTGAGACACCATAGTTGTCTTGTGCATATTGCCTTAGAAGTTTGATAACACTAAGTGTGAATTCCTATGGGGTCTATAAAGGTGTTCATTAACTCTATTAATATATGTATGAAGGCATGTAAGTGATCAATAAGGAATCCACACTCTCTGTTAAAAGGGAGAAAATGTTTTATATAGCATTCATAATATAACTCATAAAGTCTACGGCCCATGGTAGGATGATTATGGAAAGGAGTTTTCATAATGCATCAATGAGTTGATATATATGAATGGGTATAAAGTATTAAATTAGGAACCTGACAGACTTCCATGTCTTATTAGTTTAATCAGAAACATATATCGTATATATAGATGGAAGGATGTAATTGTAACCTTAAGCTATAACTAAAGGGTTCATTGTTCGATATTTATTTACCTCATTGAGAACTACACCATGAGCCATTACTACATACTACTCATAGTCAGTAGAAACCCTAATTAACATAAATGAGTTATAGTCAATTAGGGAATTGGAAAGTGTCCCAATTAGACCTTTAATGGAAAGTGTTCCATTGTGCACACTTTGTGCTATTCCTACTACTCGATGATGTGAACCCAATGGGTCACACACTGATCATGCAAAGAGAGATTTTAAAGCTTTGAGAGAAATGGCAAGATTGAATAGGAAAAGTTTTTTACGGCTATACTTGTATTGAATATAAGAAGGAGGGGCTAAATTTTAATTTTAGCAAAATTGAAAGTTAGAATCCACAAGGGATTCTCCCCCTAGGACCGACCCTCATTAGTGGGCTATATAAGCCACACTTGCATGTGGCATGTTGCTAAGTTTTCACTCTTTCAAGCCCTAGCCGAACCTAGAGGTGCTTTCTCTCTCTCTCTCTATCTCTCTCTTCTCTTCTCCTCTTCTAGCATCAATAAGGAGAAAGTAAAGGAAGCTTGAAGGCCTTTGCTAGGTGTAGATACCATTGGAGGTAGAACACTTGGGCTGCTGAAACCATTGCTGTCTGGAATCAAAGCTTGAAGGAAGAAGAAGAAGACATAAGAAACTGTAAGTATTCAAACCCCTCTTCTAATTAAGGTTTATAGTTTTGTATTGAAACACAATCAGATTCATGGGCTGCATGGAATTGATAGGAAATTTTTGTTATTCAAGTTATTCCGCATTCTATTTCCCTCTAGTTCAATTCCTTACAACAACGTCCATTTTTGGGACTGCAATAGTCTTACCTCCATGAACCCTTAACATATATTACATGTTTTACATCAAATTTTATGTATTAAATTTTCTACAACCATTTCATAGATAAATGGTAAGAAAACAGGTTCCAAAACACTTGCATAAAAGTGATCCCCCAATATTTCAACTATAGAGATTTAGCCCAATAGAGTTTAAAACTAACCCATTGTCATCTAAAATTCATAAGAAAATACAAAATAATGCATGTACATTTCAAAATGGGGGATAGAATAAAGCCCTAGGTTTTCCAACCCAAATGATTTCATTAACCAACCATGCTCATGCATGCAAAATGTGCATATATACCTCAAAATATGCAAACCCACATGAAAATAACCCAACCCATGTGTACAATGGTCTACAAAATGAAAAATGCACATAACTCCCCAAGGTAGCTAGAATTGCAAATCCGATAGTGTAAACGCATAGATCAGGGTAGAAATCACATGATCCAAGCTTTAAGTAGTTGGATCTGAGCTTTCGCGGCTTTGTCTCCCACCGTCAGTCTTCTCTACCTTCCTATGTTTCTCTATCCCTCTCGTTCTCCTCTCGGCTGAAAAATAAGTAAAAAACCCATAAGAAATACGTTTAAAAAAGAAATAAGAGGGAAGGGTAGAATCATCATTTTGCCCCAAAAATATCTCAATTATCATGGCTCGATCGATCGGCCTTAAGAAACCCGATTGAGGCCGATCGATCGAAGGTCTTCAGAGGAAAGAAGATTCTCGTAGGACTTTTCCGATCGATTCGCAATGTAGGATTTGCACTATAATATACAGTGAACGACCCAAATTCATTTTTATTTAGTTTATGTTCAAATCACACACATGCCACATAGTTTCTAGGCCAAAAATATCAAGGTTATCACACTTTTAATCAATACTCTTTCTTCTTCTTTTTTTCCTATTTGTTGTTGTTAGTAACTCCTTGTAATCAATACTAATGTACAACAGTCCTTTTAATCAGTACCATTTTCTTGTAATTTCTTTTAATCAATACTAATGGTCGATAATCTTCTTAATCAGTACTTTTTTGGTAAATCCTTTTTATTAGTAGTAATGATCTACTAGTTATTACAATATGTGTGTGTATAGGGGGTGGGTTTAAGGTACTTGTCCTCTATATATAGTTTGAGAGCATGTACCATTTTAAGCCAATTTCATAATAGCTTTTAAGTACAAGATTAGTACTAAAGTAGTGCGAAAAAAATAATAGGTCCATCTAAGAGGTTTATGGTCTGTTTTAATGCAATACCATTTTTTTTTTTTAACTTTTTAAAGTTAGAAGTAGAATTAAGTTTTTTTATTTGAGATAAATTTTTAGGAAGTAATTAAGAAAACATGCTTGGAAGTAGCAATTATATATTACTCACTTTAAAAAGAAAAAAAAATGAAAGAGCAGGTTTGATAACCACAAGACATGATGTGAGTACCGGCCATGTCCTAAACCACGCGACTTAGGAATATGTAAACTAGCCACGAGGACTAGGGTGAAGATGAATCGCCACCCAATTTAACTTTGGGAACTATATGACCCCTAGTAGGGTCTAATTCCTCACAACCAGAGACGTAACTCGACTCGGAGTTAGGATACTTCATTGGGAAGCTGTTAGGCATCCAACAATGCCTAGTCAAAATCGACCCCCACACATGATTATTAGTTTTAATTAATTAAGTATTTAATTGAACTCAACCCTAAATATGCAAATTTACAACCGTTATTTATGATACCATGCAATGAGAGAATAAACGTAAGGAAACAAATAAATAAAGGAATAAGAGAATAAACTAAAAGAAGAAACATATACAAGGAAATAAGAATAAAAAAGAAACACACAAAAAGATATATAAACAAATAAATAAGGGAATAAACTAAACTAAGAAATAAATAAATAAGGAATTAACCTAAACAAAGAATAATAATAAAAATGAAAATCACAAAGAAAGAAACAAATAGATAAGAGAATGAACTAAATTAAGAAATAAGTTAACAATGAATTAACCTAAACAAAGAATAATAATAAAAAGGAAAAACACAAAAAAGGAAACAAATAATTAAAAAGAATCTACTACAAGTAAACAAATATAACATAAAATACAAATAATACTAAAATAAATATATTTGCCATTTCGTTGTGCTACGTACGCACTATGGTACAGTGTGTACGCCTTTCGTAGGCTTTCTACACATATCATATAAATAAATAAAATAAAATAAAATAAATATGTCTGCTTACTATGAAGATGAGTACGCATTATGGACTAGTGAGTACAAATATGCACATCTCATGTCAAGATCCCAATAACAAAATAATATCAATTATAAACCTAATTTAACATGCACAAAATGATACTAAAAAATAAATAAATCAATTTAATCTTATTGTGCATCTATGAATACAAAATAAAATCCTAGTTAACTATCTAAACAATATATAATATAATCTATTATCTATTATAATTAAGAGTTATATATGCTGACATTAGCTAATGCTGACATGGCTTCTTAATAAGCCTTCCTTCCAAATTCTTGCATTCTCCTCACTTTTGGGCCCACACCATGATGTCAGCAACTTCTTCTTCTTCTTCTTCTTCTTTTTTTTTTTTTTTTTTTTTTTTTTTTTTTTTTTCCCTTCTTTGTACGCACTCCCTTCTCCCTTTCCCTCTTTCTTTCTTTTTTTTTTCCCCTTTTCAAATTTCAAACATAAAACCAGATCCGGCGAGATAAGCCTCAAATTCGGCGAGATCAGCCTTTCCAACATTAGGAGAAAGCAGTCCAAGTTGCAGCAGTAGTCGATGGTGGTGATTCTTGCCGAACAAGAAGATCTAAACTCCTCCGACCCACAGCCGTCGGTGATCCCTCCGCTAGTGATGAAATGGCATTCGTTCTGTGACTCACTTTCTCTCTCATCTGTGAAATGGCGAGGAAGAGGAGAGAGAGAAATGGAGGAAGATGGAAGAAGAGGAGAGGGGGGGAGATAAAGGAAGAGAGAGAGTGACAGAGAGAGTGTGACTGTGGAGAAAGAAAAAAAGAAGAGGAAGAAAGAGTGTGACGGTGGAAAGGAAAAAACAAAAGAAGAGGAAAAAGAAAAATAAAAAATAAAAAAAAGAGGCGTGAGCAACACATATCTATCTTTTCCCCATCCATTCCTTCCTTCCCACTTCTTTTCACCTATCCCTTCCTTTCTGTTTTTTTATTTTTTTTATTTTTTTCTTCCCTTCTCCCTTATAACTTTCTTTCTCATTCCTCTAATATAAGTTTTTTTTTTTTCTTAGGTAAGTATCAAATACAAGTTGTCAAAAGAATAATCTTGACCATAGGATTAACACTGAAAGGTTGTTTGGCAAACTTGAAAACTTGACCACTTAAGTTTAACCATTTTTTTTTATTTCACATTGATTGTTAAATCTCTTTTTCCTAATAATCCTGTTTAACTAGACCGAGATAGAATAATAGCATTTTTGGTACTTATTTAAGTACTTTAAATAAAGTTACTATTTGGTTCCCGCGCATCGCGCAGGTCCATTCTAGTATATATATAAATAGATATCTAATAACAATCTAATTCTATAAGCTTTAAACTAAATCAATCAAAATAATAAATATAAAAGAATAAAAGAATAAAAAAAAATCTAATATGTATTCACATAAAATATGATTCAAATTTATGTATTATCATGCATTACAAACTTTGATCAAAAGATGTAAAATCTAAATGGACAGAGAAAGAGTTTACAAACATTGACCATGAAGTAAACAAGACCTTGTAACTCTCCATGCTCCTCAGGTTTGTAGATTAAATCGTATCAATATGAATTATCCTCTTTTGGAAAAGTATCTTCACAATCAAAGGATTAAAATCTTCCAAAATTTAGAGAGAAAAAGATAAAGAAGAAGAAAGTTGAAGAAAATAAGAGGGATTTTCATCACTTTACAACAGCAATAACTTTCATCGCATTTTTGAAGGTCAAACATTAAAATTAGGAAAAACATGTGAAATCCAATGTTGTAGAGCTTCGAAATAGCTTTCCTAAAAAACCAAATTCGTTAAATTTCAAATTTCAATGAAAATTTATGATTTTTATACGAAAATTGTTTGCCAAAATTTTTAAACAATTTTTGAACAAATTTTTCTCTTAATTTTTCCCTTCTTTCCCCCTTTCTTCCAATGCATTATAAAAGTATTTATATAGGAAAATTAGGGTTTTACCTTTCCTTTCTTGACTAGATTTACTTAGAGAATAATTAAAAGATATTTTCAATAATTATAAAAGTCTTCTAATCTAAAAAGGAAGGGAGACATTCCTTCTAATAATTGGGATACTGGTCGCTAATGCGCATACGCATGTATTACATGCGCGTACACACACCTATCACATACATATATAAGTTAGTAGCACAAGAAAAAGTTAATTTAATAAAATAATTTTCCTTCATTTCTAACAAAAAAATCCCTTGCATTGATTTAGCTAATCTTTTTAAGAATAATTCATAACAGTAATCTTAAAAACTCATCATTGGGGTCGGGGACTTAAGATTTCAATTGGGACAAATTTGGTGTCTACACATGAATAATAATAATAATAATAATAGTCATTAATCAACTTAAAGGGTACATTCCCACTACTACAAAAACGTTGATAGATGACTGTATTTAACAATCATCTTTTACCAAAACAGTCATCTTTGTTTTTTAAAAAAATAGTCATCTCTTTAGGCGTCATCTTTTATCATCAAATAAGATGACCGTTTTTAGGGTCATCTTTGAGAGTAATAGATGACCATTTTTTAAAAACAGTCATGTTTAACCCAAAGAAAGAAGATCCTTTATTCATTAACATGGTCATCTTTTTGTACTATAGATGACCGTTAAAAATGGTCATGTATTCAACAAAACATGACTGGTTTTATCTTAAAAACAGTCATATATTACTATATAAGATGACTGTTTTTCACAGTCATCTTATGTTCTTAAAAACAGTCATCTTATATATTAAAAGATGACTATAAAAAACAGTCATCTTATCTATAGCTCCCTTTTTTTTCTTTTTCTTTTTTTTTAGGTGAATATAAACAAAAAATTTTTCATATATTATTTACTACCTTACAAACCTATTATTAAATTTGATACATCAACCTGTTTATACAAATTACTCAATAATTAAATACTCAATAATTAAATTCTCAATATGAAATGAAAGAAATTAAGACAAATAAAATAACAAAGGAAATTAAATCACCCATATTAATTATAAAACCATCATTTTCATTTCATTAGACTACAATAACATGGTTTCAAAAGTCACCATTCCCTTGACCTAACTAGTGCTACAATATTTTTGATGTTAAAATGAAAAACAAATCTAAAAAGGCAACATCCTCAAAAAATTTTCACCTTTTGCCATTGTCACACCCCATTTTTGCACCATTTTATTAGAGCTCATCATTTCATGCATGTTTTTGTTTTTTTGTTGAGTCTAGTCACTTGCATTAGTTTTCTAGAGTCACAAGGACAATGGATATGAATTTTGGTTCAATTCGAAGTTGATCTTGAGGGATAATAAGAGCTTTTGTGACTTAAGGGGCATAATCGTCTTTTAAGTCTCAAACTTTTCATTTGACCTTGCAATGATCTCCAAATTGTCAATTGGAATTCATATGAATGCATATGAGGTATTTCTAGGTTCAATTTGATGAGTCAATGGCTCGGGATTAAAATGGCTCGATGTAGTTCAAGTTGGTTAATTGACCCTCCTTTGGGTTAGCTCTAATTAACTCACAAGTACCAACCAAATCTTTTCAAATTGACTTTAATTAGTCATCATTTTATCCCTAAAAGTGTTTTAGAAAGTTTAATTTTGATATGGAAAGCATTTGGTTTGATTCTATGTGCATGCCTATGCTTAGCAAATGTAGAGCATAGCAATTAACCGCCTTTTTCAAACCTAACCATGCCCCCATGGTTAGTGGTTTTCACCCTAAAATATTCAAAAATGTATTCCTCATCGAAACACAGTCGTTTTGGTTTTTGTTTCATCAAAATCGGACTTCATTTGCCTCCTGAAACACTTCTAGAAGGGAAAGGAGTCAAAATAGGAGAAAAATCCGAAGTGGGCTCGGGTAACAACCCAGCCCCAGGCGGCTAGCCGCCTGGGCCCAAGTGGCTAGCCGCCCAGGCTCTGGTGGTCACCCGAGAGCACTTTCCTATTTCCTCTATACTTCCTTGCTGAAGCGGACTTCTTCCTATTTTGACGTATTTGGGCTCTTTTGGACGTGTTTCCTTCTAGTTTTTGGTAACTTTTGAGTTCCTTAAGCCCTAAGGGGGTCTCCAATAACCCTTGGATTAATTCTTAGGGTTTTAATCCCAGCCATTGGTTAATCCTAATTGAAGTCTATAAATACCCCCTATGCTTCAGCACAAGGGGAACCACTTTATGCATTAATATCTGAGTGTTTGAGAGAGAATAAGAGAGAGAGACTTGAAGGAGAGCTAGAGGAGTTGCTGTAGCCTTGGAGAACATTGATTCAAGTCATCTACAAGAGCAAGAAAGAGTCTATACAGCAGCAAGGAAGGCTTTCCTAAGGTATTCTTCCTTTCTATTCAAGCTTAAATTAGGGTTCTCTCTTAGGTTAGCTTTATTGCATGCAAATGCTTATGATTTCTACCATGGATTGAGGTTTCTATTAGTTAATACATGTGATAATAATGATGTTCATGATGAGTTTTTCACGTTTTAGAGTTAGTTCATAGGTCTTAATGCATAGTTGTGATCTAGTGCTTCTATTGTCCTTGTTTTAGAATAGCGTCATTGCATGTTAAAGTTAGGGTTTTTATCATGTTCTATTGCTTTAGTTAGTTAATATGCATGATTTAAGTTCTGTTTAATATGAGTTTAGCATGTTTAGAGTTTGTTTTGTGTGTTTTTAAGCATGTTTGTGAGTTTAGGGTTTTTTATGTCCTTATTTTAGGATAGTTTCATACAGCATGTTAGTTTAGACTTTTTATTGATTTTTCTTCATAGTTTGCTGTATATGTTTCGCATATAGAGTAACTATGATATTTTTTGCAAGCATGTTAGTTGATTTCTAGGGTTTTTATGCATGATATGGTCCTAGGATTGTGTTAGAGCTTATTATTATTCGCTGTTTTTGCTGTTAGCATGTTTAGTGGATGATTCTAAGCCTTAGTACTATTCTATCCAGATTTATATGTCATTGTGTTTACATGGTTTTGAGCACGTGTAAGGGTGCAAATAGGTGTGGTAATTGTCCTATGGTAAATAGGGCTGCCATTGCTTAAAATTGCTAAATGCTTGGAGCTATTACGCTCAGGTAAGTGGGTTTGAAGGTGCCTCAATTCACCTCTCTTCCTTAATGTACTCTTTCTCTTCTCCCTCCCTAGGGTTAGTTTTTAATATGATTCTATGGTCTTAATCAAAGGTTTCCTTCAATAATTAAATTCTGTTTTTTTATCAAAGTTTCCATCTTGTGGAATTCATTCTAAAATTCAAACTTGGTTTATCTACCATATTCAACTCTTTTTCAAATAAGGAAACCTAAGGTTTTTACCATAGGTTTATATTAGGATTTAACCCTATTCTAATCGAACTACGTGGACTTTGATCCATGTATTTTGTTGCATGGTACGTAGGCGCTCTTCGTGAGGCTCAAGTCCGTTCTTGGATCCAAGTATCCTAGGTTTTTGTATTTTATTCTTTATTTTTTGTTTTTATTTGCCTATTATGCATGGATGATTAGATGGAATATATGATATGCATGCTGTCTTGTGATGATATTTGCTGATTTTTGTATAGAAAAGATCTTAATTTAGCCCAAACAAACCGAGAGACCGAAAGGGTGACATGGGTGCCTATAGGCTTTGCCTAGAACCTTCCCATGTCATAACTTAGCCTCTGAATCCCCGATTTCTTTGGTTTCCAAAAGACTTACTTTTGCCTTTCTTTTTTAAACATGGAGTCATTCAAATTGTTTTCTTAAAACAAAACTATTTTAGGGTTTTCCTTGTTTCCTTTAAAAAATAAGGTAGAGACTCCTTTTGTTTTCTTTTTCCCACAAAGCAATCTTTTTGCCAAACCCTTGTGGGCCCAATTTGCGGGGTTCACAGTTTGGCAACCCCATTGGGGCTTTGTGGGCTAAACTCTATAAAGTTTAATTGGGCTAAGTTAATTTCTAATGTTTAATTAAAATCAATCACATGCATCCGCTTGATTGTGTGCTTTCATTTATTGCATTGTGTGCGCAAATTGTTGCATGATAGGTTCGATTGTCCCTCGATGTATCCTTGCCAACGATGGGCCTAGTTTCAACCTTGGTTTTCCTGATTCCAAGTGTTGGGGCGAAAGCTATCAACCTTTCTTGCCTAGTACCCTTGGGTATATTGAATGAGTTAATCACGTACTGCTGGAGACCCACGCGGTGTTCCTGAGGCCACATGTAGTTAGGTATAAAGATTGCTCAAGCAAGTGAAGGACCCTAGCCTACCCTCTCTTAGTTCATGCATTGGGCTTTGTAGGGCACTATGGTCTCACCTTTATGCATCCACAATTGTTTGTAATGATGCTATGTCGTGTTTGTGGTGTGAGGCTTTATATCTTATGCCCTTAACATATACCTTTAAACCCTAACCTTTGTTAAGGCCATGGGTTAGGAGGAATAAGTTAAGGAAATAGGATGTAAAGCTATTTTATGTGCTAATCCATAGGAATTAATTAAACCTAATTGAAGGACTCTATACCTTATTCTTTTAAACATACCCTTAATCCATGACTCTTGTAAAGGTAATTGGATAAAAGGAATCAATTAATGGAATATGGTGTAAAGACCGAATTTATTAAGGAAAATATGGAGGTTTAGGACAAGTCCTTAGGCTAAAGGTTAAAACTTTTCTATCCATAGACGTGCTGGCTTGGATCTGCAATCCGCAAGGGCGTCTAATGAGTATTGAATCTACCCATCAGACAGACATGGCCGACGAAAGAATTAGTGAGGGGCACTTTAACTTTGAGGCTTGCCTGAAAGCGATCATGACCAAGCTTGACCATACCGTTGAGACCTCTGATACAGCATTGAAAATGGCTCAAGAGAACCAACAGAAGATAGCGAATCTTGAACGAAACAGCTCTAAGGCCCATTCCTCAGGTATACCTCATAGGGCTGGCACCGAAGAGGTACCTCAATCCAATGAGAACACCAAGACAAGGGGGGAAAGTAGTTCAAAGCCTGTAGTCATCAACCTAGAAGGGGAAACCAAAGGAAAGGGTTCTAGCAATGATTTCGTATTTGCTAGCAAGGTAGAAGCATTGGAGAGAACTATAAAAAGAATTCGTAGGGCAAATGACATGGTTGATGTGCGGACTCTATCTCTGTTTCCAACAGCTCGTATTCCATTGCAATTCAAGATGCCGGAGTTAGAGAAATTCGATGGGATAGGTTGCCCTAAGACTCATTTGAAGATGTATGTGCGAGCTATGCACCCTCGAGGAGCCACTGATGAGCTTTTAGCTCAAATGTTCCATGAAACCTTGGCCACTTCCGCTTTGAAATGGTTCTTATCCTTGGATGAGAACAGAACTTGGACTTGGGGAGACATATGCAATGAGTTCTCGGAGCACTACAAGTACAACACAGAGGTGGACGTTACTCGGAGGGACCTGGAAACCACCAAGCAAGGGGCTCATGAAACTTTCTCCGCTTACATTACAAGGTGGAGACAAAAGGCGTTGAGAATGACGGATAGGCCAAATAAGGAGGACCAAATTCAGTTAGTGGTTAAGAACTTGTTGCCCGTGTACCACAAGCACCTATTTGCCCACTATTTCCCAAATTTCAAAGCTCTTATTGGGGCTGGCACGTAGATTGAGGATGCTATCAATGATGGGACAATCAAAACTAAGGAAGTGAGGAGTCGTAAGACAAACTTTACTGGGAAGAACAATGCCGAGGTCAACACCATAACTCAACCCATTCAACCTTTCTCCCTCAATTATGTTTACCCACCTCGCCAATTCACTGATCTATTCATACCGCTCGAAAGAGTCCTTGAAAAGCTCGTAAGCTGTGACCTATTGAAGCCACTGAACCCAAGACCCCCACCAAATCCCTTACCTAAAAACTACAACGAGAATGAGTACTACAAGTACCACCAATCCAAAGGCCATGCCACCAACCGTTGTATTTGCCTTCGCCACCAAGTCCAAGACCTCATTGACAAGCAAGTCATCTCACCACCAACCCGTCCAAATGTCACCCATAATCCTCTCCCATCCCACAACAACACACCCCCACCTAACACCATAAATGCCATTGGGATTTGTGAACCCCGAAAATTGGGCCCACGAGGGATTGACGAAAAGGTTGTGTGGATGTGGGTTTTGAAAACACAAAGGAGTCGCCACCTTATTTTTTAAAGGAAACAAGGAAAACCCTAAAAATCAATTTGCTTTAGGAAAACAATTTGAATGACTCCATGTTTAAAAAGGAAAGGCAAAAACCAATCTTTTGGAAACCAAAGAAATCAGGGATTCGGAGGCTAAGTTATGACATGGGAAGGTTCTAGGCAAAGCCTATAGGCACCCATGTCACCCTTTCAGTCTCTCAGTTCATTTGGGCTAAATTAAAGTCTTTCCATACAAAAATCAGCAAGTATATCATCACAAGGATTGCATGCATATCATATATTTCATTCATCCATCAATGCATAATAAGCAAATAAAAACAGAAAATAAAGAAAAACAAAACAAAACAAAAAGAAGCCTAGGATGCTTGGATCCTAGAACGAACTTGAGCCTCACGAAGAGCGCCTACGTACCATGCAATGAAATACATGGATCAAAGTCCACGTAGTTCGATTAGAACTAGGGTTAAGACTTAATACAAACCTATGGTAAAAACCCTAGGTTTCCTTATTTGACCAAAAGAGTTGAATTTGATAGAAAGTTTGATTTTGGAAAGAAATCCACAAAATGGAAACCTTAATAAAAACCAGAATTTTATGGGTTAAGGAAACCTCTAATTAAACCATAGGATCATATTAAAAATTAACCCTAAAGAGGGAGAAGAGAAAGGATAAGGAAGAGAGGTGAATTGGGGCACCTTCATACCCACTTACCTGAGCGCAATTACTCCAAGCATTAGCCATTTCAGACATGAGCAGCCTTATTTGCCATAGGACAAATACCACACCTATTTGCACCCTTACAAGTGCTCAAAACCATGCAAATACAATGATATGCAAATCTGGACAGAATAGTATTATGGCCTAAAATCATCTACTAAGCATGCTAACAGCAAAAACAGCAAACAATAATAAGTCCTAACACAATCCCAGAACCATATCATGCATAAAAACCCTAGAATATACTAACATGCATACAAAAACATCATATTTACTCTATATGCAAGACATATACAGCAAACACGAAGAAAAACCAATAAAAAAGTCTACTTTATCATGCTATATGAAAACTAACATAAAACAATGACTCTAAAACCCTAAACTCACAAATATGCTTAAAGACATACAAAACATACTTTAGTCATGCTAAAACCAAACTAAACAGAAATTAAATCATGCATATTAACTAACTAAAGCAACATAACATGATGAAAATCCTAACTCTAACATGCAATGACACTAATCCTAGCACAAGGGCAACAGGAGCACAAGAACCATAACTATGCATAAAAAACACATAGGACAGCCCTAAAGCATGCTGAACAGTAGATAAACAATAGATATTCCATGTATATTAACTAGCTAGAGTGTTAATACATGATAAAAAAGTTACCTTTAACATGCAATAAGCCTAACCCATATTCAGCATAAACAAAGAGGGAGGAATACCTTAAGAAGAAACTTCCTTGCTGCTGTAGAGACTCTCCCTTGCTCTTATGGATGACTTGAACCAATCCTCTCCAAGGCTACAGCAAGAACTCCAGCTCTCCTTCAAGTCTCTCTCTCTTATTCTCTCTCAAACACTCAAGTATTAATGCATAAAGTGGCTCCCCTTGTGCTGAAGCATAGGGGGGTATTTATAGACTTCAATTAGGATTAACCTATGGCTGGGATTAAAACCCTAAAAATTAATCCAAGGGCTATTAGAGACCCCCTTGGGGCTTAAGTAACTCAGAAGTTACCAAAAATTAGAAGGAAACTCGTCCAAAAGAGTCCTTGTTCGTCAAAATAGGGAAGAATCCGCTTCAGAAACATGGTGTAAATAGGAAAGTGCTCTCGGGTGACCTCCCAAGGCTGGGCGGCTAGCCACCTGGGCCCAGGCGGCTAGCCGCCCAGGCTTGGATGGTCACCCAAGCCCACTTCTAGTTTTTTGCCTATTTTGTCTCCCTTCCCTTCTAGAAGTGTTTCAGGGGGCAAATTAACTCCGATTTTGATGAAACAAAAGCCAAAACGACCGTGTTTCGATGAGGAATATGTTTTTGAACATTTTAGGGTGAAAACCACTAACCATGGGAGCATGGTTAGGTTTGAACAAGGCGGTTAACTACTATGCTCTACCTTTGCTAAGCATAGGCATGCACATAGGGTCAAACCAAACACTTTCCATATCAAAATTGAGCTTCATAAAACACTTTTGGGAGTAAAATGATGGCTAATGAAAGTCAATTTGAAAAGATTTGGTTGGTAATTGTGAGTCAATTAGAGCTAACCCAAAGAAGGGTCAATTAACCAATCTTGAACTACATCGAGCCATTTTAATCCCAAGCCATTGATTTATCAAATTGAACCTAGAAATACCTCCTATGCATCCATATGAACTCCAATTGACAATTTGGAAATCATTTCAAGGTCAAATGAAAAGTTTGGGACTTAAAAGACGATTATGCCCGTCAAGTCACAAAAGCTCTTATTATCCCTCAAGATCAACTCCAAATTGAACCAAAATTCATACCCATTGTCCTTGTGACCCTAGAAACCTAATGCAAGTGACTAGACTCAAAAACAAAACAAAAACATGCATGAAATGATGAGCCCTAGTAAGGTGGTGCAAAAATGGGGTGTGACAGAAGCCCCTCATTGGCGAACAAGTTACACTTGTGAACCAATGATAAAGAACAACCCATTTTTGACAAAAAGCCTGGAGAAGTCACACACTGTAACCAAACAATGATGGGAGGTTGAAAACCTGAGACTGAGATAAGGAAGTGTACTCAAGTCATGAGTATACTTAAACCACTGGGGTTTGATGATTGACAAAGAGGAGCATATTCAAGCCACTACGAATGAACATACTTTTGAAATGGAGAAATATATTCTAGTCACGAATATATTTAACCAAGTGATTGAGAATGAAATCTGAGAAGCATACTCAAGTGATGAGTGTACTTTTGAAATGGAGAAATATATTCAGGTCACGAATATATTTAACCAAGTAGTGAAAAGAGACTGAGAAGTATACTCAAGTGATGAGTACACTTTTGAAATGGAGAAATATATTCAGGTCACGAATATATTTAACCAAGTGATTGAAATAAACTGAGAAGTATACTCAAGTGATGAGTACACTTTTGAAATGGAGAAATATATTCAGTTCACGAATATATTTAACCAAGTAGATGACAAGTATGCTCAAGTGATGAACACACCATTGAAATAGAGAAATATATCCAAGTAATGGATATATTTAACCAAGTAATTGACAAATGATCTGAGAAGTGTACTCAAGTGATGAGTACACCATTGAAATGGAGAAATAAATTCAAGTGATGAATATATTTAACCAAGTAAGTGACAAGTATATTCAAGTGATGAACATACCATTGAAATGGAGAAATATATCCAAGCGATGGATATATTTAACCAAGTGATTGACAAATGATTTGAGAGGTATACTCAAGTGATGAGCATACCTTTGAAATGGAGAAATATATTCTAGTCACGAATATATTTAACCAAGTGATCGATAATGAAATCTGAAAAGTATACTCAAGTGATGAGTATACCATTGAAATGGAGAAATATATCCAAGTGATGGATATATTTAACCAAGTAAGATGGAGAATAATCTGAGAAGTGTACTCAAGTGATGAGTACACCATTGAAATGGAGAAATATATTCTAGTCACGAATATATTTAACCAAGTAAGTGACAAGTATGTTTAAGTGATAAACATACCATTGAAATGGAGAAATATATCCAAGCAATGGATATACTTAACCAAGTAAGTGACAGGTGTGTTCAAGTGATGAACACACCATTGAAATGGAGAAATATATCCAAGTGATGGATATATTTAACCAAGTAAGATAGGAATAATCTGAGAAGTGTACTCAAGTGATGAGTACACCATTGAAATGGAGAAATATATTCTAGTCACGAATATATTTAACCAAGTAAGTGACAAGTATGTTTAAGTGATAAACATACCATTGAAATGGAGAAATATATCCAAGTGATGGATATACTTAACCAAGTAAGTGACAAGTGTGTTCAAGTGATGAACACACCATTGAAATGGAGAAATATATCCAAGTGATGGATATATTTAACCAAGTAAGATAGGAATAATCTGAGAAGTGTACCCAAGTGATGAGTACACCATTAAAATGGAGAAATATATTCTAGTCACGAATATATTTAACCAAGTAAGTGACAAGTATGTTTAAGTGATAAACATACCATTGAAATGGAGAAATATATCCAAGCGATGGATATACTTAACCAAGTAAGTGACAAGTGTGTTCAAGTGATGAACACCCCATTGAAATGGAGAAATATATCCAAGTGATGGATATATTTAACCAAGTAAGATAGGAATAATGAGGATTGGGAACTGAGAAGCATATTCAAAGGGTGAATACACTTTTGAAATGGAAGAATATATTCAAGTGATGAATATATTCAACCAAGTATGATAGAGAATGAGAATTTGAAACTGAAAAGCATATTCAAAGGGTGAATACACTTTTGAAATGGAAGAACATATTCAAGTGATGAATATATTCAACCAAGTATGATAGAGAATGAGGATTTGAAACTGAGAAACATATTCAAAGGGTGAATACACTTTTGAAATGGAAGAACATATTCAAGTGATGAACATATTCAACCAAGTGGGATGGAAAATCAAGATTTGAAATGAGGATATATGATCAATTTATCAAGATAGAACAAGCATGGTGCAAGAGGAAAGTGACTTGGCACATTGTCACTTGAGTTGGCATGACACAGGGGAAATATATTCAACCCTTTCGAACATAAAATCAATTCAAAGAATCGATTTCAAGGTGAAATTTGATTGATTTTAAGCTCAAAAAGTGTTGAATATCTCATTTGAAAGAAGGTTTGATCACGCGTTAAGGCGAGACAAAGCGAGGGAGAAAGCCAAAACAAAGTGGCTTGGGTGACCACCAGGCCTCAGGAGGCTAGCCGCCCAGGCCCTGGTGGCTAGCCGCCCAAGGCTTGGGTGGTCACCCGAGCCTAATGCTGAAAAATTCTGGGTTTTTAAATGCATAAGAGCACTATTCATACCCCTTGTTCAAAGAACCTGAAAATTGGAGCTTCTCTCTCTAGAAAGCTTACCCCATTTTGCAAAATCACTCCAACACCCAAAGGCATTCAAATCCACACTTCAAGAGGGATTCATACACATGAAATAGCATCATTAGCACCCAATTTCACATCAAAAACAAGAAATTTGCAGCACTTTGCAAATCAAAACCCATTAAACCCATTTTTGCTCAAAACAAGCTAGTTCATCCACCATGGATCCAAATGAAGACTCCACTTCAAAGTATCCATTCCTTGACTCAAAGAGTAGATACAAGGCACCGATATATGATGTTCCTCAAGAGAAATTGCTTCTAGAACCAAAGAATCATCTCTCTTTTCTCCATTCCAAGCAAGAGGTAAGCTTAACCATTTTAAACTTTTCTTTGAAATTTTCATTTTTGTTGATTGAAATGCATTCCCATGAACTCTCTATGAGTATTCCTAGCAATGTTTGCAATGCCCATTGATTTTGGCAAGGATTGGATGTGAAAAGAATTCAATTTGAAAACTTGGTAAATAGTGCCCACCAAGTGTTTGATAAAATGCTTGAATGATGAAAATTCATCCAATCTTTGTAAAATTGATGTGCATTGCAAGGCAAAATCATAGGCATTCATTTCTAATTGATTTTAGAAACAAAACCAAGTATTTTCATGAACTTTGAAAAACAAAGTTTGCTATATTTTTGAAAAACCAATGTTTTCATGAACAAGGTTTGCTTATTTTTTCCTTAAAAAACCACTTTGGAAAACAAAGTTTGCTTACTATTTTCTTTGAAAAATCCATGCTTCCATGGTCTTGGAATGCATGGTTTACCAATGATCATGAGTTTGAAGAATAAAACCATTGTTTTCATAAACTTTCAAAGCAAGGTTTACTTGTTCATGAACTAAAAGACTTAGCTTTTGAAAAGCCAATTATCAATGCTTGCATATGATTTTTTTTACACTAACTAGGTGAATCATTCTTCTTGATTAACCCAACTTCCAAGACCTACGCACAAGGTCTTCGATAAAGAATCTTATTGGGTGGTGGAGGCGTATGGAACACACCCAACCTTCCGCAAGAGAATCCATTAAGAAAGCAGGTTTTGGTTGGTTTCTTGACTCATTATGGAATGAACAGTGGGATAGGCAAGCCCTCCTTGCCTTAGCTGAGCTATGGTGGGATACCACCAACACCTTCCACTTCAGTTTTGGGGAGATGACCATGACTCCCAAGGATTTCTCAATTATCACCGGTTTAAGCCTCAAAGGAAAGAGGTTGGAATTCTATGGGGATGCCAACACAAATAGTGCTTATCTCCTCACTATGTTGGGGATGGATATTGAGGCGGGTTCTCGCGGTGTTAGGAGGACATGGCTTTTCGAGAATTATGCCAATCAAGTAGAAGGTGTGGGAGTGGCTCTCGAGTGCATTACTAGGGCTTTCATGATTTATATGCTCTCCTGCACTCTCTTTGTTGGTGCCAATGACATGGCACAACTGGGATACCTTGCTTCCATGGTAGATGTGAACAAAATGGGGAGGTATAACTGGGGAGGGGCAGCACTAGCTACTATGTATAGATCCATGTCTGACATGTCTCGAGGTGTTTCCAAGCATTTTAGTGGGCTCCCATTTGTTTGGGAGGTAAGTAAAAATGTTTAATTTTTAAATTCCTCTCAAACTTGACTTAATTTTAATGCTTTTCTTGAATCTTGACAGATATGGTATTATGAATACCTGGGACTGTGCCGCCCCGCCCTGGATAATGAGATACAAGAATGGCCAATACTTGGGAACTATGCTCCCACCAAGATAGCTGTGCGTGCCCCCAATAGGCATGACTACGCCCATGCAAGGGCATACTTGGCGAGCCTAAATGCTGACATGGTAATCCACCTTCCTCATTCTTTTCTTTTATTCGTTTTTTATTATCTTGCTCATCATTTTCTCAAATTCAACAGGTAGAGTGGAGCCCATGGGGACTGTGGGAAGGCAGGCTGCCTAGGAGGTTTGTGTCCTGTTTGGAGTTGACTAGGAAGAGGGTACTCTTTGAGGGTCCCTCAGGGCGATACTGGTATTTAGGGGAGCGCGTCCTTAGGCAGGTGAAAGGACGAGTGGATGCCGCTCTTATCCCTGTCTTGCCTCCCATGAATATGAGGCACACTGACTCTCTTGGATGGGGATGAGCTGATGGAAGCTCTGATTGGATGGGATGCTGAGGAGTTCACCTCGCCCAATACCGACTACATGACTTTCTGCAACCAATTCCTGATGCGCCCTAGAGTCATTGGCTTCCCACCTCAAGGGGTGAGTCTCCATTCCATCCTTTTCAATTATTGACTTATGCAAGCACTCCTCTTAAACAAATTATCTATTGCAGGGCCGGCGAGCTCGTGGACATAGTTCCACTATAGCGTCCTCCACAGGCATGACTCATGGGGATGAGGATTATGAGATGGGGGGAATGGCACAGCCACCTCTCCCAGTACTCGACTGGCAAGTGAACCTATGCAATGGGTTGGAGTTCATGAAGACTAATATTACTCACCCTGCTTTTGACGAAGTCCCCAGGATTGACCCGAGCTATGAGCATGTAAGCTCTAAGCCTTTTGCTTTCCTAAAAACCTCTTTCATCATTTATTAACCATGTTCATCTTTCAGGTTCCCCGAGAGTACGCACAGGAGTGCCTTGAACTCAGCGAGGGATTAAGGCGGGACCTTGTTAGGATGAGTTTGGCGAACTCTGTGCTAGAAGGACTGACTGAATCCCACTGTAAGACATTCCCTTTTATTCATCCCAATCATAGGAGTTAAAGGCATAACCCTTCTTTATTAATTGATTTCTTTGCAACAGGTCTCCACACTGCGTCCACCACAACCAATGCCACCCCAAAGGAATCCTCATGCTGGTCGTGGTAGGGGCGAGTCAAGTAGAAAGAGAAGAACCACGGGAGATCATTAGATTAGCTTAACCTCTTGCTTTGTAATCGAATGAAACATCTTTCTTTATGCTTTGTAACCTTTCTTTGAACATTTGTTTTGGTACTTTGTATGAGACTTTTGGAATTCCATGGTGGTGATTTACTCATATTTTTGTGCAAAAACAAGCTCAAAATAAGCTTCCCAAGGTCACATAACCATATAGGGGTCAAATTAGGTCAAAAATAGGCAAAACTGGGCAAAATAGGAAAACGGCCTCGGGTAACCACCCGGGGCTGGGCGGCTAGCCGCCCAAGCCCAGGAGGCTAGCTGCCCAGGCCTGGGTGGTCACCCGAGCCCGAAGCGGAAATCCCACTTTGAATAGGAAACTTCCTATTTTGACGGGTTTTTTCCTATTTGAACTTGGATTTGTGACCTTTTCCCTATAAAAACACATCCAAGAGGTTCCTAAACCTACTTGTATTCATTCATTAGAAATTATGGAGGCTCTAGACAAATTTTTAGGAGGGTTTTTGAGAGTTATGAGTGCTGAAGCAAAATCTGAGTTCAAGTGCTTTGGCTTGGATCCATTGCTTTCCTTGAGGCATGTGAAGCTTGAAACGAACCTCTTGACTGCTGCTACATATTTTTGGGATCCCCAAATTCATGTGTTCCGCTTCAACTATGAAGAATTGTGCCCAACCATGGAGGAATTCTGCGCGTTGTATGGAGTTTCACCGGTAGGTCCTTTCATACTCCCTACTCCTCGCCCAAGCTTTCTTACTTCTTTTTCCAACCTCCTTGGGATTCACCCACAATATGCCTCTACGTTTGTAAAGGACCATATGGTAGACTTAATGAAATTGGCAACCTCTTTTTTGGCCTATGATAGTAAAGGTATTTTGAAATTTACCTTTCCTATTAAGCATGCACTTGCCTTTTGCCTTATTGGTCGTTTCCTTATTTCAACTGGTACTCCACATGTTCCCATACAAGTCTATGAGTTGATTCCTCTCCTTGCCAAAGGCCACAACTTGATTCCCATGGTACTAGCTGAAACCCTGAATTGCTTGGATTAAATTCATGAGGACCCAAAAGTTCCTTTAGGAGGTAGCCCCATTCTGCTGCAAATATGGTTGCTTGAAAGACTGAATTTCTTATCACCCACTGTCGTTACACCATATAAGCCCCAGCATTACTGCCTTCGATGTATTGAGTTGCCTGGAAAATTCTCATTGAGGGATTGGCTAGGTTACTTCCAAACCCTTTCATGGAGGAATATCAAGTGGTTCGTCTTCATATGGGGCTGCAGTGAACGAGTGCTTCTGCGAACTTCTGGATGTGCCATGGTGAGACTCATAGGACTGAGGTCTACTTCTTTCTATTGGCCTTCGAGGGTTCTCCGTCAGATGGGTGCCATGCAAACCATACCTACTTCCTTAAAAGGTGACTATCCTGTGGTGCCTGCGGGTCTTTTTGTAGTGACTTGGGCGAAGGATCGATGGCCTAGCAAGCTGACACTAACTCAAGTTACGAATACTGATGGTCCATATATGATGAGCCTCGAGTACAAGGAATGGTTGAAAAGCAATTTGGGTGAGAGAGAGACTACTCGAAGAGAAAGGATTTTTGGACTTATGAGGAATAATGAACTTGGACCTTGCAGAGAAGATATTATGGAAGCAGTGATAGCAGCTTATGAACATGACTTGAGGAAGAAAAGAAAACACGAAAAAGAGAAGCAGAAAGCTGAAAAGCGGGCCAAAGAAGCCCAAGAAGAATTGAAGACTCAATAGAATAGGATATTTATGGCACTTTTATAGTTCTTTTACTTAATACCAATGAATTGCTATGTCAATCAATTTTAGTTTTGAATAAATTGCCAATAATAAATCAAATTAGGGATTTTGTTGTTTGATTTAGACCGCACCCAAGGTAACTTTATGGGTTGCCTACGTATCTCCATGATTTTTTCTTTTTTTTTTTCTTTTTGTTTTTTTGTTTTGTTTTTTGTTTTTTTTTTGTTTTTTTGTTTTTTTTTTTTTTGTTTTTTTGTTTTTTTTGTTTTTTTTTGTTTTTTTTTTTTGTTTTTGAATGGAGAATCAGGTCTTACGTAGTTCTCATGCCTTAACTTTTGCCTAGGCCGCCCTTATGAGTTTTCAACCTAGCAGGCCTCAACCATGATATTTTTTCAATTGATCCAAATTAGTTGGACGAGCGAACTCAATTCCATCTAAATCCATGAGGCGAACAGCCCCTGCTGGCAATATTTCTTTGATAATGTATGGTCCACCCCAACTTGGCTTGAATTTTCCTCGCGGATCGAATACTGGAGCTCTGATTTCTTTCAGCACTACATCCCCTTTCTTTAGACCTCGATCTTTGACATGCTTGTTGAATGCTCTGGCAACTCTCCGTTGATACCCCTGAACATGATACAGCGCCCTTAAACGCCTTTCATCCAGCAAAGCTAACTCATCATAACGGCTCTTAACCCAGTCCACTTCTGTTATCTGGCTCTCCACGGCAACCCTTAATGAAGGAACCTCCAATTCAACTGGCAACACGGCCTCTATTCCATAAACTAAAGAGTAAGGGGTAGCCCCTGTTGACGACCTTATTGATGTTCTGTAACCCCATAGAGCTAACGATAACTTCTCATGCCAGTCTGTGTGTGAGTCTGCAGTCTTCTGCAATATCTTCTTGATGTTCTTGTTAGCCGCTTCCACTGCTCCATTAGTCTGAGGACGGTATGGTGACGACTAGATGGTGGACTATGCCATACTTTTGCAAGAGCTCATGGGTTTCTTTTTGAAAGTGCTGGCCATTGTCTGAGATAACTTCATGCGGTACCCCATATCGATAGACTGATGCTGTGCTGTATGAACTGTGCTACCTTTTTGGAATTCAAGGTCTTGAAGGACGCTGCTTCTACCCACTTAGTGAAATAATCAATGGCAACCAGGATGTATTCATGCCCATTTGACGCCTTTGGCTTGATCTGTCCGATGATATCTATCCCCCATACTGCGAATGGCCATGGTGATGACATACTTGTTAAAGGCATAGAAGGCAAATGTTGTCCACTAGCGAACAGTTGGCATTTGTGGCACTTCTTGACATGTGCGTAGCAATCTCTTTCCATGGTAGACCAATAATAGCCTAGCCTCATGATTTTCTTAGCCAACATATAGCCATTTATATGCGGAGCCCCTGTCCCTTCATGGATTTCTTTAATCAGATGCTCGGCTTCCTCCTCGGTGACACACAGCAGGTGGATCCCGTCGTATGATCTCCGATATAGCTTTCCTCCACAAAGTACATGGTGACTCGCCAACCGCCTCAGGGTTTTTCTGTCGATACGAGATGCTCCTTCTGGGTACTCCCTTTCTTCAATGAACTTCTTTATGTCATGGAACCACGGATGGCCATCATTCACTTCTCCTCCTCGGATTGCACAACAGTACACAGGCTTGTCTCGACATTCTATCACCAACGGCTTCACATTTCCCCCTTCAGGTATCTCCACCATGGATGCTAGGGTCGCTAAGGCATCGGCGAACTGGTTCTTGTTTCTTGAAAGGTAGTTGAACTCTATTTCTGAGAACTCCTTGGTTAGGGCTTCCAGATAGGCATGGTAAGGCAGCAACTTCTCATCTCGAGTTTTCCATTCCCCTTTTATCTGACAAATGATTAGCGCCGAGTCCCCGAACACTTCCAATTCTTTGATCCCTAATTCAAGTGCCGCTTCCAATGCTAGGATACAAGCCTCATACTCAGCAATGTTGTTGGTAGCTTCGAACCCCAACTTGACCGCCAACGGTGTAAATGCCTCTTCAGGTGAGACCAGCAGGACTCCTATCCCATAACCTTTCTTATTGGCTGCCCCATCGAAGTATATTCTCCAAGTCTTTCTACCAATCTCTAGCACGTCCTTGTCTGGGAATTGATCGTTGAACGGAGCGGATGATGACACAGGACAGCTAGTTAGGTAGTCTGCGATGACGCTTCCCTTGATAGACTTCTGATTCACGTACTTGATGTCGAATTCATTAAGGAGAATTGACCATCGAGCAGTTCTGAATGACAATACTGGCTTTTCTACCAGGTACTTCAACGGGTCCATGCGACTTATCAAGAACACTTCGAAGGACATCATATAGTGTCGGAGCTTTTGCGTCGCCCATGCTAGTGCCACACAAGCCTTTTCAATGGCATTGTACTTCACTTCATAGTCCGTCATTTTCTTGCTTAGGTAGTAGATGGCATTCTCCTTTGTAGACCCTTCAAGATATTGAGCTAACATAGCTCCCGTCGCGGTTTCGGTGACCGTTAAGTATAACAAGAGCGGTGCACCTTGCCATGGGGGAACTAAGATTGGAGGATTGCTCAAGTATCTCTTAATGGTCTCAAAGGCCTCTTGGCATTCTTCATTCCATACTTTTGGCACACCTTTCTTAAGTAATTTGAAGATTGGTTCGCAGACCATGGTCAAGTTGGCGATGAATCGGCTTATGTACTGAACCCTTCCCAGAAAACCCCGGATCTGCTTCTCAGTGCTAGGCGGCTCCATCTCCACAATAGCTTTTATCTTCCCTGGGTCCACTTCGATTCCCCTCTGAGTGATCATGAACCCCAATAGCTTGCCTGCAGTGACACCAAAAGCGCACTTCTGTGGGTTTAAGCGGAGATTGTACTTCTTTGCTCGCTCTAGGAACTTCTCTAGCGCCTTGAAATGCCCTTCCCTATCCACGGACTTCACGATCATATCATCGACATAAACCTCGACTTCCTTATGGATCATATCATGCAATAAGGTCGTAGCTGCTCTTTGGTAAGTAGCCCCAGCATTTCTTAAGCCAAAAGGCATTACCTTGTAACAGTACGTTCCCCATTGCATGATAAAGGCTGTTTTCTCCATATCTTGAGGTGCCATCTTTATCTGGTTATACCCGGAGAATCCGTCCATGAAGGAGAGGAGTGCATGCCCCACTGTGCTATCTACCAACACGTCGATATGGGGTAAAGGAAAGTCATCCTTGGGGCTCGCGGCGTTGAGATCTCGGAAGTCGACACACATCCTCACTTTCCCATCTTTTTTAGGCACAGGCACTATATTCGACAACCATTCGGGGTATTCCACAAGTTGGAGGAAACCCACGTCTAGTTGTTTAGTTACCTCTTCTTTTACTTTTAGAGCCCATTCTGGTTTTAATCTTCTGAGTTTCTGCTTTACCGGCTTCTTTAGGGAATTAGTGGGGATATAGTGTTGTACAATATCGGGGTCAATGCCAGGCATGTCTTCATAAGACCATGCAAAAGCCATAATGTTGGCTTTCAAGAGAGAGATCATTTTTTCTTTTTCAACGGGGGAGAGAGTTTTTCCCAATTTTAACTATTCTTGGCAATTCATTCGTCCCTAAGTTGATTGATTCCAATTCATCCACATTAGGTTCGGTGACGCCCCTTTTCCTTTGCTCAACGAGCTCCGGGGGGACATCGTTCCTAGGATCTATATCCATGCCATAAATATCCATAGAGGAGAGAAAAGAGACACTGCATATATAGAGAAAGAAAACACACTTTATTGACTAGGAATAGTAGGAATGACACACAAAAGAAGAAAGAAAACAAACAAATCTGTATCAATACCATGACTCCACAAAGAGAGTTGAGTAGATACATCTTATTGAACTAGGGAAATACTACTAAACTAAGACACCTACAAGCTGCTATCAGGTAGGCCAAGGTCTTCTTCTTCATGGAGCTCCGCAATGACACCACATTCAAGGTACCAATTCAGGAATGGCACGGTAGCATGGCTAATGGACGAACCCTGGAATTCTTCAATGGTCGAGTCCTCCACGGCGAGGATCATATCTTGGAACATTTCAGTCATAGCCCTTGCATCAAGGTTCTCTGCCCAGTCTTCTTCTTTCTTTTCCCAGAACTCATTATTGATGGCTTCATCATCCACCATTTCAGCTGTGATTGGATACCATTCGGTGAAGAAAATTTCAAAACCCGGAACCCGGATCTTGGTAGCTTGGTCAAAGGTGGGTTCTGGAAACCCGCAATATAGAAAATCATCCCCCTCTTTTACGAAGTAACCATTCAAAGTAGGTCGATATGGCGAGATCCTCAAGTCTGGCACCCTTCCCTCGGCTTTGGCTCTTACTTTCTCTTTATTCCTCTTCAACATTTCTGCATGATCATTTCTGGAGGGCTCATATCCTAGCCCGAAGGTGTATGAGGTCACACGGCTTTGAATAGATGTAGGGATCCCTTGTTGGCAATGCCCTAGCCCCATGCCTGGAAAGAAACTCATTTTTCTCATTATTTCACCGACGTGTAAATTGCCGTGGGGGCAAAAGTCCAAGGGTATTAACTCACCCTTCTCGAGCTCTTTCTCAATGCATTGGACATAGTCAAACCCGGATAATGGCACCGTCGCTGATTCTGGTTGTATCTCACATATAGGCACGCCTGCGAGTTTCAATTCATAGTCCCCTTAAGCGTTACTATGGCTCCTTCGTAAGGAAACTTCACCTTTTGATGGAGTGAAGATGGCACAGCCCCAGCAGGATGGATCCAAGGTCGGCCCAACAGCAAGTTGAAACATGACGGCACATCCAACACTTGGAATTCCACCCTAAATTCAGTAGGTCCCATGATAAGAGGCAAAGTAACTACCCCTATTACTTCACGGCGGGTGTTGTCATAAGCTCTTACAGTCTGCCCAGATAGCGTGAAATCGGTGGGTCCCAAACCCAAGACAGTGGCAGTTCTGAGAGGGCATACATTCAGTGCAGACCCATTGTCGATAAGGACGGTAGGAACCCTCTTCCCCATAGTGTCAACGGTCACATAGAGAGCTTGAGAATGGCTTGGCCCGCTTTTGGGTAGGTCCACATCGGTGAACACGATGGTTGAGTTCTTGGGAGTTGGATTCACCAAATGTACCAGTCCCTCGGGGGATGTGTCAACGGGCACTTGTATCTGATTCAGCAATTTCAACACGGTCTGTCTGTGCTTGTACGAGGCCATGAGCAAGCCCCAAATAGTGATATTGGCATTGGTCTTCTTCAGTTGCCTCAGCACCTCATCCTCTTCTTTTTGCAAGCTAGGACGCCTCTGCCCTTCCAAATCTTCCAATGGATTTTCAGACTCTAGGTGGGGAGGCTTGAAATGACGACCCCCTCTGATTATATGATCTAACTCATCATCACTAGCCCATATATCATGGACTTCCTCGGAGTCATTCATTAAGTCATCCCACTCTATCATATCAATGCTCTCCATCTCTGTCGGCAAGTCATCCCAACCTGTAGGGACTATCGGCTCATCTGATTTTGGACTTGGGCTTGAGTACAGCACATAGTAGTCAAATTTCCCCGACGATTCACCCAATAAGCCAACCTGAGGATCCCCTGCTTCATATCTTTCTTTCAGCTCTTGTTGGATAGATTTCTTTGGCAACAACAAAACCTTTTGGTCAATGAGGTCTTGAATGATCTTCTTTAGTATAGAACAAGCCTCGGTGTCATAGGCCGGGTGCACGATAGTATTGGCAATATTGGTGAGGGGTTGATGGCCTTGGCTTTGGTGGAAGTGGCATGATAAGGCTGTTATTGCGGCAAATGGTGAAGAGACGGGTTAAGGTCGTGGGGAGTGGAGTGTATTGTCTTATGGGATGGCGAGGGCTAGAGGATTCAACCCCAATGGCATTTATGGTGTTAGGTGGGGGTGTGTTGTTGTGAGATGGGAGAGGATTACGGGTGACATTTGGACAGGTTGGTGGTGAGATGACTTGTTTGTCAATGAGGTCTTGGACTTGATGGCGAAGGCGAACACAACGATTAGTGGCATGGCCTTTGGATTGGTGGTACTTGCAGTACTCATTCTCGTTGTAGTTCCTGGGTAAGGGATTTGGTGGGGGTCTTGGGTCGAGTGGCTTCAATAGGTCACGGCTTATGAGCTTTTCAAGGACCCTTTCGAGTGGCATGAATAGGTCGGTGAAATGGCGAGGTGGGTTGACATCATTGAGAGAGAAAGGTTGGATGGGTTGAGTTATGGTGTTGACCTCGGCATTGTTCTTCCCAGTAAAGTTTGTCTTGCGACTCCTCACTTCCTCAGTTTTGATTGCCCCATCATTGATAGCATCTTCAACCTGCGTACCGGCCCCAATGAGAGCTTTGAAATTGGGGAAATAGTGGGCAAATAAGTGCTTGTGATACACGGGCAGCAAGTTCTTAACTACCAGCTGAATTTGGTCCTCCTCATTTGGCCTATCCGTCATTCTCGAGGCCTTTTGTCTCCACCTTGTAATGTAAGCGGAGAAAGTTTCATGAACCCCTTGCTTGGTAGTTTCCAGGTCCCTTCGAGTGACATCCACCTCTGTGTTGTACTTGTAGTGCTCTGAGAACTCATTGCATATGTCTTCCCAAGTACGAGTTCTATTCTCGTCCAAGGACAAGAACCATTTCAAAGCGGAAGTGGCCAAGGTTTCATGGAACATTTGAGCTAAAAGCTCGTCAGTAGCCCCTCGAGGGTGTATGGCTCGCACATACATCTTCAAGTGAGTTTTAGGGCAACCTGTCCCATCGAACTTTTCTAACTCCGGCATTTTAAATTGTAATGGAATACGAGCTGTTGGAAACAGGGATAGAGTCCGCACATCGACCATGTCATCAGCCCTACGAATCCCTTTTATAGTTCTCTCCAAAGCTTCTACCTTGCTAGCTAACACAGAATCACTGCTAGAACCTTTCCCCTTGGTTTCCCCTTCTAGGTTGGTGACCACAGGTTTCGAGCTACTTTCCCCCTTTGTCTTGGTGTTCTCATTGGATTGAGGTCCCTCTTCGGTGCCAGCCCCATGAGGTATACCCGAGGAATGGGCCTTAGAGCCATTTTGTTCAAGATCCGCCATCTTCTGTTGGTTCTCTTGAGCCATTTTCAAAGCGGTATCGGATGTCTCGGCGGTATAATCAAGCTTGGTCATGATGGCTTTCAGGCAAGCCTCAAGGTCAAAGTGCCCCTCACTAGTTCTTTCAGTTGGCCATGTCTGTCTGATGGGTAGGTTCAACACTCACTAGACGCCCTTGCGGATTGCGGATCCAAGCCAGCACGTCTATGGATAAGAAAGTTTTAACCTTTAGCCTAAGGACTTGTCCTAAACCTCCATATTTTCCTTAACGAACTCGGTCTCTACACCATGTTCAATTAATTCATTCCTTTTATCCAATTACCTTTATAAGGGTCATGGATTAAGGGTATGTTTAAAAGAATAGGGTATAGAGTCCTTCAATTAGGTTTAATTAATCCCCTAGGACTAGCACATCACAAACATAGCTTTACATCCTATTTCCTTAACTTATTCCTCCTAACCCATGGCCTTAACGAAGGTTAGGGTTTAAAGGTCTATGTTAAAGGCATAAGATATAAAGCTTCACACCACAAACACGGCATATCATCATTACAAACAATTGTGGGTGCATAATGGTGAGACCATAGTGTCCTACAAGTCTGTCTATATGGACTAATGATAAGGGTAGGCTGGGGTCCTTCACTTGCTTGAGCAATCCTTATACCTAACCACATGTGGCATCAGGAACGCCGCGTGGGTCCAGCAGTACGTGATTAACTCATTTAATATACCCAGGGGCAAGCCCAAAGGTACTAGGCAAGAGAGGTTGATAGCTTTCGCCCCAACACTTGGAATCAGGAAAACCAAGGTTGAAACTAGGCCGATCATTGGCAAGGATACATCGAGGGACATCGATCCTAGCATGCAAGAGTTTGCGCACACAATGCAATGAATGAAAGCACACAATCAAGCGGATGCAATGTGATTGATTTTAATTAAACATAAGAAATTAACTTAGCCCAATTAAACTTTGTAGAGTCTAGCCCACAAATCCCCAGTGGAGTCGCCAAACTGTGAACCCCGGAAATTGGGCCCACGAGGGATTGACGAAAAGGTTGTGTGGATGTGGGTTTTGAAAACACAAAGGAGTCGCCACCTTATTTTTTAAAGGAAACAAGGAAAACCCTAAAAATCAATTTGCTTTAGGAAAATAATTTGAATGACTCCATGTTTAAAAAAGAAAGGCAAAAACCAATCTTTTGGAAACCAAAGAAATCGGGGATTCGGAGGCTAAGTTATGACATGGGAAGGTTCTAGGCAAAGCCTATAGGCACCCATGTCACCCTTTCGGTCTCTCAGTTCATTTAGGCTAAATTAAAGTCTTTCCATACAAAAATCGGCAAGTATATCATCACAAGGATTGCATGCATATCATATATTTCATTCATCCATCAATGCATAATAAGCAAATAAAAACAGAAAATAAAGAAAAACAAAACAAAACAAAAAGAAGCCTAGGATGCTTGGATCCTAGAACGGACTTGAGCCTCACGAAGAGCGCCTACGTACCATGCAATGAAATACATGGATCAAAGTCCACGTAGTTCGATTAGAACTAGGGTTAAGACTTAATACAAACCTATGGTAAAAACCCTAGGTTTCCTTATTTGACCAAAAGAGTTGAATTTGATAGAAAGTTTGATTTTGGAAAGAAATCCACAAAATGGAAACCTTAATAAAAACCAGAATTTTATGGGTTAAGGAAACCTCTAATTAAACCATAGGATCATATTAAAAATTAACCCTAAAGAGGGAGAAGAGAAAGGATAAGGAAGAGAGGTGAATTGGGGCACTTTCATACCCACTTACCTGAGCGCAATTACTCCAAGCATTAGCCATTTCAGACATGAGCAGCCCTATTTGCCATAGGACAAATACCACACCTATTTGCACCCTTACAAGTTCTCAAAACCATGCAAATACAATGATATGCAAATCTGGACAGAATAGTATTATGGCCTAAAATCATCTACTAAGCATGCTAACAGCAAAAACAGCAAACAATAATAAGTCCTAACACAATCCCAGAACCATATCATGCATAAAAACCCTAGAATATACTAACATGCATACAAAAACATCATATTTACTCTATATGCAAGACATATACAGCAAACACGAAGAAAAACCAATAAAAAAGTCTACTTTATCATGCTATATGAAAACTAACATAAAACAATGACTCTAAAACCCTAAACTCACAAATATGCTTAAAGACATACAAAACATACTTTAGTCATGCTAAAACCAAACTAAACAGAAATTAAATCATGCATATTAACTAACTAAAGCAACATAACATGATGAAAATCCTAACTCTAACATGCAATGACACTAATCCTAGCACAAGGGCAACAGGAGCACAAGAACCATAACTATGCATAAAAAACACATAGGACAGCCCTAAAGCATGCTGAACAGTAGATAAACAATAGATATTCCATGTATATTAACTAGCTAGAGTGTTAATACATGATAAAAAGGTTACCTTTAACATGCAATAAGCCTAACCCATATTCAGCATAAACAAAGAGGGAGGAATACCTTAAGAAGAAACTTCCTTGCTGCTGTAGAGACTCTCCCTTGCTCTTATGGATGACTTGAACCAATCCTCTCCAAGGTTACAGCAAGAACTCCAGCTCTCTTTCAAGTCTCTCTCTCTTATTCTCTCTCAAACACTCAAGTATTAATGCATAAAGTGGCTCCCCTTGTGCTGAAGCATAGGGGGGTATTTATAGACTTCAATTAGGATTAACCTATGGCTGGGATTAAAACCCTAAAAATTAATCCAAGGGCTATTAGAGACTCCCTTGGGGCTTAAGTAACTCAGAAGTTACCAAAAATTAGAAGGAAACTCGTCCAAAAGAGTCCTTGTTCGTCAAAATAGGGAGGAATCCGCTTCAGTAAGGAAACATGGTGTAAATAGGAAAGTGCTCTCGGGTGACCTCCCAAGGCTGGGCGGCTAGCCACCTGGGCCCAGGTGGCTAGCCGCCCAGGCTTGGGTGGTCACCCGAGCCCACTTCTAGTTTTTTGCCTATTTTGTCTCCCTTCCCTTCTAGAAGTGTTTCAGGGGGCAAATTAACTCCGATTTTGATGAAACAAAAGCCAAAACGACCGTGTTTCGATGAGAAATATGTTTTTGAACATTTTAGGGTGAAAACCACTAACCATGGGAGCATGGTTAGGTTTGAACAAGGCGGTTAACCACTATACTCTACCTTTGCTAAGCATAGGCATGCACATAGGGTCAAACCAAACACTTTCCATATCAAAATTGAGTTTCATAAAACACTTTTGGGAGTAAAATGATGGCTAATGAAAGTCAATTTGAAAAGATTTGGTTGGTAATTGTGAGTCAATTAGAGCTAACCCAAAGAAGGGTCAATTAACCAATCTTGAACTACATCGAGCCATTTTAATCCCAAGCCATTGATTTATCAAATTGAACCTAGAAATACCTCCTATGCATCCATATGAACTCCAATTGACAATTTGGAGATCATTTCAAGGTCAAATGAAAAGTTTGGGACTTAAAAGACGATTATGCCCCTCAAGTCACAAAAGCTCTTATTATCCCTCAAGATCAACTCCAAATTGAACCAAAATTCATACCTATTGTCCTTGTGACCCTAGAAACCTAATGCAAGTGACTAGACTCAAAAACAAAACAAAAACATGCATGAAATGATGAGCCCTAGTAAGGTGGTGCAAAAATGGGGTGTGACAGGATTGAATCATCTCGCCCTCGCCAGCCCATAAGACAATACACTCCACTCCCCATGACCTTAACCTGCCTTTTCACCGATTTGCCGCAATAACAGCCTTATTATGCCACTCCCACCAAGGCCAAGGCCATCAACCCCTCACCAATATTGCCAATACCATCATGCACCCGGCCATGACACCGAGGCTTGTTCTATACTAAAGAAGATCATTCAAGATCTCATTAACCAAAAGGTTTTGTTGTTGCCCAGAAAATCTATCTAACAAGAGCTGAAAGAAAGATATGAAGCAGGGGATCCTCAGGTTGGCCTATTAGGTCAATCATTAGGGAAATTTAATTACTATGTGCTGTACTCAAGCCCAAGTCCAATATCAGATGAGCTGATAGTCTCTACAGGTTGGGATGATTTACTAATGGAAATGGAGAGCATTGATATGATAGAATGGGATGACTTAATGAATGACTCCGAGGAAGTCCAGGGCTAGCGATGACGAGTTGGACTATATAACGAAAGGGGGTCGTCACTTCAAACCTCCACACCTAGAATCCGAGAATCCGTTGGAAGATCTGGAAGGGCAGAGGCGTCCTAGCTTGCAAGAAGAAGAAGATGAGGTGCTTAGGCAGCTGAAGAAAACCAATACCAACATTACTATTTGGGGTTTGCTTATGGCCTCGCATAAACACAGACAGACCGTGCTGAAACTGCTGAATCAGATACAAGTGCCCGTTGATACAACCTCGAAGGGACTAGTTCATTTGGTAAACCCAACTCCTAAGAATTCAACTATTGTGTTCACTGATGTGGACCTACCCAAAAGCGGGCCAAGTCATTCCCAAGCTCTCTATGTGACCGTTGACACTATGGGGAAGAGGGTTCCCACCGTCTTTATTGATAATGGGTCCCCATTGAATGTATGTCCTTTCCGAACTGCCACTGTATTGGGTTTGGGACCCACCGATTTCACGCTATCTGGACAGACCATAAGAGCTTACGTTAACACCCGCTGAGAAATAATAGGGGTGGTTACCTTGCCTCTAATCATGGGACCCACTGAATTTAGGGTGGAATTCTAAGTGTTGGATGTGCCGTCATGTTTCAACTTGCTGTTGGGCCGACCTTGGATCCATCCTGCTGGGGTTGTGCCATCTTCACTCCATCAAAAGGTGAAGTTTCCTTATGAAGGAGCCATAGCAACACTTCAAGGGGACTATGAATTGAAACTTGCAGGCATGCCTATATGTGAGATACAACCAAAATCAGCGGTAGTACCACTATCTGGGTTTGACTATGTCCAATGCATTGAGAAAGAACTTGAGAAGGGTGAGTTAATACCCTTGGACTTTTGCCCCCATGGCAATTTGCACGTCGGTGAAATCATGAGAAGAATGAGTTTCTTTCCAGGCATGGGGCTAGGGCGTTGCCAACAAGGGATCCCTAAGTCTATTCAGAGCCGTGTCACCTCATATACCTTTGGGCTAGGATATGAGCCCTCCAGAAATGATCATGTGGAAATGCTGAAAAGAAACAAGGAGAAAGTAAGAGCCAAAGCCGAGGGAAGGGTGCCAGACCTGAGGATCTCGCCATATCGACCTACTTTGAATGGTTACTTCGTCAAAGAAGGGGATGATTTCCTATATTGTGGGTTTCCAAAACCCACCTTTGACCAAGCTACCAAGATCCGGGTTCTGGGATTGGAAATCTTCTTCACAAAATGGTATCCGATCACAGCTGAAATGGTGGATGATGAAGCCATCAATGATGAGTTCTGGGAAAAGAAAGAGGAGGATTGGGCAAAGAACCTTGATGCAAGGGCTCTGACTGAAATGTTCCAAAACATGATCCTCACCTTGGAAGACTCAACCATTGAAGAACTTCAGGGTTCGTCCATTAGCCATGCTACCGTGCCACTCCTTAATTGGTACCTTAAAAGTGGTGTCATTGCGGAGATCCATGAAGAAGAAAGCCTTGGCCTACCTGATAGCAGCTTGTAGGTGTCTTAGTTTAGTAATATTTCCCTAATTCAATAGGATGTATCTACTTAACTCACTTTGTGGAGTCATAGTGTTGATACAGATTTGTTTGTTTTCTTTCTTCTTTTGTGTGTCATTCCTACTATTCCTAGTCAATAAAGTGTGCTTTCTTTCTCTATATATGCAGTGTCTCTTTTCTCTCCTCTATGGATGTTTATGGCATGGATATAGATCCTAGGAATGATGTCCCCCCAGAGCACATTGAGCAAAGGAAAAGGGGCATCACCAAACCTAATATGGATGAATTGGAATCAATCAACTCAGGGACAAATGAATTGCCAAGAATAGTTAAAATTAGGAAAACCCTCTCCCCTATTGAAAAAGAAATCGGCCTTTTGCATGGTCTTATGAAGACATGCCTGGCATTGACCCCGATATTGTCCAACACTATATCCCCACTAATTCCCTAAAGAAGCCGGTAAAGTAGAAACTCAGAAGATTAAAACCAGAATAGGCTCTAAAAGTAAAAGAAGAGGTAACTAAACAACTAGACGCGGGTTTCCTCCAAGTTGTGGAGTATCCCGAGTGGTTGTCGAACATAGTTCCTGTGCCTAAAAAAAATGGGAAAGTGAGGATGTGTGTCGATTTCTGAGATCTTAACGCTACGAGCCCTAAGGATGACTTTTCTTTACCCCATATCGATGTGTTAGGTGGACAGTACAATGGGACATGCACTCCTCTCCTTCATGAACGGATTCTCTGGGTATAACCAGATAAAGATGGCACCTCAAGACATCGAGAAAATAGCCTTTATCATGCAATGGGGAACATACTGTTACAAGGTAATGCCTTTTGGTTTAAGAAACACTGGGGCTACTTACCAAAGAGTAGCTACGACCTTATTGCATGATATGATCCATAAGGAAGTCGAGGTTTATGTAGATGATATGATCGTGAAGTCCGTGGATAGGGAAGGGCATTTCAAGGCTCTAGAAAAATTCCTAGAGTGAGCAAAGAAGTATAATTTCCGTTTAAACCCATAGAAGTGCGCTTCTGGTGTCACCGTAGGCAAGCTATTAGGGTTCATGATCACTCAGAGAGGCATCGAAGTGGACCCAAGGAAGATAAAAGTCATTGTAGAGATGGAGCCGCCCAACACTGAGAAGCAAATCCGGGGTTTTCTGGGAAGAGTTCAGTACATAAGTCGATTTATTGCCAACTTGACCATGGTTTGCGAACTAATCTTCAAATTGCTTAAGAAAGGTGTGCCAAAAGTGTGAAACAAAGAATGTCAAGTGGCCTTTGAGACCATTAAGAGATACTTGAGCAATCCTCCAATCTTAGTTCCCCCACGGCAAGGTGCACCGCTTTAGTTATACTTAACGGTCACCGAAACCACGACGGGAGCTATGTTAGCTCAATATCTTGAAGGGTCGACAAAGGAAAATGCCATTTATTACTTAAGCAAGAAAATGACAGACTATGAAGTGAAGTACAATGCAATTGAAAAGGCTTGTGTGGCACTAGTATGGGCGACACAAAAACTCCGACACTACATGATGTCCTTCGAAGTATTCTTGATAAGTCACATGGATCCATTGAAATACTTGATAGAGAGGCCAGTATTATCATACAGAACTACTCGATGGTCAATTCTCCTCAACGAATTCGACATCAAGTATGTAAATCAAAAGTCTATCAAGGGGAGCATCATCGCAGATTACCTAGCCAGCTATCCTGTGTCATCACCCACTCTGTTCAATGATCAATTCCCAGACGAGGATGTGCTAGAGATCGGTAGAAAGACTTAGAGAGTTTATTTCGATGGGGCAGCCAGTAAGAAAGGTTATGGGATAGGAGTCCTACTGGTCTCACCTGAAGAGGCATTTACACCGTTGGCGATCAAGTTGGGGTTCGAAGCTACCAACAACATTGCTGAGTATGAGGCTTGCATCTTAGCATTGGAAGTTGCACTTGAATTGGGGATCAAAGAATTGGAAGTGTTTGGGGACTCGGCGCTAATCATTTGTCAGATAAAAGGGGAATGGAAAACTCAAGATGAGAAGCTGTTGCCATACCATGCCTATCTAGAAACTCTAACCAAGGAGTTCTCAGAGATAGAATTCAACTACCTGTCAAGAAACAAGAACCAGTTTGCTGACGCCTTGGCAACCCTAGCATCCATGGTGGAGATACCTGAAGGAGGGAACGTGAAGCCGTTGGTGATAGAATGCCTGAGATAAGCCTGTGTACTGTTGTGCAATCCGAGGAGGGGAAGTGAATGATGGTCATCCGTGGTTCTATGACATAAAGAAGTTCATTGAAGAAAAGGAATACCCAGAAGGAGCATCTCGTATCGACAGAAAAACCTTAAGACGGTTGGCGAGTCATTATGTACTTTGTGGAGGAAAGCTATATCGGAGATCATATGACGGGATCCACCTACTGTGTGTCACTGAGGAGGAAGCCAAGCATCTGATTAAAGAAATCCATGAAGGGCACAGGGGCTCCGCACATGAATGGCTATATATTGGCTAAGAAAATCATGAGGCTAGGCTATTATTGGTCTACCATGGAAAGAGATTGCCACGCACATGTCAAAAAGTGTCATAAATGCCAACTGTTCGCTAGTGGACAACATTTGCCTTCTATGCCTTTAACAAGCATGATGTCACCATGGCCGTTCCCAGTATGGGGGATAGATATCATCGGACAGATCAAGCTAAAGGCATCAAATGGGCATGAATACATCCTAGTTGCCATTGATTATTTCACTAAATGGGTGGAGGCAGCATCCTTCAAGACATTGAATTCCAAGAAGGTAGCACAGTTCATACAACACAACATTATCTATCGATATAAGGTACCGCATGAAGTTATCTCAGACAATGGTCAACACTTTCAGAAGGAAACTCATGAGCTCTTGCAAAAGTACGGCATAGTTCACCATCTGTCATCACCATACAGTCCTCAGACTAATGGAGCAGTGGAAGCGGCTAACAAGAATATCAAAAAGATACTATAAAAGACTGCAGACTCGCACACAAACTGGCATGAGAAGTTACCGTTGGCTCTAGGGGTTGCAGAACATCAATAAGGTCGTCAACAGGGGCTACCCCTTACTCTCTAGTTTATGGAATGGAGGCTATGTTGCCAGTTGAATTAGAGGTTCCTTCACTAAGGGTTGCCGTGGAGAGCCAGATAACAGAAGTGGATTGGGTTAAGAGCCGTTATAACGAGTTAGCTTTATTGGATGAAAGGCGGTTAAGGGCGCTATATCATGTGCAGAGGTATCAGTGGAGAGTTGCCAAAGCATTCAACAAGCATGTCAAAGATCGAGGTCTAAAGAAAAGGGATGTAGTGTTGAAAGAAATCAGAGCTCCAATATTCGATCCGCGAGGGAAATTCAAGCCAAGTTGGGGTGGACCATACATTATCAAAGAGATATTGCCAGTAGGGGCTGTTCGCCTCATGGATTTAGATGGAATTGAGTTCGCTCGTCCAACTAATTTGGATCAATTAAAGAAATATCATGTTTGAAGCTTGCTAAGTTGAAAACCCGTAAGGGCTAGCCTAGGCAAAAGTTAAGGCATAAGAACTATGTAAGACCTGATTCTCCATTCAAAACAAAAAAAAACAAAAAAAAACAAAAAAAAAAAAAAAGAAAGAAGAAAAAACAAAAGAAAAGAAAAAGAAAAAAAATCATGGAGATACGTAGGCAACCCATAAAGTTACCTTGAGTGCGGTCTAAATCAAACAACAAAATCCCAAATTTAATTTATTATTGGCAATTTATTCGAAACTAAAATTGATTGACATAGCAATTTATTGATGTTAAGTAAACGAACTATAAATATGCCATAAATATCCTATTCTATTGAGTCTTCAATTCTTCTTGGGTTTCTTTGCAGCCCGTTCTTCACATTTCTTCGTTTCTCTCTTGAGTCTTCTTTTCTTCCTCAAGTCATGTTCATAAGCTGCTGTCACTGCTTCCATAATATCTTCTCTGCAAGGTCCAAGTTCATTATTCTTGATAAGTCCAAAAATCCTTTCTCTTCGAATAGTCTCTCTTTCGCCCAAATTGTTTTTCAACCATTCCTTGTACTCCAGGCTCATCATATATGGACCATCAGTATTCGTAATTTGGGTTAGTGTCAGCTTACTAAGCCATCGATCCTTCGCCCAAGTCACCACAAAAAGACCCGCAGGCACCATAGGATAGTCACCTTTTAAGGAATGGGTATAGTTTGCATGGCACCCATCTGACGAAGAACCCTTGAAAGCCAATAAAAAGAAGTAGACCTCAGTCCTATGAGTCTCACCATGGCACACCCAGAAGTTCGCAGAGGCACCCGTTCACCATAGCCCCATATGAAGATAAACCACTTGATATTCCTCCATGAAAGGGTTTGGAAATAACCTAGCCAATCCCTTAATGAAAATTGTTCAGGAAGTTCAATGCGGCGAAGACAATAATGCTGGGGCTTGTATGGTTTAATGGCAACGGGTGATAAGAATTTCAGTCTTTCAAACAACCACATCTGCAACAGAATGGGGCTACCTCCTAAAGGAACCTTTGGGTCCTCATGAGTTTTATCCAAACTATTCAGGGTTTCAGCTAGTACCATGGGAATCAAGTTATGGCCCTTGGTAAGGAAAGGAATTAACTCACAGATTTGTATAGGAATATGTGGAGTACCAATGGAAATAAGGAAACGACCAATAAGGCAAAAGGTAAGTACGTGCTTAATAGGAAAGGTAAATTTCAAAATACCTTTGCTATCATAGGCCAAAAAAGAGGTTGCCAATTTCATCAAGTCTACCATATGGTCTTTTACAAACATGGAGGCATATTGTTGGTGAATCCCAAGGAAGTTGGAGAAGGAAGAAAGAAAGCTTGGGCGAGGAGTAGGGAGGATGAAAGGACCTACTGGTGAAACTCCACACAATATGCAGAATTCCTCCATGGTTGGGCACAGTTCTTCATAGTTGAAGTGGAATACATGAACTTGGAGATCCCAAAAATATGTAGCAGCAGTTAGGAGGTTCGTTTCAAGCTTCACATGCCTCAAGGAAAGTAATGGATCCAAGCCAAAGCACTTGAACTCAAGTTTTGCTTCAGTACTCATAACTCTCAAAAACCCTCCTAAAAGTTTGTCTAGAGCCTCCATAATTTCTAATGAATGAATACAAGCAGGTTTATGAACCCCTTTGATGTGTTTTTATAGGGAAAAGGTCACAAATCCGAGTTCTAGAAGGAGAAAACCCATCAAAATAGGAAGTTTCCTATTTGAAGTAGGATTTCCGCTTCGGGCTCGGGTGACCACCTAGGCTTGGGCGGCTAGCCACCAGGGCCTAGGCGGCTAGCCTCCTAAGGCCTGGTGGTCACCCAAGCCACCTTGTTTTGGCTTTGTTCCTCACTTTGTCTCGCCTTAACGCGTGATTAAACCTCCTTCCAAATGAGATATTCAACACTTTTTGAGCTTAAAATCAAACATATTTCACCTTAAAATCAATTCCTTGAATTGATTTTATGTTCAAAAGGGTTGAACATATTTCCCCTGTGTCATGCCAACTCAAGTGACAATGTGTTAAGGCACTTTCCCGTTGCACCATGCTTGTTCAATCTTGATAAATTGATCATATATTCTCATGTCAAATCTTCATTTTCCATCCCACTTGGTTGAATATATTCATCACTTGGATATATTCTTCCATTTCAAAAGTGTATTCACTTTTTGAATATGCTTCCTAGTTTTAAATCCTCGTTCTCTATCTTATTTGGTTAAATATATTGATCACTTGAATATATTTCTCCATTTTAATGGTATACTCATCACTTGAGTATACTTCTCAGATCATTGTCACTTACTTGGTTAAATATATTCATCACTTGAATATATTTCTCCATTTCAAAAGTATACTCATCACTTGAGTATACTTCTCAGTCTTTTTCAATTACTTGGTTAAATATATTCGTCACTTGAATATATTTCTCTATTTCAATGGTATACTCATCACTTAAGTATACTTCTCAGATCATTGTCACTTACTTGGTTAAATATATTCATCACTTGAATATATTTCTCCATTTCAATGGTATACTCATCACTTGAGTATACTTCTCAGATATTTGTCACTTACTTGGTTAAATATATTCATCACTTAAATATATTTCTCCATTTCAAAAGTATACTCATCACTTGAGTATACTTCTCAGTCTTTTTCAATTACTTGGTTAAATATATTCGTCACTTGACTATATTTCTCCATTTCAATGGTATACTCATCACTTGAGTATACTTCTAAGATATTTGTCACTTACTTGGTTAAATATATTCATCACTTGAATATATTTCTCCATTTCAAAAGTATACTCATCACTTGAGTATACTTCTCAGTCTTTTTCAATTACTTGGTTAAATATATTCGTCACTTGAATATATTTCTCCATTTCAATGGTATTCTCATCACTTGAGTATACTTCTCAGATCATTGTCACTTACTTGGTTAAATATATTCATCACTTGAATATATTTCTCCATTTCAAAAGTATGTTCATCATTTGAACATACTTCTCAGATCATTGTCACTTACTTGGTTAAATATATTCATCACTTGAATATATTTCTCCATTTCAAAAGTATGTTCATCATTTGAACATACTTCTCAGATCATTGTCACTTACTTAGTTAAATATATTCATCACTTAAATATATTTCTCCATTTTAAAGGTATGTTCATCACTTGAACATACTTCTCAGATATTTGTCACTTACTTGGTTAAATATATTCATTGCTTGAATATATTTCTCCATTTCAAAAGTATAGTCATCACTTGAGTATGCTTCTCAGTCTTTTTCAAATCACTTGGTTAAATATATTCATCGCTTGAATATATTTCTCCATTTCAAAAGTATACTCATCACTTGAGTATTCTTCTTAGTCTTTTTCAATCACTTGGCTAAATATATTCATCGCTTGAATATATTTCTTCATTTCAAAAGTATACTCATCACTTGAGTATACTTCTCAGTCTTTTTCAATCACTTGGTTAATATATTCATCGCTTGAATATATTTCTCCGTTTCAAAAGTATACTCATCCCTTGAGTATACTTCTCAGTTGTTTTCAAGCACTTGGTTAAATATATTCGTGACCAGAATATATTTCTCCATTTCAAAGGTATGTTCATCACTTGAATGTATTTCTCAGTCTTTTTCAATTACTTGGCTAAATATATTCGTGACCTGAATATATTTCTCCATTTCAAAAGTGTATTCCTTGAATATGCTTCTCAAATCTCATTCTCAATCACTTGGTTAAATATATTCGTGACTTGAATATATCTTTCCATTTCAAAAGTATGCTCATTCGTAGTGGCTTGAATATGCTTCTCTTATCAATTCTCAACCCCCAGTGGTTTAAGTATACTCATGACTTGAGTGCACTTCCTTATTTCAATCCCAGGTTTTTAACTTCCTATCATTGCTGGTATCAATGCGTGATTTCTCCAGGCTTTTTGGCAAAAATGGGTTGTTCTTTATCATTGGTTCACAAGTGTAACTTGTTCGCCAATGAGGGGCTTCTGTCACACCCCATTTTTGCACCATCTTACTAAGGATCATCATTTCATGCATGTTTTTGTTTTGTTTTTGAGTCTAGTCACTTGCATTAGTTTTCTAGAGTCACAAGGACAATGGATATGAATTTTGGTTCAATTCAGAGTTGATCTTGAGGGATAATAAGAGCTTTTGTGACTTAAGGGGCATAATCGTCTTTTAAGTCTCAAACTTTTCATTTGACCTTGAAATGATCTCCAAATTGTCAATTGGAATTCATATAAATGCATATGAGGTATTTCTAGGTTCAATTTGATGAATCAATGGCACGGGATTAAAATGGCTCGATGTAGTTCAAGTTGGTTAATTAACCCTCCTTTGGGTTAGCTCTAATTGACTCACAATTACCAACCAAATCTTTTCAAATTGACTTTAATTAGTCATCATTTTATCCCTAAAAGTGTTTTAGAAAGTTTAATTTTGATATGGAAAGCATTTGGTTTGATCCTATGTGCATGCCTATGCTTAGCAAAGGTAGAGCATAGTGGTTAACTGCCTTTTTCAAACCTAATCATGCCCCCATGGTTAGTGGTTTTCACCCTAAAATGTTCAAAAATGTATTCCTCATCAAAACACAGTCGTTTTGGCTTTTGTTTCATCAAAATCGGACTTCATTTGCCCTCTGAAACACTTCTAGAAGGGAAATGAGTCAAAATAGGAGAAAAATCCGAAGTGGGCTCGGGTGACCACCTAGCCCCGGGCGGCTAGCCGCTTGGGCCCAAGTGGCTAGCCGTCCAGGCCCTGGTGGTCACCCGAGAGCACTTTCCTATTTGCTCTATACTTCCTTGCTGAAGCGGACTTCTTCCTATTTTGATGTATTTGAGCTCTTTTGGACGTGTTTCCTTCTAGTTTTTGGTAACTTTTGAGTTACTTAAGCCCCAAGGGGGTCTCTAATAACTCTTGGATTAATTCTTAGGGTTTTAATCCCAACCATTGGTTAATCCTAATTGAAGTCTATAAATACCCCCTATGCTTCAACACAAGGGGAGCCACTTTATGCATTAATATTTGAGTGTTTGAGAGAGAATAAGAGAGAGAGACTTGAAGGAGAGCTAGAGGAGTTGCTGTAGTCTTGGAGGACATTGATTCAAGTCATCCACAAGAGCAAGAGAGAGTCTATGCAGCAGCAAGGAAGGCTTTCCTAGGGTATTCTTCCTTTCTATTCAAGCTTAAATTAGGGTTCTCTCTTAGGTTAGCTTTATTGCATGCAAATGCTTATGATTTCTACCATGGATTGAGGTTTCTATTAGTTAATACATGTTATAATAATGATGTTCATGATGATTTTTGCATGTTTTAGAGTTAGTTCATAGGTCTTAATGCATAGTTGTGATTCTAGTGCTTCTGTTGTCCTTGTTTTAGAATAGCGTCATTGCATGTTAAAGTTTGGATTTTTATCATGTTCTATTGCTTTAGTTAGTTAATATGCATGATTTAAATTCTGTTTAATATGAGTTTAGCATGTTTAGTTTGTTTTGTGTGTTTTTAAGCATGTTTGTGAGTTTAGGGTTTTTTGTGTCCTTGTTTTAGGATAGTTTCATACAGCATGTTAGTTTAGGCTTTTTATTGATTTTTCTTCATAGTTGCTGTATATGTTTTGCATATAGAGTAACTATGATATTTATCGCATGCATGTTAGTTGATTTCTAGGGTTTTTATGCATGATATGGTCCTAGGATTGTGTTAGAGCTTATTATTATTCACTGTTTTTGCTGTTAGCATATTTAGTGGATGATTCTAGGCCTTAGTACTATTCTGTCCAAATTTATATGTCATTGTGTTTGCATGGTTTTGAGATCATGTAAGGGTGCAAATAGGTGTGGTAATTGTCCTATGGTAAATAGGGCTGCCATTGCTTGAAATTGCTAAATGCTTGGAGCTATTGCGCTCAGGTAAGTGGGTTTGAAGGTGCTCCAATTCACCTCTCTTCCTTAATGTACTCTTTCTCTGCTCCCTCCCTAGGGTTAGTTTTTAATATGATTCTATGGTCTTAATCAAAGGTTTCCTTCAATAATTAAATTCTGTTTTTTTATCAAAGTTTCCATCTTGCAGAATTCTTTCTAAAATTCAAACTTGGTTTATTTATCATATTCAACTCTTTTTCAAATAAGGAAACCTAAGGTTTTTACCATAGGTTTATATTAGGATTTAACCCTATTCTAATCGAACTACGTGGCCTTTGATCCATGTATTTCGTTGCATGGTACGTAGGCGCTCTTCGTGAGGCTCAAGTCTGTTCTAGGATCCAAGTATCCTAGGTTTTTGTATTTTATTCTTTATTTTCTGTTTTTATTTGCCTATTATGCATGGATGATTGGATGGAATATATGATATGCATGCTATCTTGTGATGATATTTGCTGATTTTTGTATGGAAAAGATCTTAATTTAGCCCAAATAAACCGAGAGACCAAAAGGGTGACATGGGTGCCTATAGGCTTTGCCTAGAACCTTCCCATGTCATAACTTAGCCTCCGAATCCCCGATTTCTTTGGTTTCCAAAAGACTTGTTTTTGCCTTTCCTTTTTAAACATGGAGTCATTCAAATTGTTTTCTTAAAACAAAACTATTTTTAGGGTTTTCCTTGTTTCCTTTAAAAAATAAAGTGGCGACTCCTTTTGTTTTCTTTTTCCCACAAAGCAATCTTTTTGCCAAACCCTTGTGGGCCTAATTTCTGAGGTTCACAGCCATGGTGCATGATTCAACTACACAGAAAGAAGAAGCCATCAGGTGAGAAACAAAAAAAACAAAAAAAAAAAAAAAAGGGACGAATTAGAAGAATGAGCATCCACAAAAGCTTCAGTGTTAGTTTGCTCCCATTTCTTTGACTCTATCAAAGCAAAATATCCCTTCTTCTTCTCTCTCTCTCTCTATCACACCTACACACCTGCAAAAGGCAAAATCTATTTAACCTAGTTCTATGTAACAGCGTGCTAATCGCAAAAAGAAAGAGCTAAAAATGCAGAAATGGGAAAAAACAAAATCTCCACAAATCATACCAACTTTTGAACTAATTAAGACCCAATCAATGTCAACATCAAATTTCTCCCTTTAGAATGCAAAATAAAAGCATAGGAATGCGCTATTACCTGCAAAAAGCAAGATCTTTTAACAGTTCTGTGTAACAATGAGCTAATAGAAAAAAGATAGATCTATCAACATTTAGATGCAAAAAGATAGATCTATCTACATTTTGTACAATTATCATTCTTGTCAAGGATGATTGAATTACAATTCTTCAATCACTAACCTTCTTCTAACTTGTACTAAAAAAAATTCTGAGGGTAGGTTGATAGGCAAAGCTTGACTCGACTGGTAGATGAGAAACTGTTTGAATACTACCACAAACCTCCATTAGCAATTTAGCACCCTAAGAAGATAAGAATACCTTCCTTTTTTTTTTAAATAAATAAATAAATATATACTAATACTACTGCAACCTCAGGGAATAGTAGTCATAACTCATGACAATTATAAAATCAATGTTATCATTCTTGTCAAAGTTAAACCATTATAAACTCAATCTACCTCTATAAAAAGGCTAAAGAAGAAATAAAAATCAATAGATTCAACTCAAATATGACCAAAAAAAAAAAAAAATTTAAATTCAACTGACCTTCAACTTTTCAATTAACCTCAACTGTCTGACAATTCAAAATATCAGAAGCAAGAATCTCTCTCATTGTAACCCCAGGACATTATGTTGTATCCTCAAAAGCACCCAAGTCATAGTCATAGAGGAACTGACGTTCCTCTCTTAATTTTATCAAATTTATCTTCTACACTTCTAATAGTAAAAAATAATCCTATTATCTTGGTTTAGACATGCCACAACTACGATGGTTTCTTATTTATCAAGCCAATGAAAGGGAAAGAGGATATTTTCTATGTTATATGAACTCGGGTAAATTAAACATAAAAATGAACTTGCCACTAATGAGGAGTATGCCTCCTTTCTCTTATTTGAGACCCCTGTTGGTTAAGCATCCAACAATAGGCATGTTGGACTCATAATCCATACCCATATTTATACCCATGTTGTGTCCAACAAGGAGAATTTACACATTTTGAAGTCTCCATGTAATAAATGATTTGAAAGTAAAACGAGTATGGAATCTGTGGAGTTTAGGCAAAAAAAAATATCAAACAAAAAACAATTTGGTAAGCGCGCTTTCCATTTGTCATAGAGAAAAAATCAAACTAATACGAAAGATTATATCAGACTTTGCTCAAAAGGACACCGAGTTGGATCCTCACCAAAATACTGGGACAAGGAATTTGCATTTCTTACCTGCAAGCAAACGAGAGGACTGAGGATTGACATCAACAATAAACTGCACACTTATAACTGCAAGATACACCCAACAAAAGCACAGCACCAAAAAAAGAAAAAACACCAACACCCAAACCCAAAACAGTACGTGTGAACCCCAGAAATTGGGCCCACAAGATTGGAAAGAAAATAAAATTGGTTTTGAAAAAGAGAAAAGGAGTCGCCACCTAAAAATAGTTTGTTTTAAGAAAACAATTTGAATGACTCCATGTTTAAAAAGGAAAGGCAAAAATAGTCTTTTGGAAACCAAAGAAATCGGGGATTCGGAGGCCAAGTTATGACATGGGAAGGTTCTAGACAAAGCCTATAGGCACCTATGTCACCCTTTCTGTCTCTCAATTTATTTGGGCTAAATTAAGATCTTTTCCATACAAAAATTAGCAAATATCATCACAAGACAGCATGCATATCATATATTCCATTCATCCATCCATGCATAATAAGCAAATAAAAGCAGAAAATAAAGAAAAGAAAAGAAAGAAAGAAAGAAATCTAGGATACTTGGATCCTAAAACAGACTTGAGCCTCACGAAGAGCGCCTACGTACCATGCAATGAAATACATGGATCAAAGTCCACGTAGTTCGATTAGAAATAGGGTTAAGTCCTAATACAAACCTATGATAAAAACCCCAGGTTTCCTTATTTGATCAAAAGAATTGAATAAACAAAGTTTGAATTTAAGAAAACTTCCACAAAATAGAAACCTTGATAAAAACAGAATTTTATTGGTTAAGGAAACTCTTGATTAAAACCATAGACTTGTATTAAAAATTAACCCTAGGAGGGAGAAGAGAAAGAGTTAGGAAGAGTGGTGAATTGGGGCACCTTCACACCCACTTACCTGAGCGCAATAGCTCTAAGCATTAGCCATTTCAAGCATTGGCAGCCCTATTTTCCATAGGACTAATACCACACCTATTTGCACCCTTACACGTGCTTAAAACCATACAAAAACACTAACATGCAAATCTGGACAGAATAACACTAAGGCCTAGAATCATCCACTAATCATGCTAATAGCAAAAACAGCGAATAAACATAAGCTCTAGCACAATCCTAGAATCATAACATGCATAAAAAACCCTAGAATGAACTAACATGCATGCAAAAATATCATATTTACTCCACATGTAAAACATATACAACAACTATGAAGAAAAATCAATAAAAAGCTCTACTTTAACATGCTGTATGAAACTAACCTAAAACAAAGACACCAAAAACCCTAAACTCACAAATATGCTTAAAAACACACAAAACCAACTCTAAACATGCTAAAATAAAAATAAACAGAACCTAAATCATGCATACTAACCAACTAAAGTAATAAAACATTATAAAAATCCTAACCCTAACATGCGATAACATTACTCTAAAACAAGGACAATGGGAGCACAAGAATCACAACTATGCTTAAAAACACATAAGACAACCCTAAAGCATGCTAAACTTATGATAAACAGTAGATATTCCATATATATTAACTAGCTAGAGTGTTAATACATGATAAAAAAAGCTACCTTTAACATGCAATAAGCCTATCCTATATGAAAACCCATATTCAGCATAAAGAAGGAGTGAGGAATACCTTAAGAAGAAGCTTCCTTGCTGCTGTAGAGACTCTCTCTTCCTTTTATGGATGACTTGAACCAATGTTCTCCAAGGCTACAGCAAGAACTCCAACTCTCCTTCAAGTCTCTCTCTCTTATTCTCTCTCAAACACTTAGGTTTTTAGGCATCAAGTGGCTCCCCTTGTGCTGAAACATAGGGGGTATTTATAGACTTCAATTAGGATTAACCAATGGCTAGGATTAAAACCCTAAAAATTAATCCAAGGGTTATTAGAGACCCCCTTGGGGCTTAAGTAACTCAAAAGTTACCAAAAACTAGAAGGAAGCACGTCCAAAAGAGCCCAAATACGTCAAAATAAGAAGAAATCCGCTTCAGCAAGGAATCATAGGAAAAATAGGAAAGTGGCCTCGGGTGACCACCAGGGCCTAGGCGGCTAGCCACCTGGGCCCAGGCGGCTAGCCGCCCAGGGCTGGGTGGTCACCCGAGCCCACTTTGGATTTTTGCCCATTTTTGACTCCTAATGCTTCTAGAAATGTTTCAGGGGGCAAATTAACTCCGACTTTGATGAAGAAAAAGCCAAAACGACCGTGTTTCAATGAGGAATACATTTTTGAACATTTTAGGGTGAAAACCACTAACCATGGGGGCATAGTTATGTTTGACAAAAGCGGTTAACCGCTATGCTCTACCTTCGCTAAGCGTAGGTGTGCACATAGGATCAAAACAAATGCTTTCCATATCAAAATTGAAGTTCATAAAACACTTTTGGGGGTAAAATGATTACTAATGAAAGTCAATTTGAAAAGATTTGGTTGGTAATTGTGAGTCAATTAGAGCTAACCCAAAGGAAGGTCAATTAACCAACTTGAACTACATCGAGCCATTTTAATCCCGAGCCATTGATTTATCAAATTGACACTAGAAATACCTCATATGCATCCATATGAACTCCAATTGATAATTTGGAGATGATTTCAAGGTCAAATGAAAAGTTTGGGACTTAAAAGATGATTATGCCCCTCAAGTCACAAAAGCTCTTATTATCCCTCAAGATCAACTCTGAATTGAACCAAAATTCATATTCATTGTCCTTGTGACTCTAGAAAACTAATGCAAATGATTAGACTCAAAAACAAAACAAAAAAATACATGAAATGATGAGCCCTAGTAAGGTGGTGCAAAAATGGGGTGTGACAGAAGCCCCTCATTGGCGAACAAGTTACATTTGTGAACCAATGATAAAGAACAACCCATTTTTGCCAAAAATCCTGGAGAAATCACACACTGTACCAACAATGATAGGAGGTTGAAAACCTGAGATTGATATAAGGAAGTGCACTCAAGTCATGAGTATACTTAAACCACTGGGGGTTGAGAATTGATAAGAGAAGCATATTCAAGCCACTATGAATGAACATACTTTTGAAATGGAAAGATATATTCAAGTCACGAATATATTTAACCAAGTGATTGAGAATGAAATCTGAGAAGCACGTTCAAGTGATGAACATACCTTTGAAATGGAGAAATATATTCAGGTCACGAATATATTTAACCAAGTGATTGAAAGAGACTGAGAAGTACGTTCAACTGATGAACATACCTTTGAAATGGAGAAATATATTCAGGTCACGAATATATTTAACCAAGTAAGTGACAAATAATCTGAGAAGTATACTCAAGTGATGAGTATACCATTGAAATGGAGAAATATATTCAAGTGATGAATATATTTAACTAAGTAAGTGATAAATGATCTGAGAAGTATACTCAAGTGATGAGTATACCATTGAAATGGATAAAATATATTCAAGTGATGAATATATTTAACCAAGTAAGTGACAAATGAACTGAGAAGTATACTCAAGTGATGACCATACCATTGAAATGGAGAAATATATCCAAGCGATGAATATATTTAACCAAGTAAGTGACAAATGATCAGAGAAGTATGTTCAAGTGATGAACATACCATTAAAATGGAGAAATATATCCAAGCGATGAATATATTTAACTAAGTAAGTGACAAATGAATTGAGAAGTATACTCAAGTGATGAGTATACCATTGAAATGGAGAAATATATTCAAGTGATGAATATATTTAACCAAGTAAGATAGAGAATGAACTGAGAAGTATGTTCAAGTGATGAACATACCATTGAAATGGAGAAATATATCCAAGCGATGAATATATTTAACCAAGTAAGTGACAAATGAACTGAGAAGTATACTCAAGTGATGAGTATACCATTGAAATGGAGAAATATATTTAAGTGATAAATATATTTAACCAAGTAAGATAGAGAATGAATTGAGAAGTATGTTCAAGTGATGAACATACCATTGAAATGGAGAAATGTATCCAAGCGATGAATATATTTAACCAAGTAAGTGACAAATGAACTGAGAAGTATACTCAAGTGATGAGTATACCATTGAAATTGAGAAATATATTCAAGTGATGAATATATTTAACCAAGTAAGATAGAGAATGAACTGAGAAGTATGTTCAAGTGATGAACATACCATTGAAATGGAGAAATATATCCAAGCGATGAATATATTTAACCAAGTAAGATAGAGAATGAGGATTTGAAACTAGGAAGCATATTCAAAGGGCGAATACACTTTTGAATATATTCAAGTGATGAATATATTCAACCAAGTGGGATGGAAAATCAAGATGTGAAATGAGAATATATGATCAATTTATCAAGATTGAACAAGCATGGTGCAAAAGGAAAGTGACTTAACACATTGTCACTTGAGTTGGCATAGCACAGGAGAAATACATTCAACCCTTTTGAACATAAAATCAACTCAAAGAATTGATTTCAAGGTGAAATATGTTTGATTTTAAGCTCAAAAAGTGTTGAATATCGCATTTGGAAGAAGGTTTAATCAAGCGCCAAGGCGAGACAAAGCGAGAAAGCGGAGTCAAAAGAGCAGGCTTGGGTAACCACCAGGCCTTGGGAGGCTAGCCGCCCAGGCCCTGGTGGCTAACCGCCCAAGGCATGGGTGGTTACCCAAGCCATTTGCTGAAAAATTCTGGGTTTTTAAGTGCATAAGAGCACTATTCATACCCCTTGTTCAAAGAACCTAAAAATTGGTGTTTCTCTCTCTAGAAAGCTTACCCCATTTTGCAAAGTCACTCCAATACCCAAAAGCAATCAAATCCACACTTCAAGAGGGATTCATACACATGAAATAGCATCATTAACACCCAATTTCACATCAAAAACAACAAATTTGCAGCACTTTGCAAATTAAAAACCCATTAAACCCATTTTTGCTCAAAACAAGCTAGTTCATCCACCATGGATTCCAATGAAGCTCCCACTTCAAAGTATCCATTCCTCGACTCAAAGAGTAGATACAAAGCACCAACATATGATGTTCCTCAAGGGAAATTGCTCCTAGAGCCAAGGAATCATCTCTCTTTTCTCCATTCCAAGCAAGAGGTAAGCTTACCCATTTTAAACTTTTCTTTGAAATTTTCATTTTTGTTGGTTGAAATGCATTCCCATGAACTCTTTATGAGTATTCCTAGCAATGTTTGCAATGCCCATTGATTTTGGCAAAGGTTGGATGTGAAAAGAATTCAATTTGAAAGCTTGGTGAATAGTGCCCACCAAGTGTTTGATAAAATGCTTGAGTGATGAAAATTCATCCAATCTTTATAAAATTGATGTGTATTGCAAGGCAAAATCATAGATATTCATTTCTAATTGATTTTAGAAATAAGAACAAGCATTTTCATGAACTTTGAAAAACAAAGTTTGCTATATTTTTGAAAAACCAATGTTTTCACGAACAAGGTTTGCTTATTTTTTCCTTAAAAAACCACTTTGGAAAACAAAGTTTGCTTACTATTTTCTTTGAAAAATCCATGTTTCCATGGTCTTGGAATGCATGGTTTACCAATGATCATGAGTTTGAAGAATAAAACCAATGTTTTCATAAACTTTCAAAGCAAGGTTTACTTGTTCATGAACTAAAAAACTTAGCTTTTGAAAAGCCAATTATCAATGCTTGCATATGATTTTTACACTAACTAGGTGAACAATTCTTCTTGATTAGCCCAACTTCCAAGACCTACGCACAAGGTCTTCGATAAAGAATCTTATTGGGTGGTGGAAGCATATGGAACACACCCAACCTTCCGCAAGAGACCTCATAAAGAAAGCGGGTTTTAGTTGGTTTCTTGACTCCCTATGGAATGAACAATGGGATAGGCAAGCCCTCCTTGCCTTAGCTAAACTATGGTGGGATACCACCAACACCTTCCACTTTAGTTTTGGGGAGATGACCATGACTCCCAAGGATTTTTCAATCATCACCGGTTTAAGCCTCAAGGGAAAGAGGTTGGAATTCTATGGGGATGCCAACACGGATAGTGCCTATCTCCTAACTATGTTGGGGATAGATATTGAGGCGGGTTCACGCGGTGTTAGGAGAACATGGCTATTCAAAAATTTTGCCAACCAAGTAGAAGGTGCGGGTGTGGCTCCCGAGTGCATAGCTAGGGCATTCTTGATCTATATGCTCTCTTGCACTCTCTTTGTTGGTGCCAATGACATGGCACAACTGGGCTATCTTGCTTCCATGGTGGATGTCCACAAGATGAGGAGGTATAACTGGGGAGGGGCAGCACTAGCCACTATGTACAGATCCATGTCCGACATGTCCCGAGGTGTTTCCAAGAATTTTGGTGGGCTTCCATTTGTTTGGGAGGTAAATAAAAATGTTAATTTTTAAATTCCTCTCAAACTTGACTTGATTTTAACTGCTTTTCTTGAATTTTGATAGATATGGTACTATGAATACTTGGGACTATGCCGCCCCACACTGGACCATGAGATACAGGAATGGCCTATACTTGGGAACTATGCTCCAAACAAGATAGCTATGCGTGCCCCCAATAGGCATGACTACGCCCATGCAAGGGCGTACTTGGCAAGTCTAAATGCTGATATGGTAATCCTCCTTCCTTATTCTTTTTTTGCATTCATTTTTTACTATCTTGCTCATCATTTTTTTTTTTTTCAAATTCAACAGGTAGAGTGGAGCCCATGGGGACTGTAGGAAGGTAGGCTGCCTAGGAGGTGTGCGTCCTGTTTGGAGTTGACTGGGAAGAGGGTACTCTTTGAGGGTCCCTCTGGGCGATACTGGTACTTGGGGGAGCTTGTCCTTAGGCAAGTGAAAGGACGAGTGGATGCCGCTCTTACCCCTGTCTTGCCTCCCATGAATATGAGGCACACCGACTCTTTGGATGGGGACGAGCTGATGGAAGCTCTGACTGGATGGGATGCTGAGGAGTTCACCTCACCCAATACTGACTACATGACTTTCTGTAATCAATTCCTGATGCGCCCTAGAGTCATTGGCTTCCCACCTCAAGGGCTGAGTCTCTATCCCATTCCTTTCAATTATTAATTTATGCAAGCACTCCTCTTCAGCACATTATTTATTGTAGGATCGGCGAGCTCGTGGACATAGTTCCACAATAAGGTCCTCTACAGGCATGACTCATAGAGCTGAGGATTATGAGATGGGGGGAATGGCACAGCCACCTCTCCTAATTCTTGATTGGCAAGTGAACCTATGCAATGGGTTGGAGTTCATGAGGACTGATATTACTCACCCTGCTTTTGATGAAGTCCCCAGGATTGACTCGAGCTATGAGCATGTAAGCTCTAAGCCTTTGCCTTCCTTGAAACCTCTTTCATCATTTATTAACCATGTTCATTTCTTAGGTTCCCCGAGAGTACGCACAGGAGTGCCTTGAACTCAGCGAGGGATTAAGGTGGGACCTTGTTAGGATGAGTTTGGTGAACTCTGTGCTAGAAGGGCGACTAAATCCCACTGTAAGACGTTCCCTTTGTTCATTCCAATCATAGGAGCTAAAGGCATAACCCTTCTTATTAATTGATTATCTTTGCAACAGGTTTCCACACTGCGTCCACCACAACCGATGCCACCCTAAAGGAATCCTCATGTTGGTCGTGGTAGAGGCGAGTCAATTAGGAAGAGAAGAACCACAGGAGATCATTAGCTTAGCTTAACCTCTTGCTTTGTGAATGAATGAAACATCTTCCTTTATGCTTTGTAACCTCTCTTTGAACATTTGCTTTGGTACTTTTTATGAGACTTTTGGAATTCCATTATGGTGATTTACTCATGTTTTTGTGCAAAAATAAGCTCAAAATAAGCTTCCCAAGGTCACATAACCATATAGGGGTCAAACAGGGTCGAAATAGGCAAAACTGGGCAAAATAGGAAAACGGCCTCGGGTGACCACCCGGGGCTGGGCGGCTAGCCGCCCAAGCCCAAGTGGCTAGCCGCCCAGGCTTGGGTGGTCACCCGAGCCTGAAGCGGAAATCCACTTTGAATAGGAAACTTCCTCTTTTGACGGGTTTTCTCCTTCCAGAACTTGGATTTGTGACCTTTTCCCTATAAAAACACATCCAAGAGGATCCTAAACCTACTTGTATTCATTCATTAGAAATTATGGAGGCTCTAGACAAATTTTTAGGAGGGTTTTTGAGAGTTATGAGTGCTAAAGAAAAATCTGAGTTCAAGGGCTTTGGCTTGGATCCATTGCTTTCCTTGAGGCATGTGAAGCTTGAAACGAACCTCCTAACTGCTGCTACATATTTTTGGGATCCCCAAGTTTATGTATTCCACTTCAACTATGAAGAACTATGCCCAACCATGGAGGAATTCTGCGCATTGTATGGAGTTTCACCGGTAGGTCCTTTCATTCTCCCTACTCCTCACCCAAGCTTTCTTACTTCTTTCTCCAACCTCCTTAGGATTCACCGACAATACGCCTCCACGTTTGTAAAAGACCATATGATAGACTTGATGAAATTGGCAACCTCTTTCTTGGCCTATGATAGTAAAGGTATTCTGAAATTTACCTTTCCTATTAAGCATGCACTTACCTTTTGCTTTATTAGTCGTTTCCTTATTTCAACTGGTACTCCACATGTTCCCATACAAATCTGTGAATTGATTCCTCTCCTTGCCAAGGGCCATAACCTGATTCCCATGGTACTAGCTGAAACCCTGAATAGCTTGGATGAAGTCTATGAGGACCCGAAAATTCCTTTAGGAGGTAACCCCATTCTACTGCAGATGTGGTTGCTTGAAAGACTGAATTTCTTGTCACCCATTGCCATCACACCATACAAGCCCCAACATTACTGTCTTCGCCGCATTGAACTGCCTGGAGAATTTTCATTGAGGGATTGGCTAGGTTACTTCCAAACCCTTTCATGGAGGAATATAAAGTGGTTTGTCTTCTTATGGGGTTGCAGTGAACAGGTGCTTCTGCGAACTTCTGGATGTGCCATGGTGAGACTCATAGGACTGAGGTCCACTTCTTTTTATTGGCCTTCAAGGATTCTTCAGTCAAATGGGTGCCATGCAAACCGTACCTACTTCCTTGAGAGGTGACTATCTTGTGGTGCCTGCGGGTCTTTCTGTGGTGACTTGGGCGAAGGATCGATGGCCTAGCAAGCTGACACTAACTCAAGTTACGAATATTGATGGTCCAGATATGATGAGCCTCGAGTACAAGGAATGGTTAAAAAGCAATTTGGGTGAGAGAGAGACTACTTGAAGAGAAAGGATTTTTGGACTTATCAAGAATAACGAACTTGGATCTTGCAGAGAAGATATTATAGAAGCAGTGACAGCAGCTTATGAACATGACTTGAGGAAGAAAAGAAGACACGAAAGAGAGAAGAAGAAAGCTGAAAAGCGAGCGGCAAAGAAGCCCAAGAAGAATTGAAGACTCAATAGAATAGGATATTTATGGCATATTTATAGTTCTTTTACTTAATACCCATGAATTGCTATGTCAATCACTTTTAGTTTTAAATAAATTGCCAATAATAAATTAAATTTGGGATTTTGTTGTTTGATTTAGACCGCACCCAAGGTAACTTTATGGGTTGCCTACGTATCTCCATGATTTTTTCCTTTTTCTTTTTTTCTTTTTTTTTTTGTTTTTGTTTTTTTGTTTTTGTTTTTTGTTTTTTGAATGGAGAATCAGGTCTTACGTAGTTCTCATGCCTTAACTTTTGCCTAGGCCACCCTTACGGGTTTTCAACCTAGCAGGCTTCAAACATGATATTTCTTTAGTTGATCCAAATTAGTTGGACGAGCGAACTCAATTCCATCTAAATCCATGAGGCGAACAGCCCCTGCTGGCAATATCTCTTTGATAATGTATAGGTCCACCCCAACTTGGCTTGAATTTTCCTCGCGGATCAAATACTGGAGCTCTGATTTCTTTCAACACTACATCCCTTTTCTTTAGACCTCGATCTTTGACATGCTTGTTGAATGCTCTAGGCAACTCTCCGCTGATACCCCTGCACATGATACAGTGCCCTTAAACACCTTTCGTCCAGTAAAGCTAACTCGTCATAGCGACTCTTAACCTAGTCCACTTCTGTTATCTGGCTCTCCACGGCAACCATTAATGATGGAACCTCTAATTTAACTGGCAACATGGCCTCCATTCCATAAACTAGAGAGTAAGGGTAGCCTTTGTTGATGACCTTATTGATGTTCTGTAACCCTATAGAGCTAACGGTAACTTCTCATGCCAATCTATGTGTGAGTCTGCGGTCTTCTATAGTATCTTCTTGATATTCTTGTTAGCCGCTTCCACTACTCCATTAGTCTGAGGACGGTATGGTGACGACAGATGGTGAACTACGTCATACTTTTGCAAAAGCTCATGGGTTTCCTTCTGAAAGTGCTGACCATTGTCTGAGATAACTTCATGCGGTACCCCATATCGATAGATAATGCTGTGCTATATGAACTGTGCTACCTTCTTGGAATTCAAGGTCTTAAAAGACGCTGCTTCCACCCACTTAGTGAAATAGTCGATAGCAATCAGGATGTATTCATGCCCATTTAATGCCTTTGGCTTGATCTATCCGATGATATCTATCCCCCATATTGCGAATGGCCATAGTGACGACATACTTGTTAAAGGCATAGAAGGCAAATGTTGTCCACTAGCGAACAGTTGGCATTTGTGGCACTTCTTGACATGTGTGTGGCAATATCTTTCCATGGTAAACCAATAATAGCCTAGCCTCATGATTTTCTTAGCTAACATATAGCCATTCATGTGCGGAGCCCCTGTCCCTTCATGGATTTCTTTAATTAGATGCTCGGCTTCCTCCTCGGTGACACACAGCAGGTGGATCCCATCGTATGATCTCTGATATAGCTTTCCTCCACAAAGTACATAGTGACTTACTAGCCATCTTAAGGTTTTTTTGTCAATGCGAGATGCTCCTTCTGGGTACTCCCTTTCTTCAATGAACTTCTTTATGTCATGGAACCACGGATGGCCATCATTCACTTCCCCTCCTCGGATTGCACAACAGTACACAGGCTTGTCTCAGCATTCTATCACCAACGGCTTCACATTTCCCCCTTTCGGTATCTCTACCATAGATGCTAGGGTTGCCAAGGCATCGGCAAACTGGGTTTTGTTCCTTAACAGGTAGTTGAACTCTATTTCTGAGAACTCCTTGGTTAGAGCTTCCAGATAGGCATGGTAGGGCAACAGCTTCTCATCTCGAGTTTTCCATTCCCCTTTTATCTGACAAATGATTAGCGCTGAGTCCCCAAACACTTCCAATTCTTTGATCCCCAACTCAAGTGCGGCTTCCAACGCCAGGATACAGGCCTCATACTCAGCAATGTTGTTGGTAGCTTCAAACCCCAACTTGACCGCTAACGGTGTAAATGCCTCTTCAGGTGAGACTAGCAGGACTCCTATCCCATACCCTTTCTTATTGGCTGCCCCATCGAAATAAACTTTCCAAGTCTTTTTACCGATCTCTCGCACATCCTCGTCTGGGAATTGATCATTGAACGAAGTGGATAATGACACAGGACAGCTGGCTAGGTAGTCTGCGATGACGCTCCCCTTGATAGACTTCTGATTTACATACTTGATGTCAAATTCATTGAGGAGAATTGACCATCGAGCAATTCTATATGACAATACCGATCTTTTTATCAGATACTTCAACAGATCCATGCGACTTATCAAGAACACTTCGAAGGACATCATATAGTGCTGGAGTTTCTGCGTCACCCATACTAGTGCCACACAAGCCTTTTCAACTGCATTGTACTTCACTTCATAATCTATCATTTTCTTGCTTAGGTAGTAAATGACATTCTCCTTTGTAGACCCTTCGAGATATTGAGCTAATATAGCTCCCAGTCGCGGTTTCGGTGACCGTCAAGTATAGCAAGAGAGGTGCACCTTGCCGTGGGGGAACTAAGATTGGAGGATTGCACAAGTATCTCTTAATGGTCTCAAAGGCCTCTTGGCATTCTTCGTTCCACACTTTTAGCACACCTTTCTTAAGCAATTTGAAGATTTGTTCGCATACCATGGTCAAGTTAGCAATGAATCGACTTATGTACTGAACTCTTCCCAAAAAACCCCAGGATCTGCTTCTCAGTGCTAGGCGGCTCTATCTCCACAATAGCTTTTATCTTCCTGGGTCCACTTCGATTCCCCTCTGAGTGATCATGAACCCCAATAGCTTGCCCGCGGTGACACCAAAAGCACACTTCTGTGGGTTTAGACGGAGATTGTACTTCTTTGCTCGCTCCAAGGAACTTCTCTAGCGCCTTGAAATGCCCTTCTCTATTTACGGACTTCACAATCATATCATCGACGTAAACCTCGACTTCCTTATGAATCATATCATGTAATAGGGTCGTAGCTATTCTTTGGTAAGTAGCCCCAGCGTTTCTTAAGCCAAAAGGCATTACCTAGTAACAGTATGTTCCCCATTGCGTGATAAAGGTTGTTTTCTCCATGTCTTGAGGCTCCATCTTTATCTGGTTATACCTGGAGAATTCGTCCATAAAGGAGAGGAGTGCATGTCCCACTATACTGTCCACCAACACGTCGATATGGAGTAAAGGAAAGTCATCCTTAGGGCTCGTGGCAGTTGAGATCTTGGAAATCGACACACATCCTCACTTTCCCATCTTTTTTAGGCACAGGAACTATGTTTGACAACCACTCGGGATACTCCACAACTTGGAGGAAACCCGCGTCTAGTTGTTTAGTTACCTCTTCTTTTACTTTTAGAGCCCATTCTGGTTTTAATCTTCTGAGTTTCTACTTTACCGGCTTCTTTAGGGAATTAGTGGGGATATAGTGTTGCACAATATCAGGGTCAATGCCAGGCATGTCTTCATAAGACCATACAAAAGCCATAATGTTGGCTTTTAAGAGAGAGATCATCTTTTCTTTTTCAATGGGGGAGAGGGTTTTCCCAATTTTATTCTTGGCAATTCATTCGTCCCTAAGTTGATTGATTCCAATTCATCCATATTAGGTTCGGTGACGCCCCTTTTCCTTTGCTCAACAAGCTTCGGGGGGACATCGTTCCTAGGATCTATATCCATGCCATAAATATCCATAAAGGAGAGAAAAGAGACACTGCAATATAGAGAAAGAAAGCACACTTTATTGACTAGGAATGACACACAAAAGAAAGAAGGAAAACAAACAAATCTGTATCAACACTATGACTCCACAAAGTGAGTTAAGTAGATACATCTTATTGAATTAGGGAAATATTACTAAACTAAGACACCTATAAGCTGCTATCAGGTAGGCCAAGGTCTTCTTCTTTATGGATCCCCACAATGACATCACTTTCAAGTTACTAATTAAGGAGTGGCACGGTAGCATGGCTAATGGATGAACCCTAGAGTTCTTCAATGGTCGAGTCTTCCAAGGTAAGAATCATATCTTGGAACATTTCAGTCATAGCCCCTGCATCAAGGTTCTCTGCCCAGTCTTCTTCTTTCAAGCTTCCATCTGGATCTTGGATAGAGTTGTACCAACTTGTCAAGCTTTGAGGATTTAGCCCTTCTATAAAGTATCTATCACCAAAAATTTTATCTACCAAGGCTAGGGTCGAAACTTGGGTAAAAGGTATATGGGACGTACTGCTTTATAGAAGGGTAATGGCGTGGTGATTCATTCAACTCTTTCTCAATGCATTGGACATAATCAAACCCAGATAGTGGTACTGCTGCTGATTCTGGTTGTATCTCACATATAGGCACGCCTGCGAGTTTCAATTCATAGTCCCCTTGAAGTGTTACTATGGCCCCTTCATAAGGAAACTTCACCTTTTGATGGAGTGAAGATGGTACAGCCCCAGCAGGATGGATCCAAGGTTGGCCCAACAGCAAATTGAAACATGACAGCACATCCAACACTTGGAATTCCACCCTAAATTCAGTGGGTCCCATGATAAGAGGCAAAGGTAACCACCCCTATTACTTCTCGACGGGTGTTGTCATAAGCTCTTACGGTCTGCCCAGATGGCGTGAAATCGGTGGGTCCCAAACCCAAGACAGTGGCAGTTCGGAGAGGACATACATTCAGTGCGGACCCATTGTCGATAAGGACGGTAGGAACCCTCTTAGTGTCAACAGTCACATAAAGAGCTTGAGAATGGCTCGGCCCGCTTTTGGGTAGGTCCACATCGCTGAACACGATGGTTGAGTTTTTGGGGGTTGGATTCACCAAATGTACTAGCCCCTCGGGGGATGTGTCAACGGGCACTTGTATCTGATTCAGCAATTTCAACACGGTCTGTCTGTGCTTATGCGAGGCCATGAGTAAGCCCCAAATAGTTGTCACGACCCAAATTAATTAAGCCGTGATCAATAATAATAAAACAAGCTTTTTCTTTAATAAATCCTTTGATAAAACATGGATGACACATGTTAAAACCTCAACCATTTTAAAAATTTTCGGCATGACCCATCCGTAGATAGGACATACCATCGTGAAACCCTGTTATAAAAGTTCATACATAAAAATTTCCTGTCATCCATGGAAGTGGTATCATCCCATGCATCGCATTCCACGTATATACAACATTAAATAATTACAATTACAACCCCAATTAAATTTACATTTACAATTCTGATTTAATTACATTGATAATTAACATAATGAAATTTCCATTAAGAACAACTTCCGCCCAAGATAGCCAAACCAATCCCTGGATTATCTGAAAAACATTTAAAAAATAATAGGCGTGAGTCCGACGACTCAGTAGATACAATTTGACATAGTAAACTAAAGCAATGATATAAATAAAACCCATTATATCATTTAAAGCAAAATATACTAACCAAGTATATTACAAATCCCAAAATAAGTTATAACCCATAACTTAAAATAAATAATGCATAATACCCAATGCATGTGACTCATGTCCAATTTACATTAATTCCATTAATTACCGACCACTCCCGCAAGAGTCTTCGCGTGGAAACGGAGGATTTTAAAGCCAACCTCCAAGATGACAACACAAGGGTTCCTACCTGGAACCGGAAAGTAGCCTCTGATTCGGAAACACAAGGGTTCCTACCTGGAACCGGAAAGTACCCCAGGACCAAAGGAATGGAAAACACCGCAAAGTCCCATTGACTGCGAGTAGTCCAATTCCAATGACCCCTTTTTATGCAATACTCTTACCCAGTATTCATTAAATCCATTTAATGCATGATTGTGCCAACATGCAATGCGATAAACCATAAAATGATTTTATAACCAAAATCATCTTCAAAGTATGCTATATAAGCCATAATCAAATAACATCATAATTATATCCAAAATTGTAATAAACAACATAATTTCTCCTTATGATTATAACCCTGAAATCATAATCGAAAACCTCGAATAAACAGGGAAAGTAACCGTAAAATCACTACATCTATATTCCATAGGATGTATACAATTAACCAAACTTATTAATAAACATAATTTCAATTTTTGTTGTCAAATACCCAAACTTCTCCTTTAAGATTTATTCCATAAATCATTTATATACATATTCCAGGCCCAAGAATACCAAATAACATGATAATATATACCATATTATCATTTCAATAATTTAAACCTATGTAAATTGCACCTACCTCGACCAAATGCGTAGAAAAATGTAACCTTTGATGTTGTGGGTGTGAACTCCAAGCCCTAGGATGCAAATGCAAGCTCCCAATCCAAGCCCTAGCTCCTAAATGACTTGGTTGATGTTGGTAACGGAGGTCCCAACTCCAAATCACCACAAAAATTCCCCAATATGCATGAATAAACCCATAAATGTAAGAATGAGATGATAAACCAAAAGAAATTACAAACCCTAATTCTAAGATAAGAGAAAATACCTCTAAGAATGCCAAAAGAGTTGGTGAGGATGATAATCCATGCCAACACCCACGAAATCCAAGCTCAAATCACCGTGAACAAGCTCCAAGCTCCACCAAGAGGTTGGAGAATATGAATCCAACCATAATAATGCATTCCCAAGCCTTAAAGAGAGAGAAAAACCCAAATCCACAACCATACGTTCGTAGATCGGGCCAAAATACGCTAGATCTGAGCTTGCCGGTGTCGGATCGAGGTCGCCGTGCTCCGGCGAGTCACCATCGAGCCTCCACCCCCTCTTCTCCTTCTCTCCTTCTCTCTCTTTCTCTCCATGCCCAAAAAGACCAGATTTTGGTCTAAAATCATGGGGGATGGGTTTTTATAAGGGGTGAGGGGCATTTGCGTCATTTTACGCAAAAAAAATTTGCAAAATCCGCGATGCACGATCGATCGTGGTCTGAGGGCACGATCGATCGTGAAAAACAGAAGCAAAATCATGTTTCTGGGACACCCACGATCGATCGTCCCCAAGGCACGATCGATCGTCCCTTGCTGAAAATGCCCAGTAACTCAGGGAAATGTGTATAAACCCACACAGTACACATCCCTGCCTTATTTTCATTAAAAACATTTAAGTAAAAGGAAAATAAACAAATAACCTCCCATTTGAATCCAAATAAAATATCAAAAAAATCAAATACCCAATATATCAAAATCTCATTTTCAAGTTTTAGTACAAAATCCGTTGCTCGACAGATTTTCCGAAAACAAACATGCGTGGAACCCAATCCAAACATGCTAATAAAATCCCATAAAATCACCAATGTCTTATAATATTATAAACTCCCATTACCGCCAAAAATTATCCTTTAAAACGAAAATTTACGAAAATTCACTTTGTCCCAACACTTAGCCAAATTTTAGCAACTTAAACCCTTAAGTTGCAAATAAAGCTAAACGCACCCGAAAGATACTCAATGCACCAAAACAAGCATCCAAATACATCCAACATCATAATATCATACACATGCATTACCCATGCATGAAATCATTCGAAAAATAAAGGGATTCACTACGTTAACCATAGATTAAACCCTTAATACCCTATTTAAAAATTACGGGTATTACAATAGTGATGTTGGCATTGGTCTTCTTCAGCTGCTTAAGCACCTCATCTTCTTCTTCTTGCAAGCTAGGACGCCTCTGCCCTTCCAAATCTTCTAACGGATTCTCGGATTCTAGGTGTGGAGGTTTGAAATGACGACCCCCTTTGGTCCAACTCATCATCGCTAGCCAATATGTCATGGACTTCCTCGGAGTCATTCATTAGGTTATCCCATTCTATCATGTCGATGCTCTCCATTTCCGTCAGTAAGTCATCCCAACCTGTAGGGATTATCGGCTCATCTGTCATTGGACTTGGGCTTGAGTATAGCACATAGTAATCAAATTTCCCCAACGACTCACCCAATAGGCCAACCTTAGGATCCCCTGCTTCATATCTTTCTTTCAGCTCTTGTTGGATAGATTTTCTGGGCAACAACAAAACTTTTTGGTCAATGAGGTCTTGAATGATCTTCTTTAGTATAGAACAAGCCTCGGTGTCATGGCCGGGTGCACGATGGTATTGGCAATATTGGTGAGGGGTTGATGGCCTTGGCTCTGGTGGGAGTAGCATGATAAGGCTGTTATTGCGGCAAATGGTGAAAAGGCCAGTTAAGGTCATGGGGAGTGGAGTGTATTATCTTATGGGCCAGCGAGGGCGAGATGATTCAATCCCAATGACATTTATGGTGTTAAGTGGGGGTGTATTGTTGTGAAACGGGAGAGGATTAAGGGTGACATTTGGACGGGTTGGTGGTGAGATGACTTGCTTGTCAATGAGGTCTTGGACTTAGTGGCGAAGGCGAATACAAAGGTTGGTGGCATGGCCTTTGGATTGGTGGGACTTGCAGTACTCATTCTCGTTGTAGTTCTTGGGTAAGGGATTTGGTACGGGTCTTGGGTCAAGTAGCTTCAATAGGTCACGGCTGATGAGCTTTTCAAGGACTCTTTCGAGTGGCATGAATAGGTCAGTGAATTGGCGAGGTGGGTTGACATCAATGAGAGAGAAGGGTTGGATGGGTTGAGTTATGGTGTTGACCTCGGCATTGTTCTTCCCAGTAATGTTTGTCTTGCGACTCCTCACTTCCTCAGTTTTGATTGTCCCATCATTGATAGCATCTTCAACCTGCGTGCCAGCCCCAATGAGAGCTTTGAAATTTGGGAAATAGTGGGCAAATAAGTGCTTATGATACATGGGCAGCAGGTTCTTAACCACTAACTGAATTTGGTCCTCCTCATTTGGCCTATCGTTCATTCTCGACGCCTTTTGTCTCCACCTTGTAATGTAAGCGGAGAAAGTTTCATGAGCCCCTTGCTTGGTAGTTTCCAGGTCTCTCCGGGTAACATCCACCTCTGTGTTGTACTTGTAGTGCTCCAAGAACTCATTGCATATGTCTTCCCAAGTCCGAATTCTGTTCTCATCCAAGGATAAGAACCATTTTAAAGCAGAAGTGGCCAAGGTTTCATGGAACATTTGAGCTAAAAGCTCGTCAGTGGCCCCTCGAGGGTGCATAGCTCGCCCATACATCTTTAAATAAGTCTTAGGGCAACCCATCCCATCGAACTTTTCTAACTCCAGCATCTTGAATTGCAATGGAATACGACCGTTGGAAACAGAGATAGAGTTCGCACATCGACCATGTCATCGGCCCTACGAATCCCTTTTATCGTTCTCTCCAATGCTTCTACTTTGCTAGCTAACACGGAATCACTGCTAGAACCTTTCCCTTTGGTTTCCCCTTCTAGGTTAATGACCACAGGCTTCGAACTACTTTCCCCCCTTGTCTTGGTGTTCTCATTAGATTGAGGTCCCTCTTCGGTGCCAGCCCCATGAGGTATACCCGAGGAATAGGCCTTAGAGCCATTTTGTTCGAGATCCGCCATCTTCTGTTGGATCTCTTGAGCCATTTTCAATGTGGTATCGGATGTCTCGGCGGTATGGTCAAGCTTGGTCATGATGGCTTTCAAGCAGCCTCAAGGTCAAAGTGCCCCTCACTAGTTCTTTCGTCGGCCATGTCTGTCTGATGGGTAGACTCAACACTCACTAGACGCCCTTGTGGATTGCAGATCCAAGCCAGCACGTCTATGGATAGAAAAGTTTTAACCTTTAGCCTAAGGACTTGTCCTAAACCTCCATATTTTCCTTAATGAACTCGATCTCTACACCATATTCAATTAATTCATTCCTTTTATCCAATTACCTTTACAAGGGTCATGGATTAAGGGTATGTTTAAAAGAATAGGGTATAGAGTCCTTCAATTAGGTTTAATTATTCCCCTAGGACTAGCACATCACAAACATAACTTTACATCCTATTTCCTTAACTTATTCCTCCTAACCCATCGCCTTAACAAAAGTTAGGGTTTAAAGGTATACGTTAAGGGCATAAGATATAAAGCCTCACACCACAAACATGGCATAGCATCATTACAAACAATTGTGGGTGCATAATGGTGAGACCATAGTGTCCTATAAGGCCCACTACATGAACTAAAAGAGGGTAGGCTAGGGTCCTTCACTTGCTTGAGCAATCTTTATACCTAACCACATGTGGCATCAGGAACACCGCGTGGGTCCAGCAGTACGTGATTAACTCATTCAATATACCCAAGGGCAAGCCCAAGGGTACTAGGCAAGAGAGATTGATAGCTTTCGTCCCAACACTTGGAATCAGGAAAACCAAGGTTGAAACTAGGCCCATCGTTGGCAAGGATACATCGAGGGACATCGATCCTAACATGCAAGAGTTTGCGCACACAATGCAATAAATAAAAGCATACAATCAAGCGGATGCATGTGATTGATTTTAATTAAACATAAGAAATTAACTGAGCCCAATTAAACTTTATAGAGTCTAGCCCACAAATCCCCAGTGGAGTCGCCAAACTGTAAACCCTGGAAATTGGGCCCACAAGATTGGAAAGAAAATAAAATTGGTTTTGAAAAAGAGAAAAGGAGTCACCACCTTATTTTTTAAAGGAAACAAGGAAAACCCTAAAAATAGTTTGTTTTAAGAAAACAATTTGAATGACTCCATGTTTAAAAAGGAAAGGCAAAAACAGTCTTTTGGAAACCAAAGAAATCGGGGATTCGGAGGCTAAGTTATGACATGGGAAGGTTCTAGGCAAAGCCTATAGGCACCCATGTCACCCTTTCGGTCTCTCAGTTCATTTGGGCTAAATTAAGATCTTTTCTATACAAAAATCAGCAAATATCATCACAAGACAGCATGCATATCATATATTCCATTCATCCATCCATGCATAATAAGCAAAGAAAAATAGAAAATAAAGAAAAGAAAAGAAAGAAAGAAAGAAATCTAGGATACTTGGATCCTAGAACGGACTTGAGCCTCGCGAAGAGCGCCTACGTACCATGCAACAAAATACATGGATCAAAGTCCACGTAGTTCGATTAGAAATAGGGTTAAGTCCTAATACAAACCTATGGTAAAAACCCTAGGTTTCCTCATTTGATCAAAAGAGTTGAATAAATAAAGTTTGAATTTAAGAAAACTTCCACAAAATGGAAACCTTGATAAAAACAGAATTTTATTGGTTAAGGAAACCCTTGATTAAAACCATAGACTTGTATTAAAAATTAACCCTAGGAGGGAGAAGAGAAAGAGTTAGGAAGAGAGGTGAATTGGGGCACCTTCACACCCACTTACCTGAGCGCAATAGCTCCAAGCATTAGCCATTTCAAGCATTGGCAGCCCTATTTGCCATAGGACTAATACCACACCTATTTGCACCCTTACACGTGCTCAAAACCATACCAAAACACTAACATGCAAATCTGGACAGAATAGCACTAAGGCCTAGAATCATCCACTAATCATGCTAATAGCAAAAACAGCGAATAAACATAAACTCTAACACAATCCTAGAATCATAACATGCATAAAAAAAACCCTAGAATGAACTAACATGCATGCAAAAATATCATATTTACTCCACATGTAAAACATATACAGCAACTATGAAGAAAAATCAATAAAAAGCTATACTTTAACATGCTGTATGAAACTAACCTAAAACAAGGACACCAAAAACCCTAAACTCACAAATATGTTTAAAAACACACAAAACCAACTCTAAACATGCTAAAATAAAAATAAACAGAACCTAAATCATGCATACTAACCAACTAAAGCAATAAAACATGATAAAAATCCTAACCCTAACATGCGATAACATTACTCTAAAACAAGGACAACGGGAGCACAAGAATCACAACTATGCTTAAAAACACATAGGACAGCCCTAAAGCATGCTAAACTTATGATAAACAGTAGATATTCCATGTATATTAACTAGCTAGAGTGTTAATACATGATAAAAAAGCTACCTTTAACATGCAGTAAGCCTATCCTATATGAAAACCCATATTCAGCATAAAGAAGGAGTGAGGAATACCTTAAGAAGAAGCTTCCTTGCTGCTGTAGAGACTCTCTCTTCTTCTTATGGATGACTTGAACCAATGTTCTCCAAGGCTACAGCAAGAACTCCAGCTCTCCTTCAAGTCTCTCTCTCTTATTCTCTCTCAAACACTTAGGTTTTTAGGCATCAAGTGGCTCCCCTTGTGATAAAGCATAGGGGGTATTTATAGACTTCAATTAGGATTAACCAATGGCTACGATTAAAACCCTAAAAATTAATCCAAGGGTTATTAGAGACCCCCTTGGGGCTTAAGTAACTCAAAAGTTACCAAAAACTAGAAGGAAACACATCCAAAAGAGCCCAAATACGTCAAAATAGGAAGAAGTCCGCTTCAGCAAGGAATCATAGGGAAAATAGGAAAGTGGCCTCGGGTGACCACCAGGGCCTGGGCGGCTAGCCGCCTAGGCTCAGGCGGCTAGCCGCCCGGGGCTGGGTGGTCACCCGAGCCCACTCCGGATTTTTGCCCATTTTTGACTTATAATGCTTCTAGAAGTGTTTTAGGGGGCAAATTAACTTCGATTTTGATGAAACAAAAGCCAAAACGATCGTGTTTCGATGAGGAATACATTTTTGAACATTTTAGGGTGAAAACCACTAACCATGGGGGCATGGTTAGGTTTAACAAAGGCGGTTAACCGCTATGCTCTACCTTCGCTAAGCATAGGTGTGCACATAGGATCAACCCAAATGCTTTCCATATCAAAATTGAACTTCATAAAACACTTTTGGGAGTAAAATGATGACTAATGAAAGTCAATTTGAAAAGATTTGGTTGGTAATTGTGAGTCAATTAGAGCTAACCCAAAGGAGGGTCAATTAACCAACTTGAACTACATCGAGCCATTTTAATCCCGAGCCATTGATTTATCAAATTGACACTAGAAATACCTCATATGCATCCATATGAACTCCAGTTGACAATTTGGAGATCATTTCAAGGTCAAATGAAAAGTTTGGGACTTAAAAGACGATTATGCCCCTCAAGTCACAAAAGCTCTTATTATCCCTCAAGATCAACTCCGAATTGAACCAAAATTCATATCCATTGTCCTTGTGACTCTAAAAAACTAATGCAAGTAACTAGACTCAAAAACAAAACAAAAAAATACATGAAATGATGAGCCCTAGTAAGGTGGTGCAAAAATGGGGTGTGACAGTATGCAAACCCAGAACAATTATAAAACAAAACAAAACAGGGGTGTAAAGACAAAACAGAACACTGAAAACACCAACCCCTGAGCACAACACTGAAGCACAGCATAGCACCTGATGAGCAGTGACGAGAGCACAATAGGGGACAAAAGTGCAACAATTGATGACAAAACACCAACCCCTAACAGCCAAACCCCCAACACGAACACCCAATCCCTGACTTCAACCCAGAATGACATAAAATTAAGCACAATGAAAGAAAATTGATACAAAAAATCTAGATACAGTTTTAATGCATCCGTCTGCCCACATGACCACAAGTAGATATTATGGTTTGGCTAATTTCCATGTGCATTCCTAAAATGAACATCTTCCCAAATTGAAAGGAACCAGACTGCATGGATTTGACAAGACACAAGAGACAAGAAAATGATAAAAGGCTTGTACTTAAGAGATCTTACTAAATGACACTGTGACACTTCTCATCCCAAGACTCCAAAAGGCACATAGAAGAAACCTATAAGACTACAACAAATAGTATCCTTCCCCATGTTGGAATCATATAAAGTTTGAATTACCCAAAAGAATATCCAAAGCACAAAGAAATTGATGAAACCATCAAGACCTTCGGTACTAACGATAGCTCTACTACCACATTTTTCTCATCAATAAATATAATCCCACTAATATCACCTTTAAAGTGACACAGACAGTTGCACTAGCATAAAGTATTTTAAGGTCATTCCAAAGTTGTCCTCAAGCTAGGGTCATTTAGAACATACACAACAATTAGCAAGCAAGTAAAGTCAAACATGGGTCTAAACTTGTGTCCCAAATGACAAAGATACCACCCACGAGAAGGGCTACACCTTTTTTATTCAACTGACTAAATTTCCTAATGGTCTTTGTATTTATCACATCAAGCTTGGTTACTTGGAAGATAATAATGTCAAGGCTTGCCTTGCAGAATCGATTATGAAATGAAATATTCTTATTACAACCACAAATTCTCAAATTCCATGAGATTATTTTGATAGAGAAATTTGCAAACCCCCTACAGCCCTCCGCTCTGAGGGCCACAACCTTTGTCAACTTTAAAAGGTCTAACATTTTGCACTCTAGTTTTTTATAGTGCAAAACTTTGATAGTTACTTTTAAAATTTGAGGTAGCCAAAGATTCCTGCTACCTCAACTTTTAAAAATTTTGAACTTTCAAAAATAATTACCAAAATTTTTCACACTCAAAACTTTCATCTTTTTTTACTTTTAAAAGTAAAAAGAATGAAGTAAAAGCTTATCCAAATGGGCCCATTGTTTGAAACCACGTAACATTGAGCAATAAAATAGAAATTTGGAGAAACTAAGCACAAGAATCATAGAAGTAGAAGAAGAATACAGGTAATAAGAAGAACAAGAAGAAAGGGAGAGAAGGAGAAATCTGGGCACCACAACCTCCAAACAAAGCTTCTAAAGCTGCAAAATCACAATTCAATATTCACCTTACTGAAAATAAGCACAAGAATAAAATAATAATAATGATAATAATAGTGATAATAATGATGATGATGATGATGATGAAAAGAAGATTTTGAGCTAGTGTAAAATGGTCATGAGAACCTACAAGCAAGGCAGGAGGAAGTAGAACTATATTAAGAACAAAAAATTGATGGGAAGCTGACCTGGCAGAAAAAAAGTGATAAAATTACCAAATAAATCAAAACCATAAAGGTTGTTCATCAAAACTTGACATATTTTACCTCAAACCAGAGTAAATTGATTCTCAATTGAAACACAATCAAGCGAAGTAATCAAAACCAGGCATAAAATTACCAACAAGTCAAGAAAGTATATCAATAAATGTCTCAGGTTAGTGACCACAAAACTAAATAAGACAAAATAGAAATTTCTAAATGTGAACCCCGGAAATTGGGCCCACAAGGGTTGACGAAAAAAAGAAAGAATGGCGTTTTGAAAACAAAAAGGAGTCGCCACCTTATTTTTTAAAGGAAACAAGGAAAACCCTAAAAATAGTTTTGTTTTAAGAAAACAATTTGAATAACTCCATGTTTAAAAAGGAAAGGCAAAAACAAGTCTTTTGGAAACCAAAGAAATCGGGGATTCGGAGGCTAAGTTATGACATGGGAAGGTTCTAGGCAAAGCTTATAGGCACCCATGTCACCCTTTCGATATCTCGGTTTATTTGGGCTAAATTAAGATCTTTCCATACAAAAATCAGCAAGTATATCATCACAAGAATTGCATGCATATCATATATTTCATTCATCCATCCATGCATAACAGGCACATAAAAACAGAAAATAAAGAAAAGAAGAAAATAAACCTAGGATGCTTGGATCCTAGAACGGACTTGAGCCTCACGAAGAGCGCCTACGTACCATGCAACGAAATATATGGATCAAAGTCCACGTAGTTCGATTAGAACTAGGGTTAAATCCTAATACAAACCTATGGTTAAAACCCTAGGTTTCCTTATTTGAAAGAGGATTGAATAAACAAGTTTGATTTTAAGAAAATTCCACAAAATGGAAACCTTGATAAAAAAATAGAATTTATTGAAGGAAACCTTTGATTAAAACCATAGGATCATATTAAAAATCAACCCTAGGAGGGAGAAGAGAAAGAGTTAGGAAGAGAGGTGAATTGGGGCGCCTTCACACCCACTTACCTGAGCGCGATAGCTCCAAGCATTAGCAATTTCAAGCAATGGCAGCCCTATTTGCCATAGGACAATTACCACACCTATTTGCACCCTTACACGTGCTCAAAACCATGCAAACACAATGATATATAAATCTGGACAGAATAGTATTATGGCCTAAAATCATCCACTATACATGCTAACAGCAAAAAAAACAGCAAACAATAATAAGCCCTAACACAATCCTAGAACCATATCATGCATAAAAACCCTAGAATGAACTATCATGCATGCAAAAATATCATATTTACTCTATATGCAAAACATGTACAGCAACTATGAAGAAAAATCAATAAAAAGCTCTACTTTAACATGCTGTATGGAACTAACCTAAAACAAGGACACTAAAAACCCTAAACTCACAAATATGCTTAAAAACACACAAAACAAACCTTAATCATGCTAAAACCAAACTAAACAGAACTTAAATCATGCATATTAACTAACTAAAGCAGTAAAACATGATAAAAATCCTAACTCTAACATGCAATAACACTATTCTAACATAAGGACAACAAAAGCACAAGAATCATAACTATGCTTAAAAACACATAGGATAGCCCTAAAGTATGCTAAACTCATGATAAACAGTAGGCATTTCATGTATATTAACTAGCTAAAGTGTTAACACATGATAAAAAAGCTACTTTTAACATGCAATAAGCCTATCCTATATGAAAACCCATATTCAGCATAAAGGAGTGAGGAATACCTTAGGAAGAAGCTTCCTTTCTGCTGTAGAGACTCTCTCTTCCTCTTATGGATGACTTGAACCAATGTTCTCCAAGGCTACAGCAAGAACTCCAGCTCTCCTTCAAGTCTCTCTCTCTTATTCTCTCTCAAACACTTAGGTTTTTTGGCATAAAGTGGCTCCCCTTGTGCTGAAGCATAGGGAGGTATTTATAGAGTTCAATTAGGATAAACCAATGGCTAGGATTAAAACCCTAAAAATTAATCCAAGGGCTATTAGAGACCCCCTTGGGGCTTAAGTAACTCAGAAGTTACCAAAAATTAGAAGGAAACTCGTCCAAAAGAGTCCTTGTTCGTCAAAATATGAAGAAATCCGCTTCAGCAAGGAAACATAGAGCAAATAGGAATGTGCTCTCAGGTGACAGCCAGGGCCTGGGCGGCTAGCCACCTGGGCCCAGGCAGCTAGCCGCCCGGGGCTGGGTGGTCACCCGAGCCCACTCCGGATTTTTGCCTATTTTTTACTCCCAATGCTTCTAGAAATGTTTCAGGGGGAAAATTAACTCCGATTTTGATGAAACAAAAGCCAAAACGACCGTGTTTCGATGAGGAATACATTTTTGAACACTTTAGGGTGAAAACCACTAACCATGGGGGCATGGTTAGGTTTGACAAAGGCAGTTAACCGCTACGCTTTACCTTCGCTAAGTATAGGTATGCACATAGGATCAAACCAAATGCTTTCCATATGAAAATTAACCTTTCTAAAACACTGTTGGTGATAAAATGATGACTAATTAAAGTCAATTTGAAAAGATTTGATTGGTAATTGTGAGTCAATTAGAGCTAACCCAAAGGAGGGTCAATTAACCAACCTGAACTACATCGAGCCATTTTAATCCCGAGCCATTGATTCATCAAATTGAACCTAGAAATACCTCATATGCATCCATATGAACTCCAATTGACAATTTGGAGATCATTCCAAGGTCAAATGAAAAGTTTGGGACTTAAAAGACAATTATGCCCCTCAAGTCACAAAAGCTCTTATTATCTCTCAAGATCAACTCCAAATTGAACCAAAATTCATATCCAATGTCCTTGTGACTCTAGAAACCTAATGCAAGTGACTAGACTCAAAAACAAAACAAAAACATGCATGAAATGATGAGCCCTAGTAAGATGGTGCAAAAATGGGGTGTGACACTAAAAAAAAAGTAGTTAATAAATTAACAGTTAAATTAAAAAATTTAAAAAGAGCACACACGCGCGCGCACACACACACACACAACAAAAACAACAACAACACTACCAGAAACACACTAAAACACCACATGACAATACATCACCAATTAACAAGGCATGCAATTTAAAGATTTTAGAAACTACGTAGTACAACATCAACATATATATATTTGGTACTTGTGAAAAAATCTTTATCTGCCTATGTAAGGTTTGAACAAGTCAAATACAGATCAATCCACATTAAACCCCACAAAGACAACCTGGAACTACCTTAAAATCTGGAACCTAAACCCAAGAACTTGATCTAAAGGGTTTATGGTGGATTTTATCAAATTCTGGACATTTAGGCAGTAAGCAATGTGAAACATGCAGCTGCAAGTGAATAAGATCTCTCATTCTCACCAGAATACATTGATATGAATCCACCAAATAACAAAAGCACCAAATAATATTATGCCATCAAAATTAAAAAGCACATAGACAAAAATATTTAAGTGAACAATAAATCAACTTCGATATAGAAACCACAAAATATAAGGAGAATGTCTCACTCTATAAGAACAGTTCTTTAATGGATAAAATCAAGTTTGACTTGTATATATTCTGGTCATCTTGAAAATCCAACCACAAATTCGTCCACCAGAACTGTAACATGTATCTAGGATTCAATCCGCACCATTACGGGTGGACCCATCAAATTAAAATGGCAACGCATGTGAGCGCATAAGATCAAGACCATGTTAGGATTATGCCCTAGAGCCAATCATAGAGATGATTGTTTAGGGATTAGGAACAATCAATTGATTTCATTTATGCATGTCACATTTATTATTGATTTAATAAAAGGGCTTATTCTATTATGTTTATATGCATCATTTATATTTACATAATATGTTCATGGAGTTAGAGTTGAGAATATGAAATTACAAAGTATTGTAATTTTGAGACTATAAATATATCTCTGTACTAAACTCCTAAAACATTCCTAGTTGAAGGTTCACTATGATGGACAGTAATGAACCATAGGATTAGCACTTGTTAGGTTGACTCTATAGGAGGATAGCTAGTCTTAAGCTATTTGCGTGGAGACACTACAACCAACAAGTGGGTGCCTATTAGAAGAATAGGTACACTGAATGTGACCAAAGATATGAGATAAACTGAATGGAGTTTTAACCTGCCTGTCAATCAGTTTCTCATTGTTATAGTGGTACAAGTAATCCTTAGACCTGAGACACCATGGTTGTCTTATACATATAGCTTTAGAAGTTTGATAACACTAAGTGCAGATCCTATTCAAGGGTCTGTAAGGGTCTTCATTGGCCCTACAACTATGTGTGTGAAGGTATGTGAGTGATCAACAAGGAATCCATCACTCTCAGGAAAAAGAGAGTGAATGTCTCATATAACATTCATTGAATATAACTCATTAAATCCATGGGCCCATGGTAGAATGAATATGGAAAGGAGTTTCCATAAGTTCATCATTGAGTTGATATTAATGAATGAGTATAGAGTAATTGAACTAGGGACTTGACAGACTTCCATGTCCTATTAGTTCAATTGGAGACATTGTGTTGATGGAAGGATGGAATTGTAACCTATGAACTATAACAGAAGGGTTCTTTGTAAATGACTATTCACCTCATTAAGGATCACACCATAAGCCATATGCTAGGTGTTACTCATGTTTAGTAGAAGCCCTAATTGATATGAATGAGTTATAATCAATTAGGGAATTGGAAAGAGTTCCAATTGGACCCTTAATGGAAAGTGTTCCATTGTGCACAATATGTGCTATTCCTACTACTCGATGATGTGAACCCAATGGGTCACACACTGATCATGCTAAAAGAGCTTGATTGTCTATGAGAGAAAAGGTATAAGTGATTAAAGAAAAGTTCTTTAAGGGGGTAATTTGTATTTGATGCAAACTAGTGGGCTAATTGTGTAATTAAGAGTAATTACACAAAACCCACTAGGGTTTTAAGTTCCCCTTTAGCCGGCCCTATTGTGTGGCTATATAAGCCACATTATGATGTGATGACATCATCACAATTGGCATTCCCAAGGGGCTGGCCGAAAAATTTCACAAAGCTCTCTCTCTCTCTCTCTCTCTCTCTCTCTTCTCCACCTCTAGCAATCATAAGGAAGAAGAAGGAAAGTACATCAAGCTCTAGCTAGGTGTGGATACCGTTGGAGGCAGTACACTTGGACTACTCATTCATTGCTGCCCAGAGTTCATGCTTGGAGCAAAAAGGAGAAGACAAAGCTTGGAGCATAAAGAAGAAGACATTCATCAACTGTAAGTAACCCTAACTCTCTTGGTAGTTAGGTTATTATTTTTGTATTATGCATAATCGGATTCATGGGTTTGGGAATCGTAAGAAAATTTTATTCCGCCTTTGTATGTTTTCCTCCCTAGTTAGATTCCTAACAGACCATAATATAAGTTTTATATCCAATTAATTACTCCAAATACCAATCCACCAGATAACAACTTCTAGTAAAAAACATATAGTAATTCGACTTCAATATAGGAATCCTCGAGTGCTTATAGAATTTCTCCCCCTGCGTAGGTAGGGTTTAAGGCTGTATACATTCTGATCATAATCAAACCTAAACATGTATTTACTATCCAGTCTATAAGATAATAGATTAATCTATCCAATTTAGACAAATAGACCCTCTAGAACATGAAAGTAAATAAAACTCAAACCATAATAAGTTGATCTAAATCCGTTCAAATACCTGAAATACTAAACCACGATATAACAATACAACTCAGAGTAACAAGGGATTTGGATTTGGGGGCCCAAATCCAAATCCATCCCCCCAAATCCAGGTTCCCAAATGTACTCTTATATAATTCCAGCTAAAACATTGTCTCAAATTAATGAAAAAAATAAAACCCAACCCAAACACTCGAGAACATTATCGAATAACATATGATGTACAATGAATCACACCAAACCCCAACCATCAAATTAAAGCTAATCAAGAACATATGAAACCCTAATGTATATGCACATGTAACTATACATTGAGAAGCAGATCTGCTGACAAAGATCGGAAGCAAGAAAAAGTACAGATACAGAGAATGCACCCAAAAAAAAAAAGAACAGAGAAAATATACAAGGTAGATTGCGATAGATCTAGATAGATTGAGAGAGAGGGAGAGAGATATACCTTGGACGAACTCCGGCAAGGTTAACAGCAACTTCTAGTGAAGTGGATCATAACGTTGTCGGGGCGAGTGAGGCAGATGGAGATGGCGATGGCAATGGTGAGGGTGGCCTAGGCGACGGCAGTGGTGAGGGTGGCCTGGCCTGGGCGACGGTGATGGTGAGGGTTGAGGTGCTGATGCATGAGGCCTTTGTGAGAAACTGAGGGATGGAGATTGGAGAGATAGAGAGAAAGAGAAAAAAGTAGGTTATGTTAAAAGGGAATCGAGGAGCTAGAGAAAAATGACACGGGAGGAAAGTTAATTGATAACCAGTTTATAAAAGTAGTCATCTTTTGTTATAGTGTTTTTAAAAACCAGTCATCTTTGTTGTTTCAAAGATGACTGTTTTAAGTTGGAACTTAAATACTAGTCATCTTTTCATCCTAAAAATCAAAAGATGACTGATTTCTAAAAAACGGTCATCTTTTTAAATTCTAAAAGCGTCATCTATCAATCTTTTTCTTGTAGTGCCCAGTCTAAAAAATACAAATAATTAAAAGGACAAATGACCAAATATTCAAGAAGGTATATATAGACACCCCAATTTTGTCGGGCTGCTTCTGGCCAAACTAGTAATCCTATCAACATTGAAATTTGACTGAACAAATGTCATCCACTAAATTCTAGTCAAATCAAAGTAATTCAATCATCAATCAAATCTCCAAGCTTCTAATCCAGAGGACCGACACAAAGGTAGGAGCCTCCTGAAGCCTTTATCAACTACCCAATACAACTTTAGGAAGTTCGATTCCCTAGATCTAATGGTCTGATGGCAGGTCAAGTCACTCAAAACCCAAAAATCAGCTCCCAGAACAACTCTAGATGAATTAATTCTCAAATCCTACCATTTGGTTCATGAAAAGATCTCTCTGATCCACTATTCATACCCCTAAATCAAGTCTAGGACAATCGATCATCCGATCCGATAGTCCGATTACTTATCGATCCACCCAAAAACCCTAATATAACCCTTAGAACAACTCTAAGTGGTCGGATTTATCATTCTTGCCATATGATCTATTATCTAATCCTTTCAAATCGTCATTCAAATCCCTCAATCCTATTTAAGGCATTCAAATACCAAAATCAATGGTCCGATCGCGGACTGGGACCTTGAAATGCTAATTACCGCCTGAATCAAACCGTAAGTGGTCTAATATAACAAAAATACTCCTATAATATATAGGTATAGACACCCAAATTTTGTTAAGCAACAATCTCATCTAGATTTAACCGGACAAACTTAGTGCACACATAAAATTTGACTTTGCTCACAAAATTCCAATCAAATTAAGAGGATACATTTCCTCAATCTAGCTTCCAAACCTTTAATCCAGAGGACCGGCACAATGCTAAGAACCTCTTCAAGCCTTGATCAACCGCTTGACTTAGGTGTATCAATCCCCTGGATCTAATGATCCAATTGATAATCAAACACCACCACACTTCAATCCAACGTCTAAACCAAGCTTAGAGACCTCAATCATCAACTCCAACCACCCAATAGTGGTCTAGTTGCTCAAAACCCTAAAATTAGTCCCTAAGACAACCTAAGGTGGACTGATTCCCAAATCCTGCCACATGATTCAAAGCAAAATCCTTTTTGATCTACTATTTGAACCTCTAATTCAAGTTTAAGCATCCAATCAACAGATCTAATAGTCTGATCATCCATAGACCAACTCTAAAACCCAAATCGAGCCCGCACAACAATTCTAGGTAGACTGATTCGTGATCTTTACCATGTAATCTTCTATTAAAGTCCTCAAGATTGTCATTCATACTCACATATCATGTTTAGGGCACTTGGATACCAAGATCAATGATTCGATTGAAAAATCAAAGATCCAAAAACCCTAATTTTATTAAAAGGGCAACTCTAGATGACCCAATCTTCAGATCCAACTGTCTAATTCATAATCAAATTACTCTAATCCATCAAACAGAATCCTAAAATATATTTAAGACAGTTGGATTGCAAAACTGGAGATCCCAAAACCCTAATTTTACCCATGGGCAACTTCGGGTGGACTAATTTCCAAATCTCACCATCCGATTCATAATCAAATCATCGATGAAATCCTCGAGGCACACTCAGGATGTTTCAACTTTGATATCAAAGGACCAATAACCAACTAGGTCCTCAAAACCCTAATTAAGGCCTCTAGTATAACCCCAGGTGAGTCAATCCTCAAATCCCACCGCCTGATTGTAAGGAATTGATGTAGAGAAAATCTACGCAGCGGAAGATAATGATAAACAAAAACATATACAATTCCTTAAAGCCCATGAATTTGATTGTGGTTCATACAAAACATAAAACCCTAACTAGAAGAAGGGTTAGAGCACTTATAGTTGATTTAAATTTTCAAACTCCAAGCTTTGAATTTCTGGACAGCAATGAATAATCCTTGAAAGAGCAGCTACGAGCAGCATAAGTGCACTGCCTCCTGTTAGGATTATGCCCTAGAGCCAATTATAGAAATGATTGTTTAGGGATTAGGAACAATCAATTGATTTCATTTATGCATGTCACATTTATTATTGATTTAATAAAAGGGCTTATTCTATTATGTTTATATGCATGATTTATATTTACATAATATGTCCATGGAGTTAGAGTTGAGAATATGAAATTACAAAGGGTTGTAATTTTGAGATTGTAAATATATCTCTGTACTAAACTCCTAAATCATTTCTAGTTGAAGGTTCACTATGATGGACAGTAATGAACCATAGGACTAGCACTTGTTAGGTTGACTTTATAGGAGGATAGCTAGTCTCAAGCTATTTGTGTGGAGACACTACAACCAACAAGTGGGTGCCTATTATAAGAATAGGTATACTGAATGTGACCAAAGATATGAGATAAACTGAATGGAGTTTTAACCTGCCTGTCAATCAGTTTCTCATTGTTATAGTGGTACAAGTAATCCTTAGACCTAAAACACCATGGTTGTCTTATGCATGTAGCTTTAGAAGTTTGATAACACTAAGTGCAGATCCTATTCAGGGGTCTGTAATGGTGTTCATTAGCCCTACTGCTATGTGTGTGAAGGCATTTGAGTGATCAATAAGGAATCCATCACTCTCAGGAAAAAGGGAGTGAATGCCTCATATAGCATTCATTGAATATAACTCATTAAATCCATGGGCCCATGGTAGAATGAATATGGAAAGGAGTTTCCATAAGTTCATCATTGAGTTGATATTAATGAATGAGTATAGAGTAATTGAACTAGGGACTTGACAGACTTCCATGTCCTATTAGTTCAATTGGAGACATTGTGTTGATGGAAGGATGGAATTGTAACCTATAAACTATAACAGAAGGGTTCTTTGTAAATGACTATTCACCTCATGAAAGACCACACCATGAGCCATATGCTAGGTGTTACTCATGGTTAGTAGAAGCCCTAATTGATATAAATGAGTTATAATCAATTACGGAATTGGAAGGAGTTCCAATTAGACCCTTAATGGAAAGTGTTCCATTGTGCACAACATGTGCAATTCCTACTACTTGATGATGTGAACCCAATGGGTCACACACTGACCATGCTGAGAGAGCTTGATTGTCTATGAGTGCAAGGGTATAAGTGAATAAAGAATAGTTCTTTAGGGGCTTAGTTTGTATATGATACAAATTAGAGGGGTTATTGGGCAATTAAGAGTAATTACACAAAACCCTCTAGGGTTTGGAATCCCCCCTAGGGCCGGCCCTATATGGAGGCTATTTAATGCCTCTTATGATGTGATGACATCATCACATTCACTCCTCCAAGTGCTGGCTGAAATTCATAGGAGGCTCTCTCTCTCTCTCCTTCTTCTCCACCTCTAGCAACAACAAGGAAAAAGAAGGAAAGGACTTCAAGCTCAAGCTAGGTGTGGATACCGTTGGAAGCAGCACACTTGGGCTGCTCATTTACCACTATCCGGAGACAAAGCTTGGAGCAAAAAGGAGAAGACAAAAGCTTGGAGCATAAAGGAGAAGACTTTATCAATTGTAAGTAACCCTAACTCTCTTGGTAGTTAGGTTATTGTTTTTGTATTAAGCATAATTAAGATTCATGGGTTTGGGAATCGTAGGAAAAATTTTAATTCCGCCTTTGTAGTTTTTCCTCCCTATTCGATTCCCAACACCTCCATGGTATCCACACCTAGCAAAGGCCTTCAAGCTTCCTTCTAATTCCCCTTGTTGAATGCTAGAAGAAGAGAAGAAGGAGAGAGAAAGAGAGCTTCCTCAGGTTCGGCCAAGAGAGAGGAGAGAAGTGAATTTCATTTTGTCTAAGGCACATGCTAGTGGCCTTTATATAGACACCAAGGAGGGCTGGCCAGGGGAGGAATCCCACTTTGTGTGGGAGTGCAATTTTCCTAAATTGCACAATAACCCCTCCTATTTACATCTAATGCAAGTATGGCCCTCACGAACTATTCTTATGCACTCTTGCCCTTTCTCTCACAACTTTAAAGTCCCTTTTTGCATCTTTGGTGTGTGACCCATTGGGTTCACAACATTTAGTAGTAGGTAGTGGCACTCAATGTCCATGGAGTGCCCAATGGAACACTTTCCATTAAGGGTCTAATTGGAACACCTTCCAATTCCCTAATTGATTATAACTCACTTATATCAATCAGGGCTTCTACTAACAATGAGTAAAATCTAGCAATGGCTCATGGTGTAGTCCTAAATGAGGTGAATAATTATCGAACAAAGAACCCTACAGTTACAGCTTAAGGTTACAATTATATCCTTCCATTATACACAATGTCTCTGTTTGAACTAATAGGACATGGAAGTCTGTCAAGTCCCTAGTTCAATACATTTATGAACCTACCCAAAATATCAACTCATAAGATGCATCATGAAAACCCTTTTCCATGATCATCATCATACTGTGGCCACGGATTTACATGAGTTATATTTATGAGTGTTCTTATGAGAACATTCTCTCCCTATTACTAGAAGTGATGAATCCCTTATTGATCGCATGTATGCCTTCACACATGTAACAGTAGAGCTAATGAACACCCTTGCAAACCCCATAGGGATAAACAGTTAGTGCTATCAAACTTCCAAAGCTCTATGCATAAGACAACTGTGGTGCCTCAGGTCTAAGGATTAATTGTACCACTGCAACTATGAGAAACTGATTAACAGGCAAATAAAACTCCATTCAGTTGATCTCATGACTTTGGTCACATTCAATGTACTTGTTTATTAATACAACAAGCACCTAAATGTTGGTTATAGTGTCTCCACACAAATAGCTTAGAGACTAGCTATCCTCCTAAAGAGCTAACCTAACATATGCTAGTCCTTTGGTTCATTATTGTCCATCATAGTGAACCTTCAACTAAGAATGATTTAAGAGTTTAGTACAGAGATATATATACAGTCTCATAATCACAACACCTTGTGATTTCATATTCTCAACTCTAACTCTATGGACATATCATGTAAATATAAAGAATAGAATAAACATGATAGATAAGCACTTTTATTAAATTAATAATAAATGTGACATATAATAAATGAAATCCTATGATTGTTCTTTATCCCTAAAGCATCATCTCTATGATTGGCTATAGGGCATACAACTAACACTGATTCATGATCAAATCACCTCAGGTCATTAATAGAACCCTTAGAATATGTGTAGGAATTTTTAATTCTAGAATCAATGGTTCAATCATGAACTGAGACTCCAAAACTCTAAATCACCACCTAGGCCAAACTTTGGGTGACATAATTCTTTAAAATCTCTCTTCCAATAACCAATCCAACTGTTGGATTTCAAATTCAAGACCCTAAGATCAATTTGGGACTATTCGATCGAAGATTGGAAGGCATAAGCCTTTCGATCGACGAAACCCTAATCAGCAGCCCAATAAACACCATATGCCTACCTAAAGCATCTGATTAAGCTTGTGAGAGCCTCATTCTTCATACTTAGTCCCAAGTCAAGCTTGGGAAGCCTAAAATTCAATCCACATTCAACATCAACAACCGAAATCGCTCGAATCAAAAATCGATCAAAATCATACAATCAAATGATAAGGGAATAAGCAAACCATCCGCCCTACCCCACCAAATCAAGCCCCACCTCAATTAGATGAGGCACAAACTTCAAGGATCACCATTTCCCATGCAAATGATGAAGAATCATGGTTGATTTGATAAAAAGTGACCTCACGCCTGCCAATAGCCTACACAATTTGATTTTTACACCTGTAGGATACTCTACGGGCTATAAGTGTGCTGCAGTAGAGAAAATCAGGCCATGACTACCAGGTAGGCATAAGCTCACTTCTACATGGTAGGCATGAGTTTCCCTCTTGGCAGAATGTTCTTTTGCCACTTTTGGACCTTTTCTCCCCTAACAAGTGGGGTATTTCCACTCCAAATCAATGTCTAAATGGCCCCTATATCCTATACTTGCAAAAATACCCTTCCAAATAACCATTTTATCCCTAAAAGTTTAAATTTTCCCTATAAATACCCTAATACCCCTCCCCCCTTTTCAATTCAAAAACCTACAAAAATTCATACACCTTCTACCCACATTCCATCCTCTCTAATCTCCTAATAGCCACTATCAAACCTTCACTCTCAAGAGCTGTCATTTCTCTCAATCCATTTAGTATTCAAGTGATAGGATCATCTCCCCCTAATTCACCCACTAAAACACCCCTAGTTTAGGATAATGCATGCTTGCATGCATTAAACCTCCAATAAACCTCAATCCTCAATCCATTCCATTCACCACCCTAGGATGAGTAGCAATGAGGTGGTGGACCGCCCCAAAATCACTCCATTGATAAGACCAAGAAGAAGATAACAAGAAAATTAAGCAAATTCCCACATCAAAGAGGAAAACCTTCTTAGTAACTTTGATTGTACCAAATCTGATGATCCCTTCTCTTACATATTAACCTTATTTATGGCTTACAAGGCATATGAAACTCCTAACATATAGCCTTAAATGACTCACAAGACAACTCACTCCTAAATCAAAGCTACCAGCCCATTGACTAAGAGATACTAGTCACGACCCAAATTAATTAAGCCGTGATAATAGTAATAAAACAAGTTTTATTTTAATAAATCCTTGATAAAACGTGGATGACACATGTCAAAATCTCAACCATTTTGAAAACTTTCTTCAATTTTTGGACATGACCTATCCATAAATAGGACATGCCATCATAAAACCTGTTATAAAAATCCATTCATAAAAATTTTCCTATCATCCATGAAAGTAGTATTATTCCATGCATCGCATTCCACGAATACACAACCCTAAATAACATAAAATAACATCCTGGAATTATATTACAAGTCTGTAGACCATTGGCCTAAAATAAAACTGAATTAATACATATTTTCCCATGGAAATACATCAATAATTAACATAGGCAAATTCCAATTAAGAGCATCCCCGTGTAAATCATAACTCCACCTGAAAATAATCTCTAAAAAACATTGAAATAAATAGGCGTGAGTCCAATGACTCAATAGATACAATTTAACATAGTAAACTACAGCAATGATATAAATAAAACCAGTTATATCATTTAAAACAAAATATACTAACCAGGGATATAACAAATCCAAAATAAGTTATAATCCATAACTAAAAAAATAATAATGCATAATACCCAATGCATGTGACTCATGTCCAACTTATATTAATTCCATCAATTACCGACCACTCTCGTAGGAGTCTTCGTGCGATAACAAAGGATTTAAACCCAACTTCCAAGAGGACAACATTGCTCCCTCGCAACCACGCAAGGATGGAAAGTAGCCTCTTCTTCATGAACATAAGAGTTCGTACCTAGAACCAGAAAGTACCTGGATTCGAGAGCACAGCCATCATCCCTGCTTGGGACTGCAAGCAACCCAAGACCAAAGAAAAGGAAAACACCGCTAAGTCCCCTGACAACTAGTATCCAAATCTAATTACCCTTTTTTATACAATACTTTTACTTAGTATTCATTAAGTCCATTTAATGCATGATTATGCCCAACATGCAGTGCAATTAACTATAAAAATTATTTTTAACCAAAATCATCTCCAGAACATGCTATATAACCCATAATCAAATAACCTCATAATTATACCAAAATTTTTATAAACAACATAAATTCCCATGATGATTATAATCTTAAAATTATAATCAAAAACATCAATTAACCATGGAAATTAACCATAAAATCCATACATCTATATTCCATAGAATGTATAAAATAAGTCAAGCTCATTAATAAACATAATTTCCAATTTATGTTATCAAATACCCAAAGTTCTATTTCAAGATTTATTCCATAAATCATTTATATACATATTCTAGGCCCAAGAATTCCAAATACTATGATGATATATACTATATTATCATGTCAATAGTTTAAACCCATGTAAATTGCACCTACCTCCATGAAATGTGTAGAAAATGCAACCTTGATGTTATGGGTGAGTAAATCCAAGCCCTAGAATGCACATGCAAGCTCCCAATCCAAACCCTAGCTCCCAAATGACTTAGTTGATGAATAGAATAGAGATCCAACTCTAAAATGCAACCAAACCTCACAAATTGCATGAATAAACACAAGATATGAGGATATGATGACTAAAACCCAAAAGAAATGCAAACCCTAGCCTTATATATGAGAAATTACCTCTTAAATCCGAAATGGAGGTAAACCATGAGTGAATCCAAGCTAGAAATGTCGAAATCCAAGCCCCTTATGCATAAAATCCAAGCAAAAGTAGAGAGAGAAACTCCCTCTCTCTCCTCCCGTACACCCCAAGAGCTCTCCTAAACTCACTTTCCCTTCTCCCACTCTAAAAATGCAGAAAATGAGGGTTACAAATTGGAATTGAAGGGTTTATATAGAAAAGAAGGGCAAAAGGGTCATTTTAACCCTTTATTAAAATTGCCCGCCGACATTTTCAACCAGCTGAAAATGCCCAACATAAAATAATCTTCTCTGGATCTTTCAGTCGGCTGATATGAATTTTTAGTCGTCTGAAATGCAATTTTCAGCTGGCTGAAATGCAACTTTTAGCAGGCTGAAATTCATGTTGTCTCACAATTCTCAGGTTATCACAGCTACAACCTATCAGCCTTATTTTCATTAAAAACATTTAAGTAATCTTCTCCATTCTTTATTCTCCCTTTTACTTTAAGCTATTTAATGAAAATAAACAAATAACTCCCCATTTGAATCCAAATAAAATATAAGAAAAATCAAATTCCAAGTAGATCAAAATCTCATTTCCAAGTTTTAGTACAAAATCCGTCTCCCAACAAATTTTCCTAAAACAAACATGTGAGGAACCCAATCCAAACATGCTAATAAAATCACATAAAATCACAGAAGTCTTATAATATTATAAACTTTTATTACCCCCAAAAATTATCTTTAAAAATGAAGATTTACGAAAATTCATTTTTTTTCCTAACACTTAGCCAAATTTCAACAGCTTAAACCCTTAAGTTGCAAATAAGGCCAAATGCACCCGAAAGATATTCGATGCACAAAAAAAAGCATCAAAACACATACATCATCATCACATACATTACCCAATCATGAGGTCATCCAACAAATCATGGGATTAACTATGTTAACCATAGATTAAACCCTTAATACCCTATTTAAAAATTACGGGTGTTACAATACTGACTATAAATGAAAACTAACTTATTAATCCATTACCCAACTATGGTAATAGATTGACAATTATTATTAATTCCTAAACTATTTGCAGGATTCTAGCATTCCTTGTGTGCACGTATCAATCCTTCCAATTTCGTAACCTAGCCCCTGTGAGGGTCCAATATTTGATTTATGAAGTTTTTAGGGTTGTATATATTATGGTTAAGGAATGATTTGGTGTACTATTATTTTAAACCCCGGAAATTGGGCCCACAAGGGTTGAAAAGGAAATGGTCCTCTAATGAGGAAAACGAAAGGAGTCGCCACCTTATTTTTTAAAGGAAACAAGAAAAACCCTAAAAATAGTTTTGTTTTAAGAAAACAATGTGAATGACTCCATTTTTAAGAAGGAAAGGCAAAAACAAGTCTTTTGGAAACCAAAGAAATCGGGAATTCGGAGGCTAAGTTATGACATGGGAAGGTTCTAGGCAAAGCCTATAGGCACCCATGTCACCCTTTCGGTCTCTCAGTTTATTTGGGCTAAATTAAAGTCTTTTCCATACAAAAATCAGCAAATATATCAAAAGACAGCATGCATATCATATATTCCATTCATCCATCCATGCATAATAAGCAAATAAAAACAGAAAAAAGAAAATAAAATACAAAAACCTAGGATACTTGGATCCTAGAACAGACTTGAGCCTCACGAAGAGCGCCTATGTACCATGCAATGAAATACATGGATCAAAGTCCACGTAGTTCGACTAGAACTAAGGTTAAATCCTAATATAAACCTATGGTAAAACCCTAGGTTTCCTTATTTGAAAGCGAATTGAATAAACAAGTTTGAGTTCTAGAAAGAATTCCACAAGATGGAAACTTTGACAAAAAAACAGAATTTTATTTAACAAAGAAACCTCTAATTATACCATAAACTCATATTAGGAAATAACCCTAAAGAGGGAGAAGAGAAAGAGTTAAGGAAGAGAGGTGAATTGGGGCACCTTCACACCCGTTTACCTGAGCGCAATAGCTCTAAGCATTAGCAATTTTAAGCATTGGCAGCCCTATTTGCCATAGGACTAATACCACACCTATTTGCACCCTTACACGTGCTCAAAACCATGCAAACGCAATGATATATAAATCTAGACAGAATGGTATTATGGCCTAAAATCACCCACTAAACATGCTAACAGCAAAAACAGCGAATGAATATAAGCTCTAACACAATCCTAGAACCATATCATGCATAAAAAACCCTAGAAATCAACTAACATGCATGCAAAAATATCATAGTTACTCTATATGCAAAACATATACAGCAACTATAAAGAAAAACCAATAACAAGCCTAAACTAACGTGTTGTATGAAACTAACCTAAAACAAAGACACTAAGAACCCTAAACTCACAAATATGCTTGAAAACATACAAAACAAACTCTAAACATGCTAAAATCAAACTAAACAGAACTTAAATCATGCATATTAACTAACTAAAGCAATAGGACATGATAAAAATCTTAACTTTAACATGCAATGACACTATTCTAACACAAGGACAACAGAAGCACTAGAATCACAAACATGCATAAGAACACATAGAACAGCCCTAAAGCATGCTATAATCAACATGAACAACATTTAAATCATGCATATTAACTAACTAAAGTGACAACACATGATAAAAACTCTAACTTTAGCATGCAATAAGCCTATTCTATATGAAAATTTAGTTTAAGCTTGAATAAAAGGGAAGAATACCTTAGGAAGAAGCTTCCTTGCTATTGTAGAGACTCTCCTCTTGACTTATGAATGACTTGAATCAAGCTCTCTAAGGCTGCAGCAAGTCCTCTAGCTCTCCTTCAGGTCTCTCTCTCTTATTCTCTCTTAAACACTCAGGTTCTAATGCATAAAGTGGCTCTCCTTGTGCTGAAGCATAGGGGGTATTTATAGAGTTTACTAAGGATAAACTAATGGCTAGGATTAAAACCCTAGAAATTAATCCAAGGGCTATTAGAGACCCCCTTTGGGGCTTAAGTAACTCAGGAGTTACCAAAAATTAGAAGGAAACTCGTCCAAAAGAGCCCAAATACATCAAAATAGGCAAGAGTCCGCTTCAGTAAGGAGTTAGAGTGAAAATAGGAAAGTGGTCTCGGCTGACCACCAAGGCCTGGGCGGCTAGACACCTGGGCCTAGGCGGCTAGCCGCCCGGGGCTGGGTGGTCACCCGAGCCCACTCCAGATTTTTGCCTATTTTGACTCCTAATTCTTCTAAAAGTGTTTCGAAGGGCAAATTAACTCCGATTTTGATGAAACAAAAGCTAAAACGACTGTGTTTTGATGTGGAATACATTTTTGAATATTTTAGGGTAAAAACCACTAACCATAGGGGCATGGTTAGGTTTGAAAAAGGTGGTTAACCGCTATACTCTACCTTTGCTAAGCATAGGTATGCACATAGGATCAAACCAAATGCTTTTCATATCAAAATTGAACTTTATAAAACACTTTTAGGGATAAAATGATGACTAATTAAAGTTAATTTGAAAAGATTTGATTGGTAATTGTGAGTCAATTAGAGCTAACCCAAAGAAGGGTCAATTAACCAACTTGAACTACATCGAGCCATTAATTCATCAAATTGACACTAGAAATACCTCATATGCATCCATATGAACTCCAATTGACAATTTGGAGTTCGTTCTAAGGTCAAATGAAAAGTTTGGGACTTAGAAGACGATTATGCCTCTCAAGTCACAAAAGCTCTTATTATCCCTCAAGATCAACTCCAAATTGAACCAAAATTCATATCCACTGTCCTTGTGACTCTAGAAAACTAATGCCAGTGACTAGACTCAAAAACAAAACAAAAATATGCATGAAATGATGAGCCCTAGTAAGGTGGTGCAAAAATGGGGTGTGACAATTATAATTCGGTTTTGAGTATTTTGGAAGTTTATAGTCGACTATACCAAGTTTGTAGTCGACTATAACAAGGCTATAGTCGACTACACATGATAGAATTGCATTCTATTAGTTGTAGTTGACTATACACTTGTTGTAGTTGACTATAACACTCAAAATTAGTGAGATTTCATAGGATAATTTGACCTTTTGCCCCATTTCTTCTATATAAACCCTTAAACCATGAAATTTCCACACATTTCCTCACTTTCTCAGCTGAAAAAGATAAAAAGAGAGAAGCTCGGGGAGTAAGAAGAGGCCGACGATGAAGCATGCTACCTTAGGAGCTCAAATTTGACCTCGCAGAGCTCCAATCTTACAATTTCCACCCTGATCTACATGTGTACACTCTTATTTATAGCTTCTATTTGAGAGGTATGTGCTTTTTTTGTGGTTCTAGATCATTTTATGCATGAGTTGGGACATTCACATGAGTATAGGGTTTTAAATCTTTTAAATTTCATGCATTTAGGGAACCTAGGGTTTGGTATTATTCCCTATTTTGCTATATACATGTTGTATTTTAAACCCTTGCATGATTTTGGGTACAATGGATTAATTTTGAAACCTATTGGGTTATATTCTTAAAACAAAACAATGGGGTTCACTTTTATACAAGTGTTTTGGAACCCGTTTTCTACTATTAAATATAAAATGGTCAGGATTACTACTATCTCAAAAGGAAAAAGGGACGTCATGCCGTGTCTTCCTATCCTTTAGTCTTGGGCTACTTGATGTAGACCCGAATTGAGGTTATTGTGTTCCCAAGTAAGGATGTCTTGTCGTGTTTCTTCTTGAGGTCACTGCGGTCTTCAGTAGGGATGTCTTGTTATGTTTTCTCTTATTCCTCCTATGAGGGTCCTACATGACCTAGGGAGGATTATCAGTTTGAAATACTGATGCTATAGATAACTATATATAGTGGATAATGAAATGGTTAATTATATGTTCTACCTTAATTTAAATTATGGAATGTGATTTCATTTATAACATTTCTTATTACTCAAAATTGTTTTAACATGTTGATATACATTTTTGAAAAAATGTAACCTACTGGGTTTTACTCACCCCTATTTATAAAATAATTTTACAGATTTTGAGCAAAGTAATAATGATTCTTTTGAGGAAGCATCTAATTGGAGGTAGTATGGGCATTACACGCATTGCATACAGATGATGTGTGGATTTTTATTTATGATTTTATGGACTGTATTATATTTCAATAGTCTGGATATATATTTTATTGTAAGTATAGATGGTAGAACTCTAGTGGAACACTAATGCTAGCTTAAATTAATGTTTATTCCTATGGATGGTTTTATTTTATGTTTAAAATTGAATAAGACTATGCCAGATTTTCCCAAAATTATTCTTTTAAATTGAAAATTTATTTATAAGTCATCCTAACTTTTTATATAAAGCATGTTCTACAAAGATGACATTATAGCTTATTTCCGAGCTGTAACACCTCCAATGGAAGTATACACATATTTGTCTCAAAGGTTTTACCATGCATAATTCATTGCAGTTGTTGGCAAATAGTTGAGCTGACTATTTTGGTGTCATCTACCACTGCAAGAGGGTTAGTTTGGTGGACTGTGCATCCAGTTATCTTTGACACTATAGGGTCGAGAAAATTGTGTGTACTCCTTGAGTCAATAAAAATGGTAACAAGCTGTCAATTTACAAATTCTCAAACCCTTATGGTACAATAAGTAGTTAAACCAGCCATTTCATGAATAGAGATAATAGATTCGTCACTGGGTGCATGTTCCTCTTGCCAATCATCTTCTTCTGACATCTTTGTGTCACACCCCATTTTTGTTACCTTAGCTAGGGTTTGTCATTTCATGTATCTTTTTTATTCCTTTTTGAGCCTAGTCTTCTGCATTGAGTTTCTAAGGTCTTGAGGATAATAGGTATGAATTTTGGTTCAATTTGGAGTTGATCTCGAGGGCTAATAAGAACTTTTGTGACTTGACGAGCATAATCGTCTTTTAGGTCACAAACTTTCCATTTGACCTTGAAATGACCTCCAAGTTGTCAATTGGAGTTCATATTGATACATATGAGATATTTATGGGTTCAATTTGATGAATTGATGGCTTAGGATTAAAATGGCTTAATACGGTTCAGGTTGGTTAAGAGACCCACTTCGGGTTGACTCAAATCAGCTCATGATTTTCACTCAATTCCTACTTATTTGACTTTAATTAGTCTTAAATTCATTCCTAAAGATGTTTTAGAACGTCAAATTTTGAATTGGAAAGTATTCGATGCAACCCTGTGTGCAAACCTAAGCTTAGCGACGGTAGTGCATAATGGTTAGCCGCCTTTGTAAAACCTAACTGTCACTCCCCATTTTTGCACCTCCCTACTAGGACTCATCATTTCATGCATGTTTTCTGTTTTTTTTTTAGTCTAGTCGCTTGCATTAGTTTTTTAGGGTCATAAGAATAGTGGATATGAATTTTGGTTCAATTCGGAGTTGATCTTGAGGGATAATAAGAGCTTTTGTGATTTGAGAGGCATAATCATCTTTTAAGTCACAAAATTTTCATTTGACGTTGAAATGATCTCCAAATTATCAATTAAGGTTCATAGTGATGCATATGAGGTATTTCTAGAATCAATTTGATGAATCAATAGCTTAGAGTTAAAATGGCTCAATATGGTTCAAGTTAGTTAATTGACCCCTTCGAGTTGGCTCAATTAGATTCCCAAATACTCATCAATTCTTTTCAAATTGACTTTCATTAGTCTTTATTTTATCCCTAAAAGTGTTTTAGAAAGTTTAATTTTGGTTTGGAAAGCATTTGGTTTGATACTATGTGCATACCTATGCCTTGCAATGGTGGTGCATAGCGGTTAACCGTCTTTGTCAAACCTAACCATGCACCCATGGTTAGTGTTTTTCATCCTAAAATATTTAAAAATGTATCCCTCATCGAAACACGGTCGTTTTGGCTTTTATTGCATCAAAATTAGAGTTAATTTGACCCCTAAAACACTCTTAAAAGGGAAGGAAATCCAAAAAAAAGTCAAAATCTAAAGAAGTGCTTGGGTGACCCCCCAGCCCTGGGGGGTTAGCAGCCCAGCCCTTGGTGGCTAGCCGCCCAGGCCCTAGTGGTCACCCGAGACCACTTCCCTATTTTTGTTCTGAAACAAGATTTTTTTTCCTATTTTTACGTACTAGGACTCTTTTGGACGGGTTTCCTTCTAGTTTTTGGAAACTTTTGAGTTTCTTAAGCACCAAGGGAGTCTCTAATAACCCTTGGATCAATTTTTAGGGTTTTAATCCTAGCCATTGTTCTATCCTAATTGAACTCTATAAATACCTCCTATGCTTCAGCATTAGGGGAGGCAATTAGAGCCACTTTTAACATAAATTTAAGAGAGAATAAGAGAGAGAGAGCTGAAGGAGAGTTGAAGTTCTTGCTGTAGCCTCGAAGAAGCTTAGTTCAAATCATTCATAAGAGCAAGAAGAAGTCTCCACAGTAGCAAAGGAAGCATTCCTAAGGTAAAACTCCCTTCTATTCAAGTTTAAATTAGGGTTTCATATAGGATAGGCCTATTGCATGCTAAAGTTAGGTTTTTTTCTCATGTGTTATTGCTTTAGTTAGTTAATATACATTATTTAAATGTTGTTCATCATGACTTATGCATATTCTAGGTTTATTTTATAGGTTTTTAAGCATAATTGTGAGTTTAGGGTTTCTATTGTCCTTATTTCATGTTAGTTGCATATAGCATGTTAAAGTAGGGTTTTTTTATTGGTTTTTCTTCATGGTTGTTATATGTATGATAAACATAGAATAACTATGATATTTTCTACATGGATGTAGTGGATTTTAGGGTTTTTATGCATGTCTTAGTATTAGGATTGCATTAAGGTTTAGTTTTATTCACTGTTTATGTTATTTGCATGATTAGTGGATGATTTAGGCCTTAATATGATTCTGTCCATAATAGTATTTTGTTGTTTTTGTTTTGTTTTGAGCACGTGTAAGGGTGCAAACAGGGGTGATAATCGCTTTAAGGCTGTTATTACTTAAGGTTGCTAATGCTTGGGGTAATTGCATAAGGTAAGTAGGATGTGAAGGTGCCCTAATTCACCTTTTTCTATCCCTAATTCTTTCTCTTCTCCTTCCTTTAAGGTTATTTTTTAATATGAATCTATGGTAATTTCTAGAGGTTTCCTTGTTAAATAACTATCTTTTTATCAAAGTTTCCTTCATGTGGAAGTTGCTTAATTTTAAACTTGGTTTATTTATCAAATATCACATTCTCTTTCAAATAAGGAAACTTAGGGTTTTTACCATAGGTTTATATAGGTTGTAACCCTAATTCTTAATCGAACTACGTGGACTTTGATCCATATATTTTGTTGCATAGTACGTAGGCACTCGTTTTGAGGCTTGAGTCCGCCCTACGATCCAAGTATCCTAGGTTTCTATCCTCTCTCTTTTTTTCTTCTTTTTTTCTATTTTATTTTATTTTCTTTATTTGATTGTGTGGATAAATGGAATATATGATTTGCATACTACCTTGTGATGATACTTGCTGATTTTTGTATGGTAAGGATTTAATTTAGCCTAAATAAACTAAGAGACCGAAAAGGTGACATGGGTGCCTATAGGCTTTGCCTAGAACCTTCCCATGTCATAACTTAGACTCTGAAGCCCTAGTTTCTTTGGTTTCCAAAAGACTAGTTTTTGCCTTTCCTTTTTAAACATGGAGTCATTCAATTGTTTTCTTAAAACAAAGTATTTTTAGGGTTTTCTTTGTTTCCTTTAAAAAATAATATGGTGACTCCTTTTTCTTTTTTCAAAACTAATTCCTAATCTTTTTCATTAATCCTTGTGGGCCCCTTTCATGGGTTCACACTAACTATGCAGCCATGGCTAGGGATTTTTGCCCTAAAATGTCTCAAATCATATTTTCTTTTCAAAACACGATCATTTTAGCTTTCGTTTTGTCAAAATCGAAGTTAATTTGGCCCCTAAAACATATTTGGAAGTCGAAAGGACATAAAATAGGCAAGACCTGACGAAGCCCCTCGAGTGACCACCCAGGCCTAGGCGGTTAGCTGCCTAGGCCCAGGTGGCTAGCCACCCAGCCCTCGTGGTCAGCCGAGGGACTCCATCATTTTTAGGGTTTTTTTATATTCTTTCTTATTTTGATGGATTTTTCCACCTCCAGCCGCCTTTCCATCTTATTTTCAGCCCTATTTGAGTTACTTGAGCCCCAAGAGAGTCTCTAATGACACTTGGTTCAATATTTAGGATTTTAATCCCAACCATTGATTGATTCCAGTCAAACCCTATAAATACCCCTCTATGTTTCAACATTAGGGGAGGCAACTAGAGCCACTTTTATGCATTTAACCTAATTTCTGAAAGAAATGTAGAGAGAGAAAGAGTTCCAAAGGGGAGCTAGGGTTTGTATAGAGGCTTAAAGAAGATTGTTTCAAATCATTCACAAGAGAACAAAGGAGTCTCTGTAGCAACAAGAGAGCTTAACCTAAGGTATACCTCTATCTCCTTTATACTGAAATTAGGGTTTATGCTTAGAATAGCTTTATTACATGTTAAAGCTTTAATTTTTATCATGTGTTGATACTTCTATTAGTTAATATACATTATTAAAATGTCATTCATGAATAGTTTTGCATGATAGAGGGTTATTTCATGTGGTTTAATGCATAGTTGTGATTCTAGGGTTTCTATCAACCATGTTTTAGGTAGGTTTCATATAGCCTCTTAGGTTAGAATTTTTTTTTGATTTTTCTTCATGGTTGTTATATATGTGATACATATAGAATAACTACAGTGTTTGTTGCATGCATGTAGTTGATTTCTTAGGGTTTTGGAGACGTTATCCTTTTCGGAGGATAATTATCCTTTTTTGTCATGTAGGGTTTTGTATGAGAGCTTTCTGTGATGTGTTTAAGCATGAAATCGTTTCTATTGTGTTCTAGTATGTATATTTTACGTAGGATATTTCGATTGCACCTCCCCATGATGAGGTTTTTATGTGAAATTATCTTAGGATAGTTTTACTTAAGAAAGTTTGCCGTAGGAAGGCCCTTTTGCATATTTTACATTAAATATCAACTTTTTGGTTAAGGTTTGCCTTGTTATCATGCTTATTGATGTTATTGGAGGTTCTTATGAGTTCTAGCATGTTTTTGTTAGTTTTTATGCATAATAATTGAGTCATTGCATATAGGGTTGAATTAGGATTTTTATTAGTTCATGATTCATGTTATTCACATGACTTATGGGTGATTTTTTACCTTATTTCAATTCTGTCCAGATTTGTTTATTGTCTTTGTTGACATATTTCGAGCATGTGAAAGCATATTTGCAGGCATGATAATTGCTTGGTTAAAAATGGGATTAGTTTGTTGGTATTTTTGGTGGACATTGCATGCAATTTGCAGGTACTTGACAGGTACAAAACCCATAGAATGTGGGATATGGCAGGTGCAATTACCCCACCAAAGTGGGGTGATTATTTTGGCTATTGCAAATAGGGTAATTACCTTATGAAATAGGGTGATTATTTTGACAGGTTAATGTTGCACAAGGTAAGTAGGATTTGAAAGTGCCCTAATTCACTTTTTCTTTCCTTAAAACTTTCCCTTTCTCCCTCCCAGGGTTATTTCCTAATAGAGGGATATGATAAGTTCTATAGTTTCCTTTCATAAAAAATCCCTTTTAAAGAAAAGTTTCTATCTTTATTTGAAATGCCATATTTTCTAAAGATCTTTTTAGAATCATTTATCCTTGCAAACTCTCTATATTTTATAGAAGGAAACTTAAGGTTTACCATAAGTTTTTATTAGGTTTTAATCCTATTCCCTTTCGAACTACGTGGAATTTGATCCATGTATTTCCATACATGGTACATAGGCGCTCACTTTGAGGTTCAAGTCTGCCTTAGGATACTAAGTATCCTGGGTTTTCTTTTCTTTCTTCTTTTATCTCTTTTCTCTTTTATTATCTTGCCTATATAGATTAATGAATGAATGATATGCATGCTATCTTGTGATGATAATTGTCGATTTATGTGTGTTTAAGACCTTGATTTAACCCAATTAAATTAAGAGACTGATTAGGGCAATATGGGTGCCTATAGGCTTTGCCTAGAACCTTCCCATATCGTAACTTAGCCTCCGAATTCACAATCTTTGGTTTTCAAAAGACTTTTAGCCTTTCCATTTTTAAATATGGAGCCACTTGTTTTGGAAAATAAAACATTTTAGGGTTTTCCTTGTTTCCTTAAAAAATGAGGTGGTGACTCCCCTTTTTTGATTTCCCAATGTGGGCCGCTTTCCCAGGTCCACACTCTGTAACTTCTTCCTCATCCTCACCTTCAAGTAAGAAAAGTTGTCTCTTTTTACAGCGGTGGCCTGTCACATATCGTTCATCATAGTAATAACATAATCTTTTGGCCCTTCTCTCCTCCACCTTGGCTTCAGATATCTTTTTAATGGGTAGAATGTTATCTTGTATTACTAGTTTACTAGTAGTAAAGGAAGAAGTACTCTACTTGGATTGTGTGCAAGCCTTCCAAACAAGGGCCTCTGTCACAACCCCTAAAAAATCCTCTATCGCTACCCCCAAAAAATCCCCATGTTTGTGGGGGTGCACGCGGGTGTCGGGCGCATTAATACGCCCTAGTGACGATTGATTGGCTGCATGTTGTGTTTGTCCTATTAAAAGGTTATTTGAAATTGATTTGATTTTGAAATTGAAAATCTTAGTCTTATTTGACTTCTTTCCAGGGTGCTTCCCTTTGTTCATTCATGTAAACACAACTTAAATTAAGGAAGGCTTGGAGTTGCCACCTACAATATATTTAAAAACATGGAAGGTTTTCTCTTAGGTCTCAAATGGTTCTTATGACTTGAAAAATTGAATGACTCCTAAACTTGGTCGGCGCACTAGAAATCTAGGTAAAGATGCTCTCATATGAGTGGGGAAGGTATTAGGCACCCACAATATCTGTTAACAAACAGTTGCCCTAATTCTCTAACTGTCTTTTATATAAATCCTATTTCATGAAGTGAATTCCCAATTTGAGGCTTCCCAATTTGAGGCTTGAAATTCTAAATTGATATGTAGCCCTAGGTTGTGATCTTGTTTAAGCCTTATTTACACTTATCTAGGTGACGGGTGGTTTTAAAGTTTTAAAATGTGGCGTTGATCCACGTGGAACTTAGCCATTTGATGTGTGTGCGAGGTGTATTGGAAATTTGATTTTTGAAAGGATTTGATTGAAAATCTTAAAAAGTGGCATTTTTCCATGTGGAAATTAGCCTCTTATTTTGGGAAAAATATAATCTTTGGAAATTTTGAAATGTATGCTTGAAAAAATAGATTTCTGAAAAATTTGAAATGTGAGCTTTGAAAAATTGGTTTTGTAGAGATTATAAACATATGGAAAAATGATTTTTAGAAAATTCGAAATGTACGCTTTGAAAAATGGAGTTTGGGTTTGAAATGTATGGAAATTTTTTTTTTTTTTTTTAGAAAATTGGAAATATGTGGTTTATAAAATGGAGCTTTGAGTTCTTGAGATGCATGGAAAATGATTTTTGGAAAATTGGAAATGTATGCTTTGTAAAATGGCTTATGGTAGGATTTAAAATGTATTAAAAATTGATTTTTTAGAAAATTGGAAATGTAGGCTTTGTAAAATGGACTATGTTGGGATTTAAAATGTATTGAAAATTGATTTTTTTGAAAATTGATTTTTTAGAAAATTGGAAATGTAGGCTTTGTAAAATGGAGCTTTGGGTTTTTTCAAGGTAACCTCATCCCTTTATGTCGAGATACCTTAAATGCACTTAAAACTTGATTTGAAAAGTGGCATGTTTGGCTTTTTTCAAGGTAACCCCATCCCTTTGTAATTGGGACACCTTAGAATCGCTTGAAAGCCATGGTTTTGAAATTGATTTTTGATAGTTAACATCCTTGAAATTTGATTGAAAAGCTCAATTTATTTGCAAGAAAATAATAATTCTTTACAGAAGTTCAAAACCGTATTGATTTTGATTGATTTTACCATTACGCGTGCGAGCTTTTTCATGGTAGCTCCATTCCTTTGTATCAGGACACCACGTTAGATAGGTCTATTCTAATACCAGTTTTAGCTTTCCAAGCCTTGGGTTTAAAAATTGCATGGAGTGAGTGGAAAACTTGGTGAGAATTTATGTGTCAAGACCAATTACTTGATTAAATCCCCATTAACCAAAAAAAAAAGAGTTTGGTTTGAAAAGAGGTTGTAAAAAAATTATGGAGACTTAATCTTGTAATTTGACCGGGACGCATTAATTCTAACTAAGTCTAAAAAATGCAGTAGCCAAAATAACGCGTAAAGATATCTTTGCTCTTGAAAAATGCATCTTTATTAATACAACAGATATTATAGTAAAGTAAAGCTACTAGGCAGAAGGCTTCGCGCCGAAACTAGGCTTAATCGGAAAAGTAAGTTTATGCGTGAACCTGATACCCAATGTGATGTTTGATGAAAATGATCAAGAGAAATAATCACCACTAAGTTTCCAGCCTGAATCGGCAGAAACTTAGTGAATATTATTTCCCCTCATAAATATTCAGTGAAAATCCAAGAAATATGTTCTTGAAGGCTTTTTATGGATGGAATGGGATTTTTATGGGGTTTTAATCAATGGAAAGTCTCTGAATATGTAAAAGGTGCCTCAAATCTATGTAGGGATCGGACCTAGTGTGGTGTATCTGGGCTCAAAAGTTAAATCCTAGCGAAAATTTGACAAAGCTTTGCTAAGGTTCTGGCCCTCCTCTAAATGTGAAGAAGTAGCGGCTATTTATTATTATTATTAAATAAAAAAATTTTAAAAAAAAAAATCCTCCCCCACCGTGTGCCAATTATAGAAGAGCATAGTGGGTGAGCTTATTTTTTAGGAGCACAGTGTAAAAGCCTAAAAATAGGAGCAAGGTTTGAGGGAATATTCCAAGATGCCATTGGATATTCCAAGATGCCAAAAGCATATTCTTAGATGCTTTTAGATATTTTCGAGATGCTTCTAGATATTTTCAGGGAAATATGTACGCGCCCGAGAGTAGATTCTGAGATCCGACCCGGCAAATGGGGTTCGCCAATGGGACCCGAGGTCAAGAGGCAATGTCCTGCTAGGGTAAATAGGATGCTCTATATCCAAAAATGAAGTCAGAATTTCATTTTAGCACACTGTTTAATCTGTATTGACTGGAGATTGAGCTGGTGAGACCTCCTTGCAGCGTTCTTGAGTTCCAAGGCCTGAACTGGGATGAGAGCAGCAGCGATAGAATTTCTTGCACAATTTTCTTTAAGATGACTGCACATTTGACTTTGCATTGACTGGAGTTGACTTTTTCACAACAAAGTTGACTTTTTTCAGCTTTCTAGTCAATCTAGCATATCTTGAGCTCGGGAACTTTGAGGAGATTCTAGAGGCATTAGAAAGCTTTTGACTTTTTCTTTAAGATTTGACTTTTTGTCTACCATTTTGAGTTGCATGGCGCGCTCCTCAGAAAAGATTCATTTTTGGGATTTTTCCTTCATCAACAATTTCCGGGTAATCTACAACAAATCTGTACTTTTACTATTTCACAAAAAGTGTTTTAAATTCAATGTCGGACATTTTTCCTAAAATGAAAATTTTCGGCCACGGACCTTTTCTATGAAAAGCTGTGCACGATTTTCCATGTTCAAAACCTTTTCGGCTCTTTTGCTATTTCACGAAAAGTGTTTAGAATTGGATTTTAGGCATGTCCCCAAATTTTCACATTTTTCTAAGACATCTCATTTTCGCTCATTGTCCAACGTTGCCTAAAATGACCTAAAACTTGAGATTGCTCCACATGTAGTTCCCAAACTCGGAATTAGGCATGCCACTAATCATTGGAAAGATAATTCTGATGCTATCAAGACCGCTGAGGTCCTAACTCCTGTGCAAGACTGATTCTCAGGGCGAGTTTTTGGATGGCGACCTAATTGGTGGGTCCCGACAAATGGAACTCAAGGTCAGGTCTGATGGTCTCTCTAGGGTAATAAAGACGCTCTAAACTTGAAAACACAGTCCGTTTTTGGAAACGGCACTTAATCTGCTCTGTATCTGAATCTCTTCAACACAACCTTGAAGACAAGTGAAGTCGCACTGTATTCGTATTGTATCTTTGACTGTATCTGAGTCTCTTACTGTATCTGAATCTCTTTTACTTAGCACGAAGATAAGGGAAGTCGCATTGAAGTTGCACTATTTCTCTTCAACTAGGTCTGAAGACTGGGTGAAGTATTATTGTATTCTCTCTTCAATTGGGTCCGAAGACTTGTTCGCACTGTATTTTATCTTCAACTTGGTCCGAAGACTATGTGAAGTCATACTGTATTCTCTCTTCAACTGGGTCCAAAGATGTGTGAAGTCGCACTCTATTTGCACTGTACCTACACTGTATCTTATAAATGTATTAGAACATGACATGTGTGTGTGAATGTGTGTAGAATGATGCATGGAGTACCCTTGCAAAATTAGGGTGTCTACAGCCTCCATGGTTTCTTCTTGTAATTGAGCTAACCCAATGGCTTAGGTTAATGTAGTTGGTTCAAACATCCGAACGCCATTTCGTATCTCTACTTACAACCCGCTTATGAAACAACTCACAAAAAAATTCTGAGACAAATCTGTGGTTTGGCCAATAAGACTTTCAAATTGATTTTGGGATGCCTGCACAGAGCCTACTTGTTTAAGTTTAGTAACTTGGCCTACTGCATCATCATATTTACTCGACCCAAATCGCGTAGTTATCTTGTCTTCTTTTGCAATATTGTTCAAGCTGAAGAACCGATTACACCGATAAACCCAACCCATCAAATTATCCCCATTTAAGTAAGGAAAATCAAGTTTAGCATATTTGGTGTGGACGGAATTTCTACCAAAATGCTACCTTGGTCTAATATGGCTAGATGTGTCACTACATTCTCCATTAAGTCAGCTAGCGAGTTGGTCGTATTTGAGATTCATTGCTGAAACAAGTTGTGTTTATTCCTTTAGAATTGTAGCTTGCTTGTCATAACTTTCTCTTAGGTACTTGATCGACTCGTCCATACGATTAGCTTCTTGTGATCTAGTCTCTTCTACCATAATCACTTATTAACAGGGCAGGAACATTGCTCTAATACTAATTAATAAAACCAAGAAGAAGATAACAAGAAAATTAAGCAAATTTCTGCATTAAGGGGGAAACCTTCTTAGTAACTTTAATTGTACCAAATCTGATGATCCCTTCTCTTACATGTTAGCCTTATATATGGCTCACAAGGCATATCAAACTCCTAACGTCTAGCCTTAAATGACTCACAAGACAACTCACTCCTAAATTAAAGCTACTAGCCCATTGACTAAAAGATACTGACTATAAGTGAAAAATACCTTATTGATCCATTACCTAACTATGGTAACAGATTGACAACTATTTTTAATTCCTAAATTATTTGTAGGACTCTAGCATTCCTTGTGTGCATATATTGTCCATCACGTGTAGAAAAGTGTAGACACCTCATTTTCATCCTTCTCCTTTTGGCCTTTCCACCTTAGAAGCATTATCACATGTAGGGTTATACATCATTTTGGCACCAAAAATTTCTAGTTAGACTCTATACATCCCAAAAAATCCATGGTATCTTTCAAGGTTCAATTTGGTTAGGTTTGAGAGAAAACAAGAGCTTTTGCAATTTAGAGGTCATTTTCGTCATTTCACTTGCATAGCACTTGTTCAGTTTCCAATTCCTACAAAATTTGTCCCAAGTTTGTCCTCATGTCCTTAGGATGTTATTTATAGGCTCGGTTTAAAGTTTGGTAAGCTTTGGAATTGATTTGGTTAAGGATGATCTATAGTGTGTTCGGTTGAGCTTTGTTCATCGGTTTTCCTTAAAATTGATTTCTAATTCGATCCTAATTTTCAAATTAATGGCCACATTGGTATTAATTGAGCTTTAATTAATGTTTTCAAATGATTAAAATGATTTCCAAAAGGTTTTGGTTTCAAGTATGGCTTAATCAGAATACAAACCCTTATTTTGCCCTTAGTTGCATTTTAGACCCCAGTGAGTTGCATTTGCTTGGTTGATGTCCAATTGACCCATTGTGAATCAATTTTGACTTCATTTAAGTCTTAATATGTGGAAAATTTAATTAGAAATATTTTTCAAAAAGAATAGACCAATTAGGACTTAAAATGAGCAAGATACGTTCAAAATACGGATACTTAACGACCAAGGAAGCAAGTAAGGACCAAATAAAGGCAAATGAGGCTACTAGTGGCCGTCCAACCACCTCACAGGGCCAAACGGCCAAGGGCGGAGGGAGGGGGATGCCAAGGGGGCAGTTGACCCCCCTCACTCATTGGATTTTTTTTGTTTTTAGTATACATATTTGCTTATATTTTTAAATATGCCCCCTCTAAAATATATTTTTGTCCCCTCTAAAATATATTTTTGACCCCTCTGATTTTATAATTGACCCCCTTACTCTTCTCTCTTTCCTTTTTTTCCCCTTTATATAAATAGCTCTTACCCATGTTTTACTCAAGTTTTGTCTCCTGTCCTTGGACTATGGACCCTTGGACTATGGACCCTTTTGGTTTAATACATACATTATTTCATTCAAACAAAGTCGCCCTCCCTAGGATAAATTCCTAGATCTGCCACTGCAAACGGCTACCCATCAGTGACCAACCGGCCAATGAAGGTGGCCAATTGGTCACCAACATTTATCCCTTTGATTTTTTTATAATTATTCTTTTATTTGAACTTACTCTTAGGAACGAGTTAAATGAAAGTGAAAAGGTAGCATGGTACAGAGGAGGGTTTTGGAGTTTGGACAACATTTATTTACTTATTTATTTTTAAACAAGTTGTGTTGAACCAACAAAATATTTGGACAAGCCTCAAGCATACCAGCATGCTTAAGCTGCTGAAATTTAACAAGGACAGCGAGCAAATAGGGTACCCAATAACCAACCTACTTTTGTTTGTAAAGCTAAGGCAATCTCGGGGGCTCAATGTTGGCAGCCATTTTGTGGGTTTGCACCTCAAAGGGGTAGCAATACCAACACTAGTGCAATTTAATGGCTAGCACCAACGTAAAATTTAATTAATTTTCGAAGTTTCATTTTAGGGTTCATGTTTTCACGCCAATGTGAAATTTAAATTTCAATGTGAATTGTTGCCAATTAGCTCTCATAGTTGCATCCTCCCTTTTCAATTGGAAATGATGAGCAAGTATTATACTATTACTCTCTATAAGTCAAAATAATCTGTACAACTTTTGGAATTCAATTTATAAAAAAGGAAATACTTTGTTAAGGATCTGCATGGGGGGCAAACTTTTAACCCACCTTTCATAGAATACAGGTGGGTACTTCCATTCTTGACTTCCATTCCGCGTCATTTGAAATTTTATTTTTATATATTTTATTTTAATTTTATTTTAATGGCATTTGGAACAACCTAAAGGGAAAATGGATTCTATTGTGGTGTTCGTAGTGGCTGTATGGCGACCCAAATTGGTGGCGCCATTATGATCATTGCAGGCGCTGCTCAGGTGGACGTTACGGCAGCGTTAGCTGTAGTAATTTATTTGGTAGTGCTGGTAGTTCTGCTGTGATGGCAATAGTGTGAGAAAAAATAACATTGGGATTTGGTTCTAAAATAAGGATTATTTTCAATATAATTTATGTGTTGTGTTAACATTTAAACAATGGCTTGCATACTTCTTTCGTAGGTTATATTGAAAATTTTAAGGAAAACTCCATATTGACAAATATTAGGAAAACTCTGCTTTTTACCAAAAAACTCATCGAGATGCAAATAACAACTTCTACTACTAGGCTTAATTTATTGTTCATACAAGGGTAAAAGTATTACAATGTTCCTTTTGTCTGCAGGCGTATGGCTCAATTATTTTGCAGGATGGAGGACACTAGCCATAGCCATCGAGATCCCGATGCACAGAATTAGCTTCATATATTCTTTACGAGTTAGGATTTTGTTTATGTAAATGGATCTCTATCATCTTCATTACATTTAACTGTATCGAAGTTCACTAAGACTTAATGGATAATATAAAAATCATTTTAGTAGTTGCATTACACTTTCCTATGTTTCCATTGTTCCCAATTTCCCATGGTGTACCGTGAATAGTGACTATTTGAAGAATGTCCAGATATTATTTGAATTCTTTCCTTTTATATTTTATTTCCGTTGACCATGTTTTGGGCTGGTTTATGATCCAGACGATCTTCCTTTTTCTTCTTTTTTTCCTCCCTATTTAATGTTCTTTAAGCTGACTTTTTCTTAATTTTTCGTTGCTTTTATAAGAATGGACAGAAGTTGCAAAGCTCAAACAGCTCGATATATTGACATGAATACTCATGCAATGGATGTTTAAAATAAGAGTTTTGATTTACCCACCCTTGGATACCCAGTTGGTAAGGGAGAACTTGTGATTGTAGTTAGGCACATGGTCATGGGTTTGGTTCCTACTAGGATAACCCAAGATTTAAGTGGAGCCATGGCCGTGGGTTACTGCACTAATTTCCCTAAAGAATTAGGTTCTATAAGTGAGTCCAAAGGACCTGTTGTAGGATGGTTCTCCCATTATTATAAAAAAATAAAAAGAAAAAAGAGTTTTGATTTACACTATTCAACAGTCACAGGTTCTTTTTTTTCTCCTCTTAGTGCCATTTACATTTTTCCTCCCTTTATTAATTAGCATGGTTCCTAATAATGAAAAAAAGACCACTCATAATCTTTATGCTTGAAATTTTTGACATAATAGTGCCAATTTTTGTTGTTGATCTCTAGTTCTATGTGACAATTGAACTGATTTTAATGATGGTATTCTCAACTTCGGCTTGGTGGAATTGAGTATTCAATGGATTGATGTAGCATATTTATTTTTATTCATGCATCTTATCATTTCAAGAAATGATAAGATGCATTAGTGTTATTATTTAGCATATGAGTTTTTTTCTTTTTCCACAAAGAAGACAAGAAATGAAACATTAACAAGAATATAAATACTAAAAGACCCATTAATTCAAAAATCAAACATAAATGAGCGATTAGGAACAAAAATCAGCACAACCCATTACCAAAACAATGTCAACCCATCATAACATAGACCCTAAAGAGTACAATTACTCCAATCCCATATTGCAGATCCATGCAAAACCCTATTAAAACAACTTAAAACCACAATCAACCCATTAACAATATACATATATATACATATATATATGTATATGTATGTATACATATACATATGTATATGTATATGTATGTATATATACATATATATACATATAGGATGATGATCAGGTAAGCACGTGCTGATATAACTTATATCAAAACCTGCATTGGGAGTTGTACCTTGTGCATTAGTGAGATGTGAGGTGCATTGAATCAATGCAAGGGGTACAACCCCTAATGCATAGTACTGATGTAACTTATATCAGCACGTGCTGATGGGATCATCTTTGTATATATATATATATATATATATAATCCTAATCAGGTCAACGAATTGATATACAAGACTTTATGAACATAATCGGTGGTGATTGATCACCTTAAAAAAGAAAAAAAAAATTTGGGATGATCCATATTACATTGGGTACCCTTCACTATGGCATTGTAATATTTGGAGACGAATATTTTGGATATTCTGTTAGCATGCACATAAAATGGGGGCGTGCCCACAGAAGATGGACAATAAAGCCTCACTATGTCATTGTAATATTTGAAGACGAATATTTTAGATATGGGCCAGGCTATCGCCATCACTCAAAATACTTTAAACCCCCCACTAATTAAATCCTCTCATATTTTACTGAAAGCACCCCTTATCTTCCTAAAATACCCTTAAGAAAAAATTTCCTAACATTTTTCCACCTCACCCCCAGCCTGTTCGGACCTATTGGTAAAAACAAAGTATATATGTTCGAACTTATTAGTAAGAACATATTATATATGTTCGGACTTATTAGTAAGAACAAAGTATATATGTTCGGCTTTATAGAAAATAACAATATAAAAATGTTCGGACCTTTAAAACCGAACCTCTATTATTTGTTCCGACTTATAAACACGAACACTCAAAATCCATTCACAATTACATATACGAACAATTCTCAATTGTTATATAAAGTTATTTGGTGTTTTAAAACAGAACAACACAAGCTTGCTCGGACTCCTATAGATGAACAATATCCATTTGTTCGGAGTTACAAAACCGAACAATATCCATTTGTTTGGAGTTGGAAAATGGAACAAAATAACTTTGTTCGGACTTAGAAGTCGAAACGCGTTAAAAGAGTCGGTGTTACAGAAATGAACATTGTAAACATGTTCGAAGTCGAAAACCGAACAAGACGAAATTCAACATACGAAAAACTAAAGTTAAACTCGATAAAAAATGTATAAATACTTATCTTTTGGTTGCTAATATCACCTCTATCAATGTTTTTCTTGTCCATTATTTAATATAATATGAGAAATACTAATTTTTCATGTAAATATGGATTTGGTGTCAAGGTTGTTAGGGTTTGTGAGAGCATGAAGTCTATAAATGGTGGAATGTTTTTGGAGTTGAAGGTGGAATGGGATGGAGATAAGAAATTTTTAAAATCTTTAAGTAGACATGTCCTTATTGGTAAATTTACATTTAAATATAAAGAATTTCACAAATTATTTAAATATTAGGGGGCTTAGAATATTTTGAGTGGTGGCAATAGCTTGACCCTTTAGATATTCTATCGGCATGCCCATAAAATGAGGGCGTGCCCACAAAAGATGGACAATAAAGCCTCCCAAATAAATAGTGTCCCCAATTTTTATTTTTATTTTTATTTTTATTTTTCATTTTCACTTACTTTTAAGATTCATCCATATGTTCCATACTTCACTAACCCTTTTTAATAGTTTGGGTAGCAAAAAATGAAGAATGTATTTGGGAATGATATATAGTATATTGGGCATCCTTCATTGTCCTAAGTTAACATGGGACCTTGATAGCATGAACCCATGAACTTAGTATCATGAAATGTGATTTTGAGACCATTAAATGAGTAATTGATAGCATAAAATGTGACCTTACTATCATAAAATGTGACCTTAGTACCACCAAATGTGACTTTAAAGCCATAAGATATGACTTTAAAGCCACAAAATGTGACCATAGTTCCATGAAATGCTACTTTGACACCACAAAACCATGGAATGTTATTTACCCAAAAAAAAATAATAATAATAAAAAATCAAAAATCAAATCAAATCAAACGAAAAAAATAATAATAATAAGGAAGACACCATCAAATGCTGACCTTATTACTATAAAATGTGACCTTGGTCCCATGAAACCATGAAATGAGATTAAAAAGAAAAAAAAAAACAAAACAAAAAATAAGTATTCTATCGGCGCGCCCAACACTTTATGGGCACGCCAACCTACCTTGTGCATGCCTATCATGTGCTCAGCACGCTTACAAAACACTAATTGTCGTTTTTTTTTTTTTAAATTTCTGATAACATGGGTACCCAAGAGATTATTGATGCTTTTCACACGTGCTAGAATGCACCAAACTCCTCATTATACTAAGGTCACATTTCATGGTGTTTCGGTTACATTTCATGGTTTTAACTTCGCATTCCATGGGACTAAGGTCAAATTGTATAGTGACAACATTGCACTTCACAGTTTTGTGGTATTAAAGTCACATTTCATTGTACTAAGGCTCTCATTTTATGGTATTCAATTTACAATTCAAGCTTTAGAGGTCAAATTTATTCCCGTGGAACTGTGAACTTTGTACAATGAAATTTACCTTCATGTTATGAAGCCACGAAATGGTTTAGTGTTGGGCGCGCAGATAGAAAATGCAATTATTTTTGAAAAAAGATCATTTAAAGTTGTAATTTATTTATTATTAGAATCAATCCTAAAAAATAAAAAGAAATAAATAAATAAAAGAAATGTGACCTTAATACCATGAAACCAATCACCAAAGACACTAAACAGTTGATACAATGCAATGAGACGTTTTTTTTTTTTTTTTTTTTTTTTTTGTGGGGGGTGGGGGGCCTAATATATTAATGTAAAATAAAAGTACACTTACAATGAGGAATAACAGTACTACGGAAGTTTTCTTGAATCACTTTCCAAAGTTTCCTAGGAACCTTTCACCAAAATGCATGATTTTCATAATACTACCCGATATTAGCCACACAATAAGCCACCCTATTAGTTTGTCTATGAACGTGCCGAATAGCAATATGCTCAAAGCTACCAAGAAAACGTGAGATATCCTAAATGAGGTTAGCAATGCTCCAATATTGCCTTATAGTTTCACAAACAGCATTGGTCACCAACTTAGAATCTCCTTCTATTTGTAATCTATTTATACCATTTTGTAATGCCATATCGAGACTTTCTTAAAGCAACACATTCTGCAACTATAACTAAAGCATTATTAAGATTAATAAAACCTACTTTCTTTGATTGTCTCTAATCACATAGCCTCTTGTAAACTTTCCCTATTGATACTTCCTCGAACCATCAAAATTAAGTCTCATCCAATTGGTAAGTGGACTTTCCTAAGCAATAGACTTGCAAGATGACACAAAGTTATGCCTTTCTCGGCCTTTTGGCTAAGATCAAGTGTAATGCAATGAGACATTAGTACCATGAAATGTGACCTCAATAATACGAGGTGTTCCGATTCTTCCTGGGACACAGGTGAAGAAGCAACTATAATCTCCTTTTTTTTTTTTTGGTTTCCCAAGGTGTCTCTAGGCTTCGCCTAGGACTAATCCTCTGAGGTACGGTCGAGCGCCGAAGCGGGGACCTCTCCCAAGAAAGTTTTCTGCATTCACAAGGGCTCGAACCCGAGACCTCTTGCATTCACAAGTAACTATAATCTCTTTTGTACCAACGTTACCACTACTTAAAAAATAAAAAAAATAAAAAATAAAAATAAAAATCATCCAACAATAAGTATTTGTCGGCGTGGTCAATACATATCAACCATGTCAACAAGAATTGTCCATATGCTCTTAGCACGAACAAAAGCATTTGCTCACGTTGTATTCTCCCCGCAACAAACATGCTTTTCCTGGAATTAAAATGACCCAAAAGTACTCTTTGCATTAGTCTCAAGCCCATATATAGTTGAGTAGGACTGCCTACCCGTTAATTGAGGTAGCATAAAATTTCTAATCATCAACAATGAAAGGAAAAAGTGTGGTAGGTACATATACTAGTGGTATAAAGACATCTTTAGTACCTTGCATAAAAAATAATAAATAAATAAAAGAATTCAATTCATTCTTGAGCTTGAATCAGTCATTTGCACAGTTTCTTGATGGAGACCAAGGCTAGGAAAATGAGAAAGCATTCCTCTGGACATTTACTTTGGACTTTTGCACATCATCTGTGCCTACCTTTTTCATAGAACCTGAGTCAGTGATTATAACTAATTGTTGAGTTACATGAAGGACTAGTGATGAGCAAGTCCACGACAAAGCCAACTAGCCCACGGGGCCTTCGAAAAATCAACCAACATGAAGGACTATTCACTGTATTAAGTGTTTTGAATGGTTGAGGAATTAAATGCATGTTTTATAACACTAGCTCAATTTACCAAAGCAATTAAAACTTAATACAATGCAATGAGACTTTAGTCGCATGAAATGTAACCTTAATACAGGGGAATGGATTCAGTGCTTCGTGGGACATAGGTGAAGAAGCATTGAACATCCTTTGGTAACCCTTTGTGATTACCACCCCAAAAAAAAAAAAAAAAAATATATATATATATATATATATATATATATATATATATATTTCTTTTCTTTTTTTTTCTTTTTTTTTTTTTTTTTTTTTTTGTACAGCGCCCTATACTTGATGGGCATGCCAACCAGGCACATCCATCCTATGTTGGGTGCCGCCCACCATCTCTTGCAACTAAATTGTCCCCAATAACATACATATCATCCCTAAATAAGCGTTACTCCGTAACCTTAAATAATTAAAAAGTATGAAGTACAAATACTAGAACACAACACTTGAGGATGTATAATGGATATATCCTATACATATCTAGAAATATATGTATCTTTTTTTTTTTAAGAACACTTTGAGGATTTGTTGGGGTACATACCGGATACTCAGAAGGAAGAATACATGGAGGATAAAATAGTTGTTGAAATGTATTGTTTTAAATAAATGTTTGAGTGTTCGATCTTCTAATTATTATTAATTTCAATCTAAAAACCATGAAACGTGACCTTAGTTCTTTTAAATAAGGCGTAAGTCTTATAAAAGCAACCAAAAACACTTTATACCATTTTTTTTATTTCTCACTTTTTTGCAAAGAAAAAAACACTTAAACACTTATGCCATGTTTGTTTGATTAGAATGGAATGGAAGGAATGGAATTTCATTCCAATTCATTCCAAATAACATGTTTGTATGAGATAATTAAATGGGAATGAAATCAAAACTAGTAGTAGTAAATTATAATGATATTTATTCCGCAATGTTTATTTCAATCTTATTTCATTCCAGACTATTTTGAACATGAGATCAGATTCCATTTCCACCCATTCCATTCCAACCAAACAAAAATGGCCTCAAATACTATGTAATGAGATTTTTTTTTTTTTTTTTAATCAACAAGGGTATCCAAGGCTTTGACCCTGACTAATCGTTTTGACACATGCAATCCTCTCATCCCATACACATCAGGTCATTCGAGCCCTAGGGGTAACATAAAAAGATCAATGTTTTTGTGGAGTTTCAAACACTCAACCTACTACACTTCTTAAAACACTTATCAAGACTCAACTTGCCACAGTGCTAACCCTTTGGGATTATGTAATGAGACATTCGCACCATGAATTGTGACTTTAATGATATGGAAGCTTTGGTGCATCCTGAGAAACAGATGAAAAAGCATTAAGAATCACTCAGGTACCCTTGCTATAACCAAAATAATAATAATAATAATAGATAAATAAATAAATAAATGATAATTTCATTGTGCCCAAAACTTAATAAGCACGCCGACTAATCCTCAGCATACCCATCATTGGTTGGGCACACACACTAACCTTGTAAATGAATAGTCTCCAAAAAATCATTACACTTCATCGCTAATTTTATTTTATTTTTTTTACATTTTCGCTTACCTATAAATGGTGAATAAAAGATTTGGTTAAAATGAAATGATTTTTTAAAAAAAATAAATAAATAATTTCATATTTTAATTTGATCTTACCACCATGAAATCAAAAACACAAGTAATTAAAACATACTACAATGCTATGATCGAGAGTTTAGTACCTTGAAATGTGACCTTAATACAGTGAGGGGTTTCAAGTAGGGGTGCAACTTGGTTTGGGAAATTCCGATGACCGGACCATTTTTAAAAGCCGAATTTTTTCAGGATGGGAGTTGGTTTAGGAGTGTTCAGAACCGTCCCGTACCGGATTCCCGAACTGAATTCCCGAACCGAGTAGCGATGATATATAATATTATATATTATTTCAATATTTCGGGTGTTTGCCCATTGTTTGGTTTTGAATTCTGAGTATAATTATGTTTGGTTGTAAAATAATGATATGAACAAGTAGACTTATTAGTTTATTGTGCTATCACTACTATGAATGAATCAATGAATCAATGAATTACAATTAATGATTATATATTTATGACTTTATAATTTTATGTAGTCCATTTTTGTGGCTAATCAAGTTGACAATATTTGATTGGAAGTAGTTATTTTTTAATTTTTTACTTAGGGAAAACAAACTAATAAATACCGAGAACCAGACCGTTTCGGACCGGTATTTTTCAGGACGGAACAATATGCAATTCGGTTCAGTTCCGGTACTAATTTTCAAGTCCCAAATTATTTCGGGACAAGACAAAAATACCCCTGTCCCAGACCGTCCCGTACCGAGTTACACCTCTAGTTTCAGGCACCCAAATTCCTCATTGTATTAAGGTCACATTTCATAGTATTGTGATCGCATTTCATCATTTTAAGGTCATATTCCATGGAAACACGGTCACATTATTTCATAGTTTTAATGTAACCAATATTTTTCATTCATGCATCAATGTGATAGTGACTTTAATAATAGAAGCTAACCAAGAAAATTGTTTGTCCGTTCATGAGACATGTGAAAAGCCATTAAGAATCCTTCGGGTACCTTGTTATCACAGAGAGGAGCAAAAAAAAATACTCCGTATAATTAAACTATCGGAGTGCCGAACAATGAGTGAGTGTCACCAACAATTGGTGAGCATGCCGACCAACCTTTAGCACTCCCAACATGTGTTGGGCTGGCCCACAAACTCTAGCAACTCAATTGTCCCCAATTAATTATACATCCCCACAATTTATTTTTATTTTATTTTTCGCTTACCTATAAGGTTCATCTACATTTATTTAAATCACTATATCACAAATAATATTACCCTCATAACCCTAAACATTAAAAAATTATGAAGCACAAATATCTAAAATCCCCCAACTTATCTCGTATCAAACACTTGATACTCCTCGGACACTTAAGTATATGTATTAGATACGTTCTATAGGTATCCAACAATTTACTATTTTATCACCTATAAACAATCTCCTACCCAAAAAAGACATCCTCACTAAAATGAGCAATATTTGTTGCTGAATTGTAGAATTCTGTCGGTAAAAAGTAGAAATGTTACGGAAAAAAAATTCATTTTCAATGAAACTATAGCTATAATTGTTGGCAAAACACAAATATTGTCTACAGTATATTGTTGTCAATAAATTCCTTCAAAAATTTACACGTCATCCCCAATTACATCACTCATTTTATGCCTCACAAATTCTTAATAGTGGCCAGTGAAGCATGCCTTGTCTCGAGGAAATCAATATTTAGACGAACACGAGAAAAAACATATGGGTTTGCTGGCCAACACCAATGAACACAACAACTGAAACTAGGAAGTCGAAAAATGGATGATAAAAATGTGCCCAAAATTTTGTACGTCATCCCCGAATACTTCATTAATTTTGTGCAACCCAAATTTTTTAAAGTAACCAGTGAAACATACCTTGTATGGATGAAACATATATTTAGACCAAAACGAAAAAAGAAAAAAAAGAGTTTGGGGATTAAATACATTACTGGAGATGCTTAACATTTGGATTTGGTGGGCCAAAATTAATGAACCCAACAGGTAATTGTAACTAGGAATCCGAAAAATAGATAGTAAAGTGTGCCAAAAAACTTTGAACGTCATCCCCAAATACTTCATTAATTTCGTGGCACCCAAATTGTAAACAGTGGCAGTGAAGCATACCCAGTGTGGATGACACCTATGTTTAAACAAATTCCTAATCTATATATATATATATATATATATAGATAAATATTATAAAATAAAATAAAAACATGTGTTTGGTGGGCCAACATAAAGAAGCCTAAGTGGTAAGTGAAACTCAGAGGTTGAATAAAAGCTTGGATAAAAGAGATTAGCTTCTCAAAGTAAACTAATACCACTACTGGCCAATAGAATGTCTTCAATATAAAGAATGAGAAAAAGGAATTTACTCCCACTGACCCTGAGGTATATATACTAATCAACAATATTTTCAACAAAATCATATAATCCTTACTATCTCATACCACTGTCTTGATGCTTGTTTCAGACCATAAATAGACCATTTCAATTTACACACTATATGCTCCTAATATGATAATCACCATTTAGGAACTGTGGTTTAAGAATCCATTTGATGCAACTCCAAATCAAAATGTGCTACAAGTGCCATAATGATCTTAAAATCTATAACCTTTAAACCTTTTAGGAAAACCAATAAAATGACAACTAATGGTTCTAGGATTTAACTTCTTTTCTTGTGTATTGTAAATCCTAGCTTCAACCCTACATCCCCAAACACGAAGGTGATTCAAACTAGGCTTCCTACCAGTCCAAAGTTCAAAAAGTGTCTTAAAGCACATATTTACTAGGAACCATATTGAAGATGTAAATGGGCATTTTAAGAACTCCTCACAATGACTTGGGTAAGGATAAGTTGCAAATCATACTTCTCACCATGTCCTTTGAGGTACGGTTACACCTTTCAACAACACAATTATGTTCTGGTGTTCCAGGCATGGTGTATTGTGCAACAATACCACATTCTTAAAGAAAAATCAAAATGTAAATTCATTATTAAATTTTTTTTAAAGGGTAAAAACTTATTGAGGTCATTATCATACTTCAAGACATTCGATCAGAAACATCAAAAGCTTGAAATTATTGAAAGATCACCGCCTGAGTTCCATTTATATATATATATATATATAGAGAGAGAGAGAGAGAGAGGGGGGGGAGGGGATTTCACATTGAGCTTCATTTCGTGGCAAGAGGCATCACCATCTTTAGACAACTATAATCGCTGGTGAGAGACGATGAACTCTAGGGTTTCTGAGAATGAAATATTCAGCCCTACAAATATTCAGCACGGTTTACAGGTTTCATACCTGGAGTTGTTCAACATTAGAAAGTTTCAAGCAAATCATCAAGAATTCAATGAATTAAAATCAAATATCAAGAGGATTAAATTAGTAATAAGTTTAACTAAAAAATGAAGAATAACACCTACAAGAAGAACACAGATTCGTGATACTATTGTTCTGTATTAACACTATACATGGGTACAAATCATTGAATACTCTGTGGTACAAAAACATTGCATTCAAAAACATGACATGGGTACAAAAACATTGCATACTTCCATACTAACGAAGATGCTGCCCAAATAAACACACAGAAACTAGGGAATTCCATATTCTTGTAAAATGTTGGAGTCTGACACGTGTACCATATTCTGATGCACAAAAATACCATAGCATTGCCAAATTCTATCTTGAGAAACTTACTGTTAAACACACATTTCCAGGACCACCAAAACTCACAACAATATGAAGTTAAAGAAATTTGCAGACACTACATCTATTTCACTCAAATCTGAGACAACTATAATACACTAATTTAAGTATTCTATGACTAACAACCATATCATGTTTACTTTTTCAAAAAGTGAAGTAACTTTTACTTGGAACTTTAACACAGCAATAAAATGATTCCTCAACAACTATTATTGACGATAATAATTGTTTAAGATATGGTAGTTTAGAAAGATAGTTTAACCACATAAATATCCTACATAAGCAATTCCCATTATTTCCTCTAATTGTTCCATCATCCCCTAGTTATACATGCAATTACGGGGTATATCTTTTATCGTAAAATGTGATGTGAATGTACACTATTTGTGAGGCATTTGTTTTCACTATTCAAAGCTTCAGCTGTACATCACCAGAGTAGGTGTCTTACACATATTTTAACCATATCTATATTTAGACCAGCAACCCATATCTATATCCAAAACTAGCCTGAACGAATAAATCAGAGTACAAAAATCTCATCCATCAAAAGAAGGGGAAATCATAAATCCTGTGAGAGTTTTTATTTTTAGTTTTTAATCAATTACCCTTATTCTTTGTTGAAGCTTACAGCAGAAAATTGTTTACTTAATCAATTCTAAAGAAACCCTTTTATTATGGGGGATTGTCAACTAAAAGAAGAGGAAAAAAACAGAGGATTTTATACTGTCCATATAGCATAAGATACACAAATCAAAAGAAAACTAAATGATAAAATTAATTTCAATTAAATGAAAATTCATTATGAAATATTTAAATTTTTTTTAAAAGGAAATAAACTTGTTGAGAGTTCATCATCACAATCAAATCTTCTTCAAGACATTAACTCAGCCAAAAAAAGGAGTTAATTAAGGGAAATCAAGATAATGGACCGTGGAATTTTGATATGACCTCATGAGTGGAAGAATAGTATTAAGCACCTTTGCCTTGTAATCAAGATCTAACTGGCGGTCGACCTCAGAGAGATACGATTACTTGCAGTCACACAACGAAATCAATCTAAAAAATGCAGAGCATAAAATTAAAACACAGAATATTCGAATTAAAAACAACAATGCTTGAAATTATTGAACAATCACCAGACTGAGAGAGACAAGGAAGCTCTGATTTCTGAGAATGAGAATGACAACTCAAAGCTTGAAATCAAAACACAATTTAACTAAAAATCATCCATATAGAGAGACAATCTCACCTTGAGCTTCATTTCACGGCAAGGAACCACAACAGATATCTTTGGAAAAATCATCAGTGGTGAGGACGAAGAGCACCAGTTCGAATCACTCAAATCCAATTTCTAGGATTCTTGAGAATGAGATTGAAAAAGCGTGGAAGCTTTGATTTCTAGGAATGAGGATGAGAACACAAAGCTTGAAATCAGAGCTCAAATAAAACAAAAAACATACAAACCATCATAACTTGAGTCTCATTTACACACACACACACATATATATATGGAGAGAAAGGGATTTCACATTGAGCTTCATTTCACGGCAAGGAGAATCACCATTATCACACAAACCCTAATCGCTGGTGAGAGACGATGAACTCTAAGGTTTCTGAGAGACTACTGTGATTCCTGATTTCTGAGTGAGAGACGATTAACTCTAGGGTTTTTTTAGAGAATATCGTGATTTCTGATTTCTGAGAGTGAAAGAATATCGTGAGAGTGACAGAGAACATCGTGTGTGCGAGAGAGCATTTTGTGAAATGTGACAATTTTTTTTTTTTTTAAAATTATTATTTTGTCTCTATTTATTCTTCATAAGTGCAGGAAATGAATTTATTCGCACCTACACATGTGCCAACTAGTAAAATAAGCTGGGTAACCCAAGATGTGCCAGCCGTTTAACTACAGCCAGGTGAACAATATGCCAAGGAAGCACAAAATTTTTGCAGTGTTACTTCAGTGGTTAAGCAATTTTTACAGAGAAAATGATCATCCTTCAATGGGCTCCAAATAGCCTTGTCCTGTTTTGGAAAAATAAAATAGAAACAAAATGATAATACCTCTAATCAGCTCCAATGCATTTCTAGGAACATAATGCTGAACTAACACTACATGCCATCTACTATATGTAATATCCAGCAAAGTGAATTACTGTTAAAATCTCTAAATGTGTTGGGATGTTAGTAATAGCAATATCCTGCAAACAAAATCCCCAACCCATTTATCATCCCAAACTTTTATAGAAGAACCATCCCAATCCAATTAACCACCCTACTCAAAAGCTCATTTGGTTGCCGAAAAAGCTTCCATAGAAGCTTCATTTGAGAAATACCATGGACCAACAATTTAATCCTATTGAGGCTTTGGCTGGCTAAATTTTGAGTGAACTAACAAAAACAATAGATTGGCGTCATAACCCAGTTTTGGCTTTGATTGGCTCAAACAAGTAAGCCTGATGAATTTACAAGTTTCTAAAAAATAATTTTGCCTCAAGTTGGACTGCATATCATAGTATATTTGAGTTTTTTGTTACAACATGGAAATTCATCATGTTTCAACATTTAGGAAAAAGAAAAAACAAACAAACATAGATAGTGGTTTTAGAGTGGGAGCATCAGTTCTTTCATGAGCTCTTGCATCACCTAGCATATCAGAACCTTTTCACTGTTCTCTCTTAGCGTCCCTTTTCACTCGATAAATAAGATGGTGCTTTGCTGTCAACACCATTCTTGTTTCTGCACCAACTAGTTCAAGCTTCCTAAATCATTTCCGAATCAACAAAAATCACAAAAAATCATCACCCAATTCAAAACCAATTACAATATTCATAAACCCAAAATTACATAAAACAAACCACATACATAGCATCGAATAATAGCTCAAAAAGTGATCCTGGAAACCAACTAAACAAAAATCAAAATTACATCCAGGAAATATGATGAAAACCCATGTGAAACAACGATTAAATATTCACCATTATTCAAATCAGAAAACAATTAGACGATGAAATATTCATCCAAAATCAGAAAATAATGAAAGGCCATATGATATATTCTTATCAAAACATTATAAAAATCAGATTAATATACACAAACCAATATGTGAAAGATAGAGAAGCAGAATATACACTTGTTAAAGGAAAATCAGCACTAGAAGAATAAACGGTGAAAACAACAATCAACACCAAACTCACCTTCAAATTTCGAATCCAACACGATACTCCGATTCTTCAGTTATAACAACCAAAAATAAACCTCTATTCCTGAAAATCATGCAAAAATAAGGAGTTAGGATTAAGGTCTCTTTGAAAGAAAGATCAAGATGGAGATAGGAAAGAGGAAAGAGAGTGGAGGAGAGCGAAATTTCCACCTCGGCTAGGCACAGAGAGCATCGGAGTAGAGCATCGCATCGAGGGCAACGCCGCGTTGGGTTGGAGAAGATTATCAATCGAGCGTCGAGTTGGTAAGATAGCAGATTGTGTTTATGATTTTTAATCTTGTTGGAATCTTAGAGAAAGAGCTTTAGTAATGATTGATGAGAGAACACATAACCGGAGGAACTGGGGTTAGGGCTTGACGAGAGAAACTCAAACGAGAGGGAGATCATGGGCAGGCAGAGAAGGCGAGAATAGGAGATCGTTGGATTTTGATACGAGTACTGAAACGACGTCGTATCAATTAAAGAGAACAGTAACGGAATTCTAATTTCCCTCCAAAAGTCCAAATCTACCCCCTCAAAACCCAAAATTCTAACGTTATTGCTAATTCTTTTTATTTTTTTGGAACTCTGCTTAAGTGAGAATCCTGATTTTTCAAAATTTTCATTAGTTGAAGGAAATCTTGAAAAAAAAAAAAATTTGGGTTTTGCTGCTGCTGGTTTGATGAAAGAGATGGCTGAATTAGTTGATCAAATGAAGGAAAGAGGCTTTGTCACAGATGCTACTACTTAGAATGTTTTAGTTTCGCCATGAGAAAATTGGAAATAAGAAAGATGCTATGAAACTTTATTGCGAAATGGTAACCAAAGACCAACGAAGGTTGGCCTGAGTGGAAGGGGCTCTGGTCGCTTAAGCAAAAGGTCTCAGGTTCGAGCCCTTGTGAATGCAGAAAACTTTCTTGGGAGAGATCCCCGTTTCGGCGCTCGACCGTACCTCGGAGGATTAGTCCTAGACGAAGCCGAGGGACACCTTGGGAAACCAAAAAAAAAAAGAAATGGTAACCAAAGGCTTTGTTCCCAAAATGAGTACTCACAATGTGCTTATCAGTGATTTCACCTAGGTAGGAGAGATGAGCCAGGCTAGAGAGCTTATGAATGAGATGCAATTCCAACTTAGAGGGATACCACCTATTTTTTTAGACTTATGATATACCAATCAGGGTCTGGTGCAAGGTATCAAATCATGCAGAGCTTGACAGGACATTAAAATTATCATATAGGGCTGAAGCAAAAAAGATTGTTTAAAGAAATGAATGAGAAAGGGTATATTCCATGCAAAAGTACCCTTTCTTGTATTAGTTTTACCCTTGCAAGACGGGGAAAGAAGGTTGATGCTCAGAGGTTATTACATGGACTGTACAAGAGAAACAACACATAATAGATGGGCTTGCAAGACGGGGAAATGTTGTTCTGGGAAAGCCAGCCTCTACAGTGCTATTGAACGTTCATTCTTCTGCAGGTCTGCAGATAGTATATGCTTCATATATGGTATTCATTCTTGGTTTGTTGGTACCAGCCATTAGCAATCATTTTAATTATTTTTTCTGAATTGACAGTGTTACAACTTACAATTAATATTATAAGGCTAAAGGCTTGAACCCATGTAAAAACCAAAACAATCGTCTTATTGTCAAAAGAATAAGCACCATCCATAGTGCAACCCTAATTTGGTAACTCATCTTCAGTAGCAAGAGATGATCCTATGATATGGTCATATAGGTTGTGAAATTATGTAAAGAAAGAGAATTATCTAAACGGTGGTTTGTAAGTGCTGTCCGTAGGTTCATATCTCTTTATGATCTGTTTCAATTTACTATATCAAAAAAATAATAATCTGTTTCAAAATTTCTTGTCACTAGAAGTATGATCTTTTGTAACTGTTGGATTTGAATAAAGGGGAGATATTTGGGAGGAAGACAAGAATTTAAGTGCTCAAACTCAATCCTTAACTTGGTAGGAACTAGAAAATCTTTCAACTATTGGCCACCTGAGCAACTACTGGGACCACTAAGACTTAGAGCACTATCACCACCAGATCCGCAGCCCTACCTTTTACTGTGTTACGACTTTGTTCTTCAACACCACCTTCACTCTACCCACAATACCACCACCACTGCAGTCTCCACCACAATTACCATTATGCAACAAACACCAGTGACTGACTTTTGGCTCCATAATCCAGTCCATGGAGTAAAGCTTCATATTCTCTTGCTCATAATTATATGAGTCTTGTGTAAGTCACTGTTTTGTTTCATGTTTGTCCAGATTTTTATGTCATTGTGGAAGGACATCTTAGGTAGATAGCCAATATGAGATCTACACAAAGATTTTTGAACATGAATCATGAGATCTTGCAATCACGGGGAAAAAATGAAGGCCAAAAAGAATGCATATCAAGGAGATGAGATCAGACATGATGACCAATACTGAAATGGAGCACACGGCCCTGGATAGAGTTGAATGGTGAAAAATAAATTTGATGAATCATGTAGCCGAACCCCATATACATGATGGCCAATACTGTAATGGAGGAAATGGAAGGGTCAAATATAGATCTAATAAATCATGTAGCCAAACATCATTTATTAGGATTTGAGGTCTTGTTGAATTGAGGAGTAACCTGTTTGTCTCTTAACACCCCACCTTTCTCCGTCAATTTTTTTTTTTTTTTTTTTTTTTTAATCCTGGGCAAAAAATCCCAAAATTCTAAATTATCAGTTCGGTGAATGCTGTTAAATCCTCAAATTCTTAAATAGATGTTGCCTGCAACTTTTTATGCTCGTGTATAAAATTTTTTTAATATATGATCATCATTGTCTCTGACCTGCTTTTCTTTTAATTAAAAAAGAAACGTAAAATAATTTAACTTGTTTTGGCAATTGGCAGGTGGCATAAGTGGGACTATTTCATTTAACTTCATATGCATGATTCTTTTTTTGCTATGTATATATAGAGACACGATGGAGAGATTTTCTAAGGCATTTTTTATTATTATCTATTATATTCATTATTTTTAGGTAATAAGCTGAGAAAACTGTTGCATTAGATGTGCCTCAGATGCATGTCTCAATGACTTTGGGACATGATTATATATTTCCATAATTTTGTTTTGCCCATATTCATATTATATGCATTTATGTTTTCTTACTGAAAATACATATTATAGTATCTGACCAACTTCAATTTTGTTGGTTTAGTCACTAATTTTCCACTTCTAGTATACTTTTGTTAAGCTTAAAAAAGCATGAATCTATTTATGTTTTGTGTTAGATAGCTTAATGTTTGTGTTAACTGATTGGTTTTTGGTCAGTTCTCATGGACATACTGAATAATTTATTTCCATTATACACTTATGACTCGCAGCTTATCTTTAAGTGATGTTATTCTTGATGTGCAGGACTGTCACATCCCTTTGAGTTGTTCTCTAAATTTCATGGCAACTCCTGCCTGAGTTCCGGGGAATGAAGTGCTGGAAAAACTGTTTTGCAACTGCTAGTCAAAGCATTCAAGCAGAGAGAGAAGACGTGGTGCTTTTAGCCCTCTTCTTATGGGAACACACTGATAGAGGAAAGAGTAGATACGGAAACTCTTAAGATTTATTAATTATTCAATTTTAATCTCCTGCCCCAACAAGACCTGTGAACTTCTCAAGCAGACTTTTAAGATCTCTAATATTTGTGACTATTCAAAGACAGAACATGGGTGGTCTCTTGGAGATCCATTGAAACATAGGACTTTCAAAGCTTTTAGTGTGCCAGTTTTTCGTTCACGTTGACTCACTAGTGGAAATGCTGGCTGCTCATGACCCTGTCTGAGTACTACACACTCTTCGAAAATCTGGTGTCACAAGTTTCCAGGCTTGAGTCTTGGCCCTCTTGTCTCCATTCTGCAATCTTGAACCTTTCTTTCATTTTTCATTACATCTCAAATGGACTTCATAATTTTAAGTAGGCTCTTATATATTTCCTGCATTATTGCCTTCATGGGACTCAGAAAAAATAAATAGTAGTTGCAAACTACAAAACAAAGTAATAGTAGGAAGTTCTCTAGTTTCTTACTAGTAGATATACTAGTCTTAAAAATCTGTACAACACTTGTCTTAGCCCTTCAATTGTGTTGTTCTTTTATATCCCAAACTCTTCTTTAGGCCATTTCCCAATCACCTTTCAATAAAAGCTTTACATCTGTGCCATTGCTCTGCTGCTGGGAGTGACTGCATACTATAATTTCGAAATGTTGTAGACAGGACTGTTGTGCATCTTTATGGTTTTGGGCATGCCAGTGGAAGAAGTTTTACTTGATGTGGCTGCGCTGTTCTGCGTCTGTATGTATTATGTATATGCTAGTAAACGGTTAATGCCAATTCTTAGTGACCGGAAACTATACTCCTTTTACATATTTTTCTTGGATTCTAGTGGATAGCCAGTGGCGCTATAAAGGTGGTGGTGATCAACTAGCTAGCATCTCAGATGTGAGAGTTAGACATGGAAACTATATATTTCCACATTTATGAGAAAAACAGAAATTTACGCTAGAGGACCTTTCATTTGTCAAAGCTAACAATTACCCATGTCCCCTGTAAGTAATCCACTCCCAAGATTTTTCCAAGATTGAAGGGATTCCCCTCAACGGCTCTTCAATGTTTGCACTATAATCCATAACCTCTTATTGTCCATACAAATCAAAACTCTTCTCTTGTGTTTGGTTTGCGAGCTATAAAGCATAGATACAGATAAGGGTTATGGATCCAAATTAATCCCAAATGAATCTCAAATGTATCCATTGTGTATCTGAGTATCCTAGGTGTATGTGATGATATGTACTAAAAGTATCAGATACATTTCGAGAGTATTCTAGGCTAATCGGTATCCGATACAAATATGATACAGATTCGTTGGGGGTTTTGAAGTTTTTGTGCTTCATGTTTGCAGGAATGGGTATCCCATTCTCATTCCTATTCCAGTTGATTCCTATGTTTGGGTAACTGATTGACATGGGGTTAAATTTGGGAATGGATCTTATGTGGGAATGAAATCATCTCCACGTTTGTGGGAATCTCAAACCCACATTAAATGTGGGTTTCTAATTGCCATACCAAAGGAATGGGTTTTTTTAAATAAAAACATGAAAATCCCCTATGATCGTTCCCAAAAGATAAGCTTCCACTGGGTTTTGTCTTTCTCTTGTCCGAACTTCCTAGCTCGCCATCATGTCGAGTGAAATCATATTGGTTTTATCTACTTAATTTTCCTTATCAAGCTATGATCAAATGAAATATTAATGTTTTTAAAATTTTGATTTTCTTGTTGGGCAACTTGTTTGTGCGTGCGTGTGTATATATAACTATGTCCTTTGATTTGTTGAGTTGCCCTGCGGAGCTCTAGGTGTTCATTCGTTTCATAGGGTGTTTCTTCTTTTCATTCTTACTGCCTTCACAAAGGTTGAGGGGAAGGGTAGAGTCACCAATTGTTTGTTAGAATGTTTGAATAAAAAATTAAAAATTAGTGACCACCGAAATGCTAAAAGATGGACATATGTCGTGTCCGTAAGGAGAAGGGTGTTACCAGTACTATTTATGCTGGGTCTCTAGTCTTTAAACAAAAGTTTCCAGAGTCCTAGATGTACGAGTAGAACTTCCATGTAACTGTGATATGGCCAGTGGTATCACCAGTCAATCAAATTTTAGCAGAGTGAAAAAATTAGTGTATTTATTCATCCCACTTTCCCACTTTGCTTGCATGTGATTGGTTGATGATACCACCTGACCATATCACAATTACATGAAAGTTTTTGCCTCGATGTACACACTCCAATTTTAAAAATAAATGTGCATCAAAGGCTCTCGAACAAAAGTTCCTTGTTTTGGAAGGATAGTAATGCAATTTGGGTGGGTGCAAACAGGCAAACCGATAATCAACTGCTTTGTTTATTGATTTGGAAAGGTCAATCAGGCAAATAGAATTCAAAAACCACCAACCTTGCTGTCTATTCTTTTGTTTTTTTTCTTTTTTGTTTAAGTATCCGTCTTCTGTTTTTTTATTTGGAAGGGTTATGCTAGCATGACAGATTGTCATTGGTTAAGCAATGACAACCAAATCATGACTACAAATGGATTTTAATCCCGTTAAAAAAAATTATAGGCTTGTTATTTTTTGTGGCTATGATTTAATTGTTTGTCATGCTATCATTTCCCTTTTTAGAATGCCACTTTCTCATAAATAGGTTGAACTTATTCTCTTTTTCTCTCTCTCTATTTTTCTTTTTTTTTTTTGTTTTTTTTTGGTGAGAAACCATCCTTACTTCATGTCTCACGATTTCAAACAAGGAAAATGCTAGTCCCAAATTTTTTCTCAACCCCCAAATTTGAATTTGAATAGTTAGCCAAAATAGATACAATACAAAGATGCCGCCTCATTTGAAATGTTGAATTTGGGAAGAAAAAAATATTTGGATATATAGCAAACATACCTTAGTGTCATGGATCTCTGTCCCACATCGGATAGGCACTGGGAGAGTCTTGAGCATATAAGTGGGCAGGGCAACTCCACCTAACAGACTAGTCTTTTGGGTTGGAGACTCGACCCTTGACAAGTAGTATCAGAGCCAACCCGGTCCCTTATCTGATGTCACGCCAAGCGCCTAGGCCCACGGGGTACTGAGAGCGTATATGACTCGCGAGGGATACAGGGTGCGGACAGGTAGGCAGGGTGGGCCCAACCATGACGAGGGCGTCATGCGAGTTGGATGGGAGAAAATGTCATGGATCTCTATCCCACATCGGATAAGCACTGGGAGAGTCTTGGACATATAAGTGGGGAGGACAACTCCACCTAACGGGCTAGTCTTTTAGATTGGAGACCCGACCCGTGACATTAGGCAGCCCTATCCAATGGCATGCACATTATGTTTTTTTTATACTTGAAATCGTTTTTAGACAAAATAGAGCTAGTGTCTTTGTAACCCAAACCTTTGGTAACTTAATAACATATAACATCTTTATAAAATATATATATAGATACACATAAAATGATGATCAGGTAAGCACGTGCTGATATAACTTATATCAACACCCTCGTTAGGAGTTATACTTTGTCTATTAGTGGGATATGAGGTACATTGGACCAATGCAAGGGGTACAACCCCCAATTCATGGTGCTCTTATATCAACACGTGCTAATGGGAACATAACTATATATATATATATATATATATATATATAGTCTCTTTCTTATGAGGTTAACCTAACCTAACTTTACGTTAAGTCATCCTCTAAAACTCTATCTCTGATTTTTATTTTTCAAAACTAACCGTTAAATTAGATCTACTTCATGTGAAGGTCATGCATACCAAAAATCAAGTTGGTCCGAGATTAAAAATTACTTCATTCATAAATGTCTAAAATGAGCAGTTATCATTGATTAAAAAATGTAATTTTTAGATCGAATAGCAATCAATCTCGGATCAATTTGATTTTTGGTATGCATCACATACATGATAAAGTTATCTAATCCAACGGTTAGTTTCATAAAATATGAATCACATGTATAGTTTTAAGGAGTAACCAAACGCAAAATTAGATTAGGTTAATCTCATAAAAAGGGGAACTATATATATATATATATATAATGGTGAAAACCCTTTAGACCCACCTATGAAACCTAAACCCCCGAAAAGACTAACGCAGTAACCCACCGCCATGGCCCCCCACTTAAATCTTAAGTAATCCTAACGGGGAATCGAACCTCAAACCGTACCACACAATCACGAGTTCGCCCTTACGAATTGAACTACCCAAGGGTAGGTATATATATATATATATATATACCTACCCTTGGGTAGTTCAATTCGTAAGGGCGAACTCGTGATTGTGTGGTACGGTTTCAGGTTCGATTCCCCGTTAGGATATATATATATATATATATATATATATATAGATGTGTGTGTGTGTGTGACAAACTACCAAATTAGCACTCAATCTAAAATCTAACAAACTACTGAATTAGCACTCATCCTCCCTTCCGAACCAACAGGTCCTCAATTAGGGTTGTTCTTATTAGTTCTCTGTGCATACATGAGTTAGTTAGGGCTTGAGAAAATGAGAACTGAAGGAGGTTAAGTCATTTGGGCCTTCAATAGCATTCCATCCCAACGATAGTACCAGTCATGCACTTCAGAAAAGGAAAAAAATAATAAATAAATAAATCTTATTTATATTAGTGCTTAGAGTGGAAGCAATCCAATATGATTTACATCATGAAATTTTCTAGTGGCTGAAAAGGCTAGTTACCTGATTGAATACAATAGCATTGTATAAAATTAAATCCTAACAAGTCCATTGAACGATACTTGGACAAGGTGGTACTTCCAAATTCATGCATCAAACCACATTCACCTTCTAAAAGAATGATGAAAGCAATAACTTGTCAAGTCTTACAAGGCTGATAACTCGACCTCCCGAGTGCAAGGACGATATGCCACAAAGGTGCTGTCATTTGAAAACTGAACCAGGATTGAAACAAGTAATTCCTGTGTAATTGAATGCCTTCTGCTCGCTTCTATCTCCTAAAACTATCTGTATAAAACACCAAAGTATGAAACATATGTAAGGCCACTCCTGTTGAGTTTTATCTTTGTGTAGATTCCTGCTGGCATCAAATTAAATTCTATTTCCAATTTCTATAGATTGATTATAAGTTAGAAAAAATAAATGATGTGACTGATCTTCCCTACAATTGACACATACAACAAATCAAGATCTTCCATCCATTGGGTCAAGCAATATACCCCAAGGTCAAAATTTAAAATGATCAAATCCATTAGTTCATTCAATTGAAAACAGTTAAAAGGAAAAATTTCTACTTTCTACTGATTCAACCATTTAAAATATCATTTGGGTTATACTCGCAATGAGTATGTCTCTGTCCCTATTTCATGTAAGTTCAAAGGCCAAGGGAGAAGGAATCTCCAACATGAAAGGAATATCTCTATATTAGACAATGTTCAAATATTCAAGTACATAAAATAGAGAAGCGAATAGATATGAGCAGTACTTTATGCCCAAAAAAAAAAATAGATATGAGCAGTACCGTATGTGGAGTTGGATAGAGGTGTAGACAGTGGTCATAATTCCAGATAATGGGTTGTACACTAAGAGGAAGTGGGCAGAGATGACTTTGATGTGTTATGGTAGCAACAAGCTGCAACAAAACAATGAGCTAATATCAAGAAGCCATAAAATCAGTTGAAAAAGATAATTTAGAAGGGGAACAAGGACGAATAAACAAACATGCTCAAAAGGGTCACTGGTTTCTTCTGTCGAAGGGGCCATCAGACAGGAACGGCGCATTCTGTATAGCAGATCTTGGCGGAAAAATACGATTTCTTGGGTGTAAAATTTGATTCTGGGTTCAAACATGAGAAGTTTTAACAGTGAAGACAACTAAAATGCATCAGTATAATTAGCAAGCACGAAAAATTTGCTTCCTGTTTCAAGCTGTGATTGAGACCTCATAAGAAGTACATCCTCATGTTTCGTTGCTAGATGATTTTCAGAATTCATTGAACATGAATTCCAAAAACCATCAAACAGTATGGATCCTAAGGAGGATGTCCTCGTAATATATTAAAGGTGATACACATCAAAATTTAACCTGGTAAGTGATCAGATGAATTCACCTGCAAGGATTGCTCAAGAATATGGCATTCGGGATGTGCTTCTGAAGCTCTTCAGTTAGATATTTTGGTAAAGCACACCTGGGTAGAACTGTTGATGGACCTGAAAGTGTCAAAAGCGCAACATTGTCAATTAATGCTACTGTATGTACAGGAAAAAGAAATATGTGATCAATTTAACTCACCTGCATCATCAGGACCTGGAATAAATAGAAATCGACTGTGTTCTTTTAATCGTGTATGGGCTCCAATTATTTGACCAAGCTTTCCAAAGTGCAATCTGTAAGCCTATGTTGCTTATTATTCCAAAAACAAAATTTTTTGGGAAGAAAACAATGAGTAATTTTATCCCAAGAACCCTCACCTGAGACTTGAGAAAGAATGAAAGGAAAGGTTACATGGGTGAGAACAGAAGTTTCCCATGAACACAAATAAAGAAGGAACCACCTCCACATTCTCATAACCATCCAGGACAGTCTCTAGCTTTCTCATAGTCTTCTCTACGGATAAGACAATAATGAGATTAAGCAAAGTACTAACAAAAATGTAGGGAGGGGGGGATTGTGAATCACCTCCTCATTGTCTAGCCAAATGTCAGACAGTATGACAAACATGTCGTTGACAGCTTTCTTCTCCAGCCCTGCAAGTCTGCTCTGTTGGAAACGTATAGGAAAGCTACTACATTAAGTCTTCGGTAAGGCAATCAACCTTGAAAAATGAATTATTAATGCTTCTTATTTTAATTCTATGAAGACCATATAAAGGATACAGTCTCCTCTGCTGTTAAAGTCCCACCACCAAAAAAGTCAAGTCCTGCAAATAAGTTCAGCGACTTATTTCTGTCCTCTAGTGGAGGAAATCCACATGTGTTGACCTGCATAATATTTCATAACAAAGCAAGTTTCGATATGTTTCAAGAAATCAACTTGATGAATACTTCTGAAGCTCCGAATAAAATGTGGCAATCTGATGTCCAATAAAAAGCTCAGTACACATATATTAAACAGAAAGAGGCGAAACCAAAAATATTTTCTTTAGTAATGGGAAGATCTTAAAGGAAAACAAAGTTCAGGCCCCTTCAAAATTGAAATTTTCAGGAATCAGGATTGCTGAAATACAAGAAAGTTATGGCCATTTCCGTTTTTGAATTAAAAGGGGAAAAGCAAAGAAAAAGAAGAAATTCCCCAATTTTAGACCAACTGACATTTATTTTCTAGTTAAATTTTCAAGTGAAACTTTAAAATTTTAAAAGCAATATGTGGGGACCTTAATAGAAGATCAGGAGCTGGAAGCTTACATTTATCCGGTCACCCAGTGACACACCGTAAAAATTTAAGATGGCACATATTTTTGCATCAGTGAATTGTATTCAGATGATTACAAAGATTAACTTTCATTTGAAATCAAATTTTTAGCATTCATTATGGTTGTTCTGGGCATTACAGAAATATTGTGAAATGTTGAAATTTAGCTGCAAGGAATAATAATTTCGTGAATGAACTCAAAAATCTAAATTAGAAGTTTCTTGTCCTATGTATGGTCCTCGACAAAATGTCAATTCTTAACAGTAAAAGTTTAATCATGAACTGGATTGATTTGAAAGTTGCTCATGGCAAATGAAAAAAATACCAGAAATGAGAATCGAGAAGTGGCACACATTATGGCTGTCATGGTCAAGATTGAGTATAACTGGATCACCAAAAAGGAGATAAGTTGAAATACTGAACTATTAAATGCACAGAGCTCTGTTTAAGGTTGAGTCTAAAGGAAACAGTCCAGCAAATGAATGTTCCTCAGGGGCATCCAAAACTCAGTTTCATGTTCATGCTTTGATTGTTTGTATTAGAACTGATTTTACAACAACTGATCACTTTGAGCAGATAAATTTTATCTCTTTAATAGTAAGTAGAACCCAATAGCCATACATCATAGAATAACTTCTTTAACTTGCCACAAGATTGTCATAATATTGTAAGAGCCTTATTTTTAGTCCTAGAAAACTATGCTGTACCAAATTTATCTATAATACACATTATATAATACGGAGTACCCCTATTATTTAGAAAGTAGGATCTGAAAGGCCCCAAGAACTGTTGTCACCGTGAAGTCCCAAGCATAAAGCTTCCTTGTCCTCCACTCCCCACTCCCTTGGAAAACTGTAATTGCTTCTTTTTTTTCCTTCTTTTTTTATTTTTTTAAATTTTTTGGGTCACCATAACTAATATGGTTGAAATTTGTTCTTCAGGTCTTTCAGGTCATGATAGGACTGAGATTGGGTCTCCTGGTTCATCTAGGAGTGGCAAAGTGGGATTGAGATGATACAATCCTGGGTCGCAGGCATATATAGGGTACAATCACAATTTTTATTCACTGTGAAAATAGGCACTAACAGAATGAAGTGCATAAATTATGATATCTGTTTGCAATTTAACTTCCAAATTTCTTTTGTCCTCTCACTGTTACTGATCGGAAGGTCGCCTTTCTTGCCACAGGAAAAGGATGAGAAAGAACAAGGATTTGACATAAATCTTTATTGCTACTTTATAATCTTCTATGCTTTACATCAGATCAAAAATTGCACAAACATAATGTGCACTGGTATAGTATTAGGTTACAAATAATTTGTGTCTTGGATGGTTTAATTGACCCCATCTTACAAGGCCAGGCTTCGTGAGTTAATGGTCTATTATAGAACTTGAATTTTGCATATCATAGAATTATGTTTCCGTTTTAAATTATGGTTTAATTGACCCCATCTGACAAGACCATCAATTTTAAATTTTTAATACTAGGATGGCTCAAACTTAAAATGTCATAAATAAGATGCATTATAGTATAATCATTGCACCATAAATGTCTTCTTTGGTTTTTCCTGTTTTTCTTATTTCATTTATCTTACATGGCAGCTTCATTTTTTTAATGATAAAAATCCGTGTGGGGGCACATTTATATGTTAAAAGTGATAGCATCTTGTTTTTTATAAAAATCAACTGCCTTCAACCATGAATTCTGGTTTGAATATATATGTGCAAGTGTTTTATGTAACCAAAGTATGTTTTTTCTCTCTCCTCTTAAGTCCTAACCGTCTTTAGCTCATTAGACATGTCAATTGATCAGGTTAGGGTTAGGATAATCAGTCAAGTAAGTTTAGTTTAGTTTATATGGCATGCCAATGGGCTGCTTTCAATAGCTGCAGGAGCAACCTAAACAGATATGGCAAGAATCCTTCCCTAATGCAAGCTGTGATGGAATGTTTTAGTGAAACCAGCATGTATAAAATTGCAAAAAATGGATGAAGGCATATAAACTATCGAAAAGCATCCAAGAAATCTAAGAAAATTAAATGCAAGTTTGTAAATAATAATAATAAGAATAATAATAATAATAATAAAAGGTTTAACAGAAAGGAAAATAAACACTGACTTGAAAAATACCCTCCATGAGCATCTCGCCTTCCACTACAACTACGGTGTTCTCCGAAAAAAATCCTGTAGTTATTTTGTATTGCTTGTTAAAGAAAATAATCAACTCATATCCTTATTATGATGGCATTTAAACTACATTTAAGTCTTTAAGTCTATAATGTACACATGAGTAAATCACAAAGATAAAATATATCCAAAAGCCACTACCATGAATATAAGTTGAAAAATGAATTTAATTGATCAAATTCAGAGGATATTGGTTATCCTGATAATTTGGATGACCCCCAGCACAACAGTTGGACCGATCTTACTTCCATTACGCAACAACCAAAAACAAGAATACATGGGTTATTAGGGAAATAAGACAAGGAAAACAATGGACGACAAGGTTAGAGGCTGTTGCATGTTCTTTGTGTCCTAACATATGAAAGGAATGGATAAAATCGAATTGGGTTTAAATTAAATGTAACTAACAACAATTAATTAAAAGAATTTAATGAACAAGAAAAGGGGAACTGATTTCTGTTGACGCATTTTCAGAAAGAAGAGTAATAGGAAGCAAATACAACAGGCAATGGAAATCGACTTGAACACTGCAAGGTGCTCAAAAAAAATTTAGGAGTTTCTCCACAGATAATGAGATGGTTTTAAAATTATCATATATCGATAGGGAAATATAATTTATGACATGCGAAAAGGATATTGCATTAGACAAATTGATTTCCACCGATGCGGTAAGGTCTTCCAAGTAGAAATGGCCATCTTCCAACTGAGAAATCACACCCATAACCCATCTCCTTCCCGTTTGCCCAACTAAGATTGTATTGGAGATATCTGCCCAACATTATATTATATCAGAAAGTATATGTACTCTGTTACAAGCTAATATATCACACCAAAATTGAAAGCCGCATTTTTTTCCATCTCTCAATGTGTGTGTGTGTGTGTATGTGAGAGAGAGAGAGAGAGTACCTCGCAGCTTCCAAAATGTGAAATCTCAGTATCAAAGGCAGGTTTAGAAAAATGCTGATCACGAGAAAGCCTCTGAAGCAACAACAGATACCTATCCTTGTACAAAGCAGCTTTTGCAGAACCATCACCGTGAATTGGAAGCCTCCCTGTATGCCTACACTTGGAAAGATTACTTAAATTCTAAAAATAGCATAAATACATCCAATTGCGATGCAAGGATTCTAATTCTTAACTCCACCTATATAACATCTCTTATCTACAAACTCACCATAATAAAAAAAATTTCTTGTTTTCCATATAAAAGGAGGAGGAAAAATAAAAATCTATAGCTAGCCCTCCTCCGTTTTGTTGCTGAGGAAACTAAGGAAGTGAAAAGAAAATCAAATGTTGAATCTTAAGTTTTATATATGGTTTTTACAAATTGTTGAAGATTTTTTCAATTGCTGGAGACCAAAACAACGTAAAACATCTATTTAAAATTAAAAAAAAACTAATATATATATTCATTTCCTATGTTTTCTCATCAACCAAGCAAAGATATGATTTCTTATCCTTTTCCTACATTTTCTCAGCAACCAAATGGAGCAGTTTCCCATCAGGTGGAAGAAAAGGTAAAGAATTATACTAAAAATTTCATTTCCTTTTCATGCATTTTCTGAGGAAACAAACATATCTACATAGGGAGAAGATGAACTTACTCGTAGAAGACCTTTCTAATAGGATCGTAGCGAAATTTGGGAATGAGGAAGGCGTCAATTAGGCGAAGAGCAGATCGATTGGTAGTGGAGATAGGGCTTTCATGAGTTTCATCTGCAGCGGCTTCAGCTTCTAACAAGAGGCTCACAACTCGATGCACCGGTTCCTTTCCCAGTATGGAAGAATTCACTATTACACAAAAAGGAAAAGAGTAAGCAAGATGAAGAAGAATGAGAATAAACTGAAATTGATGGAAAATGGAATTGTAATTACGGGGTTCGTTGTCGAGCTCGTCGAGGAGGAGATCGATGGCGTCGTCTTCGGCGTCTGAGAAGCGGCTCACAAAGGAGAGGATCTCATCGAGGGCTTCTACTTTTATGGTGTAGCCTCTGATCTTGAACTTCCTCTGAACCTTCTTCCTCGTCGTGGCTGCCATCTCTGTGTCTTCCTCTAATCCTCTGTGCTTTCCTCGGCCTTTCACTGTAACATGTGGATTTGGAGGGAAAGCGCCCTTCTAATTTGGAGAAAGAGGCGGGAAACTTAGCAACCGATACCCAAGATGAGAGATCCGCAGCGACTTTTATAGTAGGGAACCGACTTTTATAGTAGGGAACGGCTATTGCAACCCGGATTTGGATTTGCTCAAGCTGGACACTTTAAATGGACGCTCAAGTTGACATTGGATGTGTGTCATGTGGTGCAATTATTCTTTCAACGGTTGAAATGACACAAAATTTCACTTCATATGTACCTACAAACACAAATTATTCTTAATTCTTTCTCATCTTAGCCATTGAAAGAATGAATGCGTCACATGGCACACATCTAGTATCAACTTGAGCGTCCATTTAAAGTGTCCAACTTGAGCAAATCCAAATCCTTAGCAACCCCATTCTTATCAGCCTACCTCTTTCTTTTTGATTTTTAAGATTTTCTAAAAAATAAAAAAGGTTTTTACAAAAATTAATCAGTTGGTCCATTAGAAAACATCATTTTGAACAATTTTGTAGAAAAAAGTTTTTCTAAAATCTATCATTTAAATAAACTTTTTGACAAAAAATGAAATAAATGCTATAAATGGCTAAAAAGTATATTTAAACAATAGATTTAGGAAAAACTTTCTCTCAATAAAGTCATCCAAAATAATGTTTTTTAATAGACATCACAGCAAATTTTGCATAAAACCTTAAAAACCTAAAAGATGGGAGGTAGGGTGATAAGAATGGGGGGTTGCAATAGCCGTTCCACCCCCCATCTTTTAGGTTTTTAAGGTTTTATGCACAATTTGCTGTGATTTCTATTAAAAAACATTATTTTGAACTGACTTTATAAGAGAAAGTCCACTAGAAAACTGGTCATGAAGTTCACTAGAAAACATAATTTTGAACAACTTTGTAGAAGAAAGTTTTTCCTAATTCTATCATTTAAATATACTTTTTAGCCATTTATAGCTTTTATTTCGTTTTTTGACAAAAAGTCTACCTAAACGATAGATTTTGGAAAAACTTTCTTCTGCAAAGTTGTTCAAAATGATGTTTTCTAGTAGATAAAGTGACTAGTTTTTGCAAAAACCTTTTATATTTTTCATGAAATCTTAAAAGCTAAAAAGAAAGGGGTTGGGTTATAAGAATTGGGGGTTGCAGTAGCCATTCCCTCCCCTTTATAGTAAGCTTTTAAGTAGGGCTCCATCTTGATTGTATTGGGCCAACCCAAAGACCAGCCCAGCCGGCCAAGAGGCAAAGTAAAGGCCTGTTTGGAAACTTTAAAAATTGGATGAAATTAAATCCAGTCCATGATGGATCATAGTTGCATCAAACTTATCCTGTTAAAAAAATTTCACTATTGTGCTTTGTCCCATTTTTCTCTTAATTTGCTCTAATTAGGTTAGATGTGATTCCTTACCTTTGTGATAATGTAATTGATTTTGTCTTTATCTTCCTTAATTGTTCCGATTCAAAAGGAAAAAGAAGTTACAGAAAAGTTTCTAGCTTACTATCTGTTGGATTAGTCATAAGATCATAGGCAACCTTTAAAAGAAAAAAAAATATATTAAAAATAAATAAATAAATACATTGCAGGGGAATCCATCCTTCCACCCTAAACGCTATCCACATTCTAACTTCACCCAAGTACCACTAAGTTATAAGGGTCTGTGGTGGTTATTCAACAAACTGAGTAATAAGTCGCTCAAAATTGGTTCGTAAAAGTTATAGGAACTTAAAAGTAAGATTTGAACTTAACTCATTTAACTTACAAGCGAGTTAAAATAAATTTCTTATGGAGTCGATATTGAATAGGTTCAGTTATTTAAAACATTAGTAAATTTATTGACGGAATAGTATTCTATTTGAGTTTGGCTCTAAAAATTAATAAGCTTAAAAATAATATTTGAGTTTGATTCTTTTATTTCATGAATGAGCTCAACGAGCTTTCTATTGAGTCCGACTAAAGATAAGCTCAAGTAACTCAGCTTGTCTTATAGTAATAGCCATCTTTAAGGGAGAAGCAAGCTTGTTTGGTGGTTGCACCTCATAAAGAAAATATTTTTTTTCCTCCATTTGTTATCCTCATCAGTGAATCCCAACCATGAAATATATATATTTATTTTATTTTGTTTTGTTTTGTTTTGCCAAACCCTTGGGTAACTTAGCTTACTCTTGCCAAGGTTTGGGTCCAAACTAATCTCTCATGATACATGGACCATCCCAAGCCCGTGCATCCGTGAGCGAGTGAGCGAGTAGAGACTCCTACTTGGAACCTTTGATTTATGAGTCGTGATCCTCTACCATCTACTCCATGCCTCTACCCTCATGGATTAGGGTGAATTAGATAAAGACAAAAGGGGTGGCTATTTCCTCCCCTCAATTTTATTTGTACCCCCATTTATTTTCGCATATAAAGGACTAATGAAAAGATAAAAGGTTTTTATGAAAATTGGTCGAGTTTGTCCACTGTAAAACATCATTTTGAATAATTTTGTAGAAAATTTTTTTTTTTTCCTTCAATCTGTCATTTAAATAGATTCTTTGGCCATTTACAATACTGTTTAATTTTTTTTTTTAATCAAAAAGTTCACTTAAACAACATGTTTTCAAAAAACTTTTTTTCTTCAAAAGTGTTCAAAATGATATTTTATAGTAGACATTTCGAGTAGTTTTTATAAAAACCTTTTATATTTTCTATAAAACCTTGAAAAATTAAAATAAATGATGGTGCAAATAAAGCAAAAGGGTAATAATAATTGCCCCTAAAGATAAATTACACAAAATTTTTGCAAATGGCCCTAAGCCTAATAGCTTGTCTCATTCAAGGGCTAATTTAGCTTACTCTTGCCAAGGTTTGGGTCCAAACTAATCTCTCATGGTATATAAATCACCCCAAGTCCGTGCATTCGTGAGGGAGTGGAGACTCCCACTTGGGACCTCTGATTTATGAGTCGTGATCTTTTACCAGCTACTCTACGTCTCTACCCTCATGGATTAGGGTGAATTAGATAAAGACAAAGGGGGTGGCAATTGCCTCCCCTCAATTTTATTTGTACACCCACTTATTTTAGAATATAAAGGATTAATTAAAAATATAAAAAGTTTTTATGAAAATTGGTCAAGTTTATCTGCTATAAAACATCAGTTTAAATAATTTTGTGGAAAAAAGTTTTTTTCCTTCAATTTGTCATTGAAGTAAATTTTTTGGCCATTTACAATACTGTTTAATTTTTTTTAATCAAAAAGTCTACTTAAATGACAGATTTTTGAAAAACTTTTTTTTCTTCAAAATTGTTCAAAATGATATTTTATAGTAGACATCTCGACTGATTTTTATAAAAACCTTTTATATTTTTTATAAAACCTTAAAAAATTAAAATAAATGAGGGTGCAAATAAAACAAAGGGGTGATAATAACTGCCCCTAAAGATAAATAACACAAAATTTTTGCAAATGGCCTTAAACCTAATAGCACGTCTCATTCCAATAAGGATTTGAGAATAAAAGATGTTTGGTTTGTGAGTTCTTGTGTTCAACTTCTAGTGAATTTGTATATGTATGTGTATGTGTATGTATATGTATATATTCTCCTATTATTTGGAGAGAGAGAGAAAGAGGAAAAGAAAAAGAAAAAAAGTAGCAACAACAGCACACATCCCCACTAAATTTCCTCCGAAACTATAGAACACAAATTATAAAATTCTACAAAATACCTCCTAAATTATTAATTTGCGATACATTTTCCTTTGTCGGTTGGCCTCTCTACGGTGGATCATGTGACCAATTGACCAACGTGATGGCATTTGAAACTTTTAATGCTTATTTTGTATTATAGATATTTTAGTAAATTATAATAATAATTATTTATCTCAAGCTTTAAATATTTAATTAAAAAAGCATCAATAATAAAATGGTCGTCTGGTACCATTCTAAATATTCAGATGTTTTTCGTTTGGTTTTAAATTTAAGTATGTTACAATTGCCCAAAATTCACAGAATTTTGTGTACTTTACCCAAATAAGTACTATGCATTTTTTTATTTTTTTTTATTAAAGAAATTGTAGGAGGCCTCATCATTTGACTAAGTCAAACTCTCTGGTTATGAGTTAAAAGGCAAAAGAAACCAAATATACTTATTATAAGGATGATAAGTACAAAAATCCTACTGGGTTCAGTCCATCTTCAAAAACCCATAAAAAACTATGCATCTTTCTCAAGTTGTACAGGGTTTCATTTGGAAACACAGATCTTTCCCTTTGGGAATGCAGATTCGGATTTGAAATCCACGGATTTAAAAATTTATTGTTTGGATAAAATATTTTTAAGAGAGGATCTAAAGGTATGTATTTCTAGATAACTATTATGATAACATTACCGTATTAATGAAAAGCAAGAAATAAATAGCCTATGAAGAATAGATTAATCTATTTTTATATGATTACGAGCAGTGATGCACACGATGCATAGAATAATATATAATATTTTATGATTATACAATAATATTATATTATATATTAACTTTATATATATTTATATAAGTTAAATTGGGGATTCAATACGAGTCCTATGACAATAGCTTATTTATTTATTTATTTATTTATTTCTCCTTCTAAAAATTCTTGAGTCAAACCGGTTTCATCAAATCAAGGAATTAAGAAATATAAAGATTTTTTTTTGGGGGGGGGGGACGGGGGGCAATGAGTCCATATGGGTCCTGTGATCAGTAATTTTCCTGAGGAAAATATATATTTTTTCTTGTTAAAAAATATTGAGATATGCATAATTTTGTTACCTTTTTAATGGTTTTTTTCCCCTTTGAAAATCACCACCACTTAAATAATGGTATTTGAAATTTTTTTTTTTTTTTTTGGCCCAAAATAAGTTAGTTTATATTTGATTTGAGAGAGGTGCCACATGATAGTTCAATATGAACTAAGAAGCGAGGCTCCATGTCTCTCTTTTATATAATATAATAATATATAAAACATGATTGGCTGAAACCCAAGGGAGATATCAAAGTTCATCCATGGATTTAAAGCCAGGATTCAAAAAATAATTTCTTTACCATTTCATTCGACACCACTTGATATAAAACACCTAACAATTCAAAAATAACATTCCACATCTCATGACATATGGTGGACAACAAACATACATACATACATATATATATACTAGCAGGGACTCACGCGATGCGCGGGAATTGCAAACTCTAGATATCTTATTGGCCAAAAAAGGAAAAAAAAGCAATTTATATGTTTAGTGACAACCGATGACCTTTTAAGAAGGGGTTTTCAAAGTTTAAAATGAAAAAACATGGAAACAAATTATTATTCTGTATAAAAAGAGGGGGAGAGACATTGGTGGACCCAGAAGTAAAATGAGAAGAGAGTTTTGGAATGAGAGTTTTTTAAGCTGCTATGTCACCATAACTCTTAAATATAGTATAGAATATTCAATTCGATACCGAACCTAAAAACTTGAGTCGAAACAACCCAACCCAACGTGGTCAAACAGGTTTGGATATGGGTTTGGACCAATCCAACTTTCACACCTAACATTGCTTGTAACCCCACTTAGATTTTAGGAGATTAGTAATGCTAAATGTCCAAAAATTTGGATTCTTATGCTGGTAAAAAAAGAAAAAAGGTTTTATGGAGAGGGGAATTACTTTTGGCAATATAAACTAAGTTGATAGCCATGTGTCACATAGATACCATACAGAGGAAAGGAGAATGGGTTTCAAATTTTGAATTTTGAAATTTATTAGTTAAGAGGAGAATCAGATCAAGAAGAGAGGGAGAATTAGAGGGAGGGAGAGGCGTCAGAGAAAGGAAAGAAGGGGACAATTGAAGGGCTAGAGAGAGAAAGAGAGAAGAAAGTTGAGGTGTGGGCCCAAAGAGAATGAGAGAAGAGGGATTTGGAGGGAAAGCCTAATGAGCAGCCAACACATCACTTGCTGACCTCACCACAACTCTCTTTTTATAGTATTAGATATATATATATATATATATATATATATATATATATATATATAATTTATGTCCCAATATGCACACATTCATGTCCTAAAATTCATTCAATTAAAAAGAGAATTTATATCATATCAATGTCTTAAATTCCATCCAAACAATTTTCTCTACTCCATCCCTGTTTTCTTCCCATTGGAATGGGATTTTAATAAATACAACTCTTCTGAATTTCCATTCATTAGGCTTTCCACAGCTTGAAAAACCTCAAGTTGGGTGAATTATGACACCTTGAAAGCTTCTCCATATATCTCCTCTACTGACTGGGTTGTTTTGTCGATCTGCTTTCACTTAGTCACTAAATACTCCTTCGGCTAGGCTGCCATGCAGTATTTGCTTCAACCAGTAGATCTTCCCTTGCTCTCTTTTGTTTGAAGCAAGTTCAGTGCAAAAGCTGTCGACACTAAAGGATGTGTAGGAGGTTGTGATCTTGAAGTATTTTTCACCTTCATTAACACTAGCCTCCAACCTAAATGAGCTAGAATCAAAATCCGCTTCATTTTCTCCTTTTTTTCCTTTCACCGCCATTGCTTCAACAGCATCATCACAATTCATTGAACCTTCACTTGTGGCTCTATCCATCCTGCACAACATTACACTGTCATCCCAATTTTCCATGACTTTGTTTTAATCACCAAGTGCTTTGGGATGTGACTATAAATAAAAATAAATAAATAAAGGCAAAAATGGGAATGACTATTAATAGTTTTTCTAACCAAATATACAACAGTAACAAATATAACATATTGTATATAATTTATTTTTATTTTTAAAAGTTTGTCATCATACCTCTATATAATTGTTCCAATTGTTTTGGTCTTCCGCCGTGATTGGGAGTTTGGGACCATCTTCCAATCTTTCCTTCATCACAAGTGACCCCGCATTGATTTTGTATATCAGAAATAATACTAGTGTTGTGTCCAAGCCATAAGCTTATTCTTTGCCCTTTGTCAAATGAAGGCGTAGTGTGGCATTTAACTCATCCGCAGCCAATTGGTAAACTTGTTGCTTCCAATCCCCATCACTTTTGTTCCTTTGACTCCGTTGGTCATACAGGACACTAGCCAAGGCTTATCCTTTTCTGTGTTCCAAATAATATATTGCCTCTATTTTTTTGTATTTTCCTTTCCATTGTGACTTCAACTGAGAATTTGAGCTTTTGATAGAGATCTTTTGCCTTCTTCCCATACCTGAACACCCAAATTTAGATGATTACAACATTTATAAATTTTTACAAGAAAATAGACCACTGAGATGTCAAAACAGAGAAACAAATTATATGCACAAACAATATAAGATACCTTATCAAAAAAACAATAAAAGGTAATGTCATTTGTCAGATGATAATGGTACGAATCCCAACTAAATTACTTCTAAGCCATCCAAAATATTATCCAGAATAAGATAAAAGGTGACACCAGTCAACCTATCTTGTGTGGACAGCAAAACCATGCCCAAGCTCAGTTTACAGTCAGAAACCACACCCACATAATGATCAATACTCAATAAAATCTATTGGCACATAAAAGAAGAAAACTACACCCAAATTTAGTCTCAAAGATTCTTCAATGAACCTAAGAATTGCACTAATATAATAAGGAAGGTGTTGTCCAACAACGAGCAGATGCATGAAACCTATACTATCTAAACTAAACTCATGAAGACAGGCAATATAAGTCACAAAAATACAGTAGCATATCATAGAACTTAATTCTAAGCATACTGAATTCATAAATAAAATAAAAATATTTTATCACTGAATCAAGAAAATGTAAAGCTACTACATTGATAAAAGAAATATGATCCAGGTGAAAGTTTATCAAAGAGTCTCTGAAGAATGAAATGAGTGATGCTCCGTATTATTACAAACCTTCTATCACAGCATGGTATTACCCCCTTTTGGCATCCATGAATCAAACTATGCCACTTTTCCATTTGCAGTGAGAAAGAGTAGTAGAATTCAATTTATGGTTTCCACTGGAAACACTGCATTTCACAGGGCAAATAATCTGTGCCACTCAATAGAAAAAGTATTGAGTTTTGGTACTCTGCCAGTCAACAAGAATTAAGTCTATTGTGTGCAATATAAAGCCATTTCATCCTTTGTACGAGGATTAACGTATTTTACTTTAGTATTAAAAGAGTTAGTAGTAAAAGAGTACACACTACTAACCTTGAAAAGGGAAACCTCCCTCAAACAGGAGTTCCTTGACATATACTAAGTACCTTGCAATTGATATTGTTGAAATGGGCATACCTAGGACTTTATATACATATCAGGCAACCCTATCCTTAATCGAAGAGATCTCAACCATTGGTTATAGATAGGACCATTATAGGAAATGCTTTAATCATCAAAGAATGTCAAATGTCGAATGTTGAATGGGAGTAATGCTCCATTACTAAAGTTAATTTGTCATATCTCCTAACGAATATCTCTTTAACACGCCGTATCGTTCTTAGGAACATCTCCTTAAGGCATCTTATCGCCTTCAAGTGATGCGTTCTTGTTAGTTTGGTGATGACTTAACATTACCCTCCTATGGTTGTATGTTCTTCTCATGAGGTCACACACTCCATTTCCTGTATAAGGATACGAGTATTAAGAGATTGAGAGAGATTATGGAGATAACTCATCCCACGTGGGCGAGTGGGAGATGTTAATATTTGGGTTAGATTACGACCTGAACAAATGGTCCGCCCACGTGTGGGTGCTGGACCTTAGTGGTTGGTTTCCTATTAATGTGAGGTTTCCTATTTGTGCAAGGGAACCCTAGTCCTATTAGGGTTGGACTAGATAGGAATATACAAGTCTCTCTATTGGATTGAAACTAATATAGAATACAAAGAACACAACATTGCTCTACAACCACTCTCCCCTCTCTCTCTCTATCTCAATCTCTCTAGGATCACCATAGCCTAGGGGTCTTGGTAGTGTGGAACTTTTGCGAGGACTCTAGTAGCGATCCCTTCTATGCTTTTCTCAAAAAAATTTCGATTCCTTCTATGCTTATCATATGCTCTACCCATTCTTGCCATCCCTTGTGACACGGCCCGCGCGCAAGAATGACCCATGGAGGGGTTTTATAGTGGGAAGTGGCAACTCTCCTGCTTGGTAGAAGATTCTAGAGTTTTCCAGGAAGCTCTAGACTTGTATATATGTAGGAAGTTTCTAGAATAGGGTTTATCTAGAGAATTCCAATTGAGGAGGTGGGGGAAGCTTCTAGAGAATGCTCTAGAACTCTCCTAGCATTAATGATATTCTAGAATAGTCTTTAGGACCCTATAAATAGAGGGAGGCCTCATTTGGCCAAACCAACTAGGTAGAACTAGAAGGAGTCTAAGCATTGTAGCTCTTGAGTGTTGTAAGGTTTACTTAGTGCAATACAAGTATACTTTCCACAAGTGTCCGAGTGTGCTTTCCTTCTTTCCAAGCTTAGAGGTGTTGAGAAGGCTTACCTAAGGGTTCACGGAGAGGGCGTGAAGCTTAAGTGCCGCACGGGTGTTGGGTCGAAACATCGAGCCCGTGACACTTGGCAAACTTACACTTTTCTTTGAAATCTGTCTCTGATATAGGATAGTCACCTCAATTAACTTTAAGCCTTACTAATGTTTCAGCTTCAATCAACTCAAGATGCTTCCCTTTCTCTTGTTGACCTCTTGGGAATAAAACTGGCCATATTCAGAAACATCAAATGCAAATTCCATGTGGCCACGTATACGCCAAAAGTCATCTTGCACTAAAGCATTTTTCTCCCAATCTCCCTTGGGAACAAGAGATACATTCAAGCATTTGTCCCAGCACATCGATGATTCAGTCATGGTGATATGAAGGCTGTTGGGTATTGAGAGAACACTTAGACTCTACAAAAGAAAGAAGAAGTATAGAAAGTGTGGAATATTTTGAAATGAATTCAATACAGCACTATATATAGGTGGGAGCACACAGTAGAACGCGTAGCCACATATCTCACCAGGATGCAACATACAACACGTCATCACCTCATGCATAGTTGCAGATAACACAACACACATAGCAAATGCTCAAAATTACTCATTAGTAGCCAGAAAATATGATGCTTGCATTAAATTATATAAGAATTCATCAGGGGCTAAATGTTGATACATTACAACTATGTGAGCACTTTAACACATGGCCAATTAGATATCTTTTGCAACACATCAAGCACATTGCGAAATTCCACAGAATGGTGAGCTTCGACTGATGAAGAGAAGGCTTCGATTGGGATGGTTCGATAGGTGCGATTTGGGTAGAGGACATGCAACTTGGGTCAACTCACTAAGTCGAGTGACTTTGAGAGAGACCCAGTGGGTCAAGGAGTACTGACTATAAGAGTGCAATAGTGCTGAGTGGCTGCAATCTGGTGCGACGGTAGAGGATGCTTTGCTGATGAGAGGAGAGAGATGCTTCATGTGATTTTCCTTAGCCCTATGCTCTGATACCATGAAAGTTTACAAAAATGCAATTCTCATTGCCTTAATCAGATTATTACAAGGTATATATACATAAGAACCCTATATAAGAGAAATAACTAAAATACCCTGATACGCAAAATATTTACAAGAGTTTCCTAACAATGCCATCGGCTAAGGTAACATTAGGTGATGAAATGGTTAATTGAATATTAGATAACATAACTGAGGTGCTAGTTATATGGTCTGTGGCCCCTAAGTCAACCCAAGAGGCATGAGAAGCAAGAAAAGCTAGGCATTTTTAGCGTCCTCTTGGGCTTCAGCTTCCAAGGACTTTGTTGGAATTCCATTGTTTATGATTAAGCAAGATTGGAAGTCAGTTTGTATTTTGTAGTTCTCCTTTTCTTTTCTTGTATTGTGTGAGGACACCTTGTCCTCCACCTTCTGTACTTTGTTATTTTCTTAATATAATCTTCTCTTTGTTGTTGATAAAAAAAAAAAAAAAAAAAAAAAAAAAAAAAAAGGTTGGAAACTTAACATGGTATCAAAACCCGTCATTGTCGTTGTCATTCTTGGGCCTCTTCAATTCATGAGCCCGTCATTGTCACCCATGTGACACGCCTGTACCTGTCTTGTTAGGCATGCACATGAGGGGGAGTGTTGAGAAGTCTCACATTCCACATCGTCTAAATATTGAGTTTTCATTTGGATCCATATACCTATTTGGGCCCTCCACCTAATAGCTTAGGCTTTTAGGTTGGAAACTTAACACGGACATTTTACCTATTTTGTAAATCTTTATTCAGAAATTGTAATAATAACTAAGTTTATCAAAGTTAGAACCAATAATCCAAAACCAAAAAGATGGAGAACATCTGATAATGCACAGTAGTACTCATATTTTTCATTTCCAGCAAGGCTATAGTAATTCATAGGAAACTTCAATAGTTCAATACTCAAGTAGCTTTAAGGTACAACTCAAAAATTTAGATACAAACTTAAAGACAAGTTAGATTGCTAAAATGATGATAAGGGTGAGGTTGGAAACATTTTCAATTAAGAATGCTTGGATGCAGTGACCAAAGCATGCAATGGTAGAGTGAGAGGCATGGGTAGTTACTGACTTACTGGGTAGACTGATTAAGAGTTACTGGTTAAGGGTGACATCTAGAAAGTAAACTATACACGTGGTGGGGTAAGTTTGAAAATCAAATACTTTCAGATGAAGGGAGAAACCAAAGGGGCGGCTCACTGAATAAATATTATATAATTTTGAATAAATATTGTTTCTTTGTTTTCCCACTATTATTTCTATTTTATATACACATCATGCTTATCTATTTTCAAAAAGAACATCAAATATGAACTGAATTAAAGGTTTAATCTTTCCTACTCATTTTCATAACCAAACTGTCAGATCATTTAAATACCTCAAAAACACAATAATAAAAATAAATTTCAGGGCATTTAACAAGCATTGCCATACCTGTAGTCTGTTCCATACAAAATATGTTTGAGGTTCTTAAATGGATGCTCCTACGCCCTGGCTCAACTAGATGGGTAGGGTGCAGTCGGGGTAGGTGTAGGGTTCAACACTCATCCAGCCAAAAAAAAAAAAAAAAAAGGATCATATATCTCACTGGATCATATCATCACTGGCCTAAACAAGTTGATCAAATATCTCAAAAATTTCCTTCATAAGAACAGAATCATAATAGTAATGTACAAGAGAAACACAATGAATCTGGAAAGAAGGAAAAAAAAATCTGTGGAAGGGATTTACACATATATACTCATCAAAGGATATGTATTAGACTTATGATGGAAGTAGGTACAGTCTCTACCTTCTTACTAAAATGCATACTAGCATCCTCCTACGTCTTTACTCTTTGAGTGTAGTATAGGAGCAATGCAGAGTAAATTCTTCCCAAAATAGTCCCTGGGAGTTAACTACAATTATATAGTTTAAATGGAATTTTTGACAGACCTACTCCATGCAAGATGGGCCCCAGTGGTTTCAGGTTGGCTACTGTAGAAGTAGTCTTCCTAGAGCAATGGGTGTATGGGATAGCCAATGTGAGCTGAAAAGGGGAGGGCTTTAAAGCTTCTTACTTCCATTCAGGCTTGAATGCATTAATCATCCTCATGCAAGAGTACATCATCCAGAAGATACCTGCTCTGCAGACCAAAAACTACCAGCCAGAGAGTCTGCTTGACTATCTTAGTAGTCCAACTTGAAGTTGTCCATAAGTAATATCTTTCCCATGTAACAAACCTAAAGACACTTGGCTTTTTGTTTCACAAACCGCCTCTCAACAGATCAAGTACATAGCAATTGAAATGAATATCCACAGAATCATCCAAAAGCAGTTTTATGATACAAATTGACAAAAACCCATCCAGGAAGCAAGCCAAAAAGCTACAGAATTAAAATACCACCCTTTTCAACTAGGATGTCATAGAGTTGAGCATCAATTTTTTTTACTGAAAATGAAATAATATAGAAGGAAAGAAAGAATCACAAGAACGGACAAGCCATCCTTCAAATGGAGAAGAAAAGAAAAGAAAAAATATTTGAAAACCAGAAAACCAAGCAGAAAAGAAAACAAGCCTACGCTACCAAAAGTAAACTGAATCCCTAGGCCATCCCTTCACACACGGCTGTGCAATCTTGCAAAATACATGACAAAGTAACACCCTTAAATTCTTTAGGGATCAAACCCAACAAAGAAGCAAGGAAAGCAACCTTGTGTCAAATAAGCCCTCCATGATTAGAATTTCTTTCGAAAAATCTCAAATTTCTCTCTAACCAGATACTCCAAATCAAGGCCAAAGAGGTGCAAGATTAAAGCACCTTTCCTCGACCCCCCCTTCAAATACCACCAAAGCCACTCTCCATCAACGAGGCAATCCTTCTAGGAGGAATCTAAGAGAAGTCCACCAAGAAGAAGATTTTTTGCCACAACCATCCCGAGAACTAACAAGTGAGAAATTAATTATCACAATTCACATTATTTTTCATGCAAAGAGCACAAATATCTGGTCAAAGGGCTTTATTAGGCCATCTAACTTGAAGCAAGCCATTTGTATTGACTTTGTTATTAATAACCAAGACAAAGCCTTCACCTTAGGAGAAACTTATGATTTCCAAAACAATTTAGCTGGGTTGAACAAGGGGATATTATCTTCTTTGGTAAGAAAATGAAAAGAAATATTTGCAACTGAAATGACCAGTACTTTTGAGGGACCAATGCCTCTTGTCAAAGGAAGAGGGCAAGAAAGGACAATTTACAAACCAAGAAGCAGTGAAGTTAACTCTTCAGCTTCCCTATCATTCGAACTTCTAAAAAAATGGAAATTCCCATTTAATGAATTGTTGGAGCAAAGAACAAAATTGGCAATTCCAATCCTCCCAAAAACGAATGCGGGAACCATTTCCTACAATGACTTAACTTCTCTCTTCTTTTTTTTCCCCATATATTTGTTTCAAAAGAATATCCTGACTGTGGCAAATGATATTTACAAGAGGGTTAAAGCTCTAGAAATTGTTCAACCTATTGACTAACTTGTTAGAACTCACATAAGAAGGGTTATATCTTTCACTCTTATGAGTAAGCTACAGCTGAGAAACTATGTGCTGAGTGAACCATAGGAACACTAGTGCAAATGAACTATGTGATTCTAGCAGAACTAAGAGACTCTTCATCAATATTATACTACTTTAATATAACTATAACACCATAGAATAACCAGTCATATCACAACAAGATAAAAAATAAAATAAAAAGAGCTGAGAGATCAAAAAAGGCCTTGATGCTGTGCATTGAATAAGTCAAACTATTTAATAAGAGGATGGTCTTTCACGTGACATATTAACCTATTACCTGATATTGGCTGCTGATGAGATCATTCAAATCTATGTGCATCCTGCATTGGGAAACAAAATACAGGACTAAGATCTGCTACACTATAGGTGGTTAGAAAAGCCAGTAAGCCTTGTCATGTTAAATATGAATATTTTATTCATAATAGTACAAATTGCAATAAAACTCCCCAACAATATGCTTTCACATCAAACACTTCTATTTTGTACCTACTGATCTCTGCTCGCCCCCTAAACCCCCCCCCCCCCCCCCCCCACCCCAAAAAAAAAGAAAAAAAGAAGCAAGATAAGAAATAACTAATATATACATATATAATGCTGATTCAAAGAAAGGATATGTAAACTTAATTTCCAAGACTTAATGGGGCATCATGCGGGAAGTAAAAAATCATACACAGATTCACATGAACAGAGTTCACAGCATATCTGACAAACCCCATGCTGGAGAATTCCATTTCCCAAAATGCTGGGGCATCTCCTCAAGAATACTCTTGACATGTTGAAGTAGCCAATAGCTGAAGTATATGGCCACGAGAGGGTTCTCCAAACTTAGCTTCCCTACTTGAATTGATGCCACAAAAGCTAGAAACATATACAGTATTATTTCCTTGCCGATATGTCACCTCCAAAAGTGAAATCAGAAAAACAAGCCTTTCCAATATTAAGTTTAAAATTTTCTCCAAACCAAAATAAGAGCTTTCAGGGCATTACTTAGTCAGCACATGAAATCAATTTGCAGTGGTTTCAAATTATACCATATAACCAGGAAACTTTCAGCAAAAAAAATTATGTGACATGATTTCAAGGTTAAAGGTATATTGCAGTGTCAGAGCTCCTTGGTAGAAACTTTACAATATCCATGCCACAATTGCAGCCAAGCTTTTCTTCCAGTATTGTGATGACAAAGATTTGTTGCTGATCCCACTTAGATTGCACAAAAAGATAGCAATGGAATTATGAAAATGAACTCGATCAAATTTTTTCATGCATCTATCCAAACAAAAAAGTCCGATGATTAATTCCAAATTTTCTTACTTCCCTCTTATACTTATGCTCTTCCGTTTCTGGTTCAGCGCGAAACGTCTTGCCATTGCAGGGTTGTAGAACTTTCTCATATGGTCTGAAAGTCTATGGATGGCTCGGAGATCACCAATCATTGAAAGCTGCATCAAAAAGGAGTCAAACTTCCGATATGGCAGTTTCATTTCTTTTCTCACAACTTCTTCCAAAAGAGAACATGCATCCTCTATTTTGTCACAACCAAATAGCCCCTCTATCATCACACAGTAAGTATCAGTATCCTGTGCACAGCCCCTCCTGTCCATCTCATGCCAGGTATCGAATGCCCCATCAGGATCAGCCATCTCAAAAAACATTGACATGAGCATGTTAAAAGTTTGCACACTAGGCACACAACCAACCTCAAGCATTCTTCCATAAAGCTTAAGTGCTTCATCACTACTTTTATTATCACAAAGAACCTTGAGAAAACAGTTATATGTAACTATATCAGGAGGGTAACCTTTGTTCCCCATCTCTTCCAACAATTTGTATGCTTCCTCAACCTTCCCAGCCAAACACATGCCTTCAATCAGTTCCTTGTATGTTGAAACATCAGGGAGGCAACCACTGTTTATCATATCCCCAACAACTTTAAAGCATTCCTCCATTCTATCACTCTGTACTAGAGCCACAATCATGATTGCATAAGTTTTTGCAGTAGGAGAAGACATGGTCGAACCTTTTTCTCTCATAAACTTAAAGAGTTCAGCAGCCTCCATCACCATCCCTGCTTTGCAGAAGGTATCAATCGCAGTATTGTATGTAAAATTCTCAGGCATATGACCCATTTTGATCATTTCTTCAAGAACATTCATTCCTCTAGTCGGGTTTCTAACCCTGCACCACCCGAAAAACAAAATATTGTATGTATTAGCATCAGGTTTAACTTTGTTCTTCACTCTCTTAAACATGGCTTCAGCTTCCTCAACCAAACTGCACTTGCATAAAGCATCCAGAAGCAAGTTCAAGGCATTGATCTCTGGCTGAGTCTTCACCCTTATTTTCTTCTTCTTTGCAAATTTCTGAAGATGGGTCAGATGATTTTCAGTGTAGTTTCGCAAAATTGTTAAGAGAACTTCAATAGGAACAGAATTTTTGTCTTTTCTCTTCATGTAATCCAATAGATCACAAACTATCCGAAACTGTTTTACTTTGTATTTCGTACTAGATAGTATGTCGATCATATCATTATATGCCTGAGGTTCATGAGCATAATACTCTTGATGTCCTGCCCACATAAAAAATCGTAAAGCTATTTTCTCCTCAAACCGAAGCCTAGTGAGGACCTCAACAACCAACGCGGTGGTCAGATTCACCCCAACTTGGTCAAGAGCTTTCTCCATGTTATGTTCGGCATTAGAGTTATCCATTATGGCTCTGTATAACTGATCAGCATCACTTGCTAGTAGTCTATCTCCAACATCATCGTTTGTAACACCATCAGATGATTGTGTATGATCCAACAATTCTATTTCCGAAGAAAATGAGCATATATTGGCCCTGACCGCAACCAGTGAATTCATGGGTAGTGAAAATTTAGCTAAACTTAAAAACGGAGTCACAGATGAAGGCCAAGAAAAAGGGCGGTATGGTAATGTGGGCGAATAGATAGGAATGCAACAAGGATAAGATCCAACTGATAATGGCATTGTATGATAAAAAGAACATCCAAAGACTGCAATATTTGAAACACGACATACTGCTTCTGGTAAACATGACATATATCTAAGGAAATCATAACTACGGAACGAAAGGTGACTTCCAGAAGCATATAAATAGGTAGAAAGCCTGATTGCCGAAACAACGACAGTTCGCGACATGGTTTATAAGGTTATTTTCGTTTAAGTATTTCCTGATTGATTAAAGAATCAATCGGAAAGCAAGGCACAAAGGATAACCCCTATACCTCCGTTTGGTTTCTGAGAAAATCGCAAGAATGAAAAGGAAATTTCTGACTCTGATGTTTACTGTTGTTTCTAATGTAGAAAACTCAATTCAACTAAACTAATAGCTGGTATTAGGGTCAATTGAGAAGAGGTGTTTTAGTTTTCTCAGAGTAGAAAATAATGAAAATGCTTCGAGACTCGGCTTTTGATTTCTACTGTTTTCCTATAAATTCTAGGCAAGTAAACGGAGCATAGAGGCAAATAGGATTTTGATTTCTATAGTTTTCCTACAAATTCTAGGCAACCAAACAGAGCACAGAGGCAAATAGGTCGCACCTCAAACAACTTCTGATGGATTCTTGGACGATGATGATAGACGTAGCACCAAAGGATGGATGAGAAATTTTGAGTCTTTGAGAGCTCAGGCTTCACACTTCAGCGCCATCGCGAGAGCTGGTGTGGTGGGCAGAGAGAGATTGCATTTTTTGTTTTTTTGGTCAGACAGATATAATAAAACTAGATCCTAGGGTACTAACGCCCACTAGGTCTGCCAAAAGCAAGTTACACAGCCCATTAGGCGGAGCATGAAAAGGAACAAAATTACTATGGGCTTTATGCCGGAGAGAGATTGCGAGGCATTGAAATATGACACGTCATTGCAATTACATTGTGTAAATATTTTGTAGTATAGAATAGGTAAGGTTGTCCAAGTCATTTGGATAACATGGGATTTAAAAGCCACTAAAAATGGGTTATGGAGTTTTGCTTAGGGATGGTTATGAGAGAGTGATAGATGAGGATGATACAATGGCTAGGGATGGTTGTGAGAGAGTGAGAGATGAGGATGAGGATGATACATTGGATCAGAGAATAAGGGATGAGGATGTTTATTTTTGGATCAGACTTCTTCCAGCCAAATGACAAAAGTGAGAGAGAGAGAGAGGGATGGAGTAGGAATTTGGGTGGGGGGTATGAGTAAAAATGCATTTAGGAATTAGGATTTTATAACTAAAGTCCTTTTTGGTAATTTTGTCTAAGGGTATTTCTAGTTAAATAAAATGGGGGGGGGGGGGGCTATTGATCATAATGGGGGGTTGCAATAGCTGTTCCCAATTGGCAAAGGAACCTTTCCAAAAGGAGAAGGCCAACAAACCCACTGTCAACTTTCCAAAAGGAGAAGGGCCTATGAGAGAGAGAGAGAGAGAGAGAGTCTTTTTAATATTGAGTGCACCGATGCAAAGTCCAAAACTCTATCTATCACTTGTAGTTTATGAAGTACTGTTGGATTAGATATATTACATGTCGAAAAATTTAAGATTTGAGATTAAAAACTCTTGATCAAGAAATGAGCAATTGTTATTGATTAAAAAACATAAAGTTTTTGCTAATAAAATACGAGTAGCTGATTGTGCAGCTAATTTATGTTATATTGGTAATGATGATAATATTCGAGAGAATAGGTTTTCAAGAAGACTTTGGAACATGCATGAGCTATGAGGATTATAGAAATGTTGTTTATCTAAGATGCAAATGTTATTTTATTTCTTAAAATTATATTTATTTTCATTATAAAAAAATGTAAGTTTTAGATAGAATAACAATAAATCTCACAAACATGATTTTTGACATGGATCGGTTATATGAGACTACCTAATCTAATAGTTGATTTTGTAAAATACGAATTATAGGTACTGTTTTAGAGTACACCCACTTAATATTAAAGGGACTAGGATTATATATCTCTAAGTAACTAATAAGAAAAAAAAAAATGAAGAATGAAGTTGCTTTCACTGTGGCTTTTTGGATGTTCCAAAACGCGCCGTTTTGAGTTGCCTTTGCCCTTTGGTTTCGTCCTAATTCGCAACACGACATGCTTGCAAAACGATTTGGGCCAACCTTCCCCTTTCTCTTAGCGGTGGGGTGTCTTTAGACCAAAAACGGCAACGTTTCCAATCGATCTACACCAGCTGGCCTCAACGCTTTTGGGCGAGTGGAACAAGACATCCTTCAACCGAGTTAGTTCCGATCGAAGATGCATCTGCTCTTTGTATTTGTCACAAAGAAAATGAAGAGCATTTGATACAAAATTACATTTTATATATATATGTAAGCAAAGCTCTGAGTGACATTCGCGCACGTACACATAACTACGATGCACAACGCCATTCGATCCTTTCTGAACATCCCCAAACCTAATCAATTTCTTATACCTATGTGCAGCTTGCTTTGGGAAATTTAAATTGTTGCACAACTTTAAGAAGAATTAAAAAGCCAAATCCATATGACAGGAAATATAGGAATATGCAAGTTCATACAAAAACTAATTAAACATCTTTAACAGCACCATTGAATACATATTGTCAACATGCTCATGCCTTTTTGGAGGTGAATGTTAGTTAACTTTTATCAGTTCTTGGGCCCCTTTTGGACTACGTCTATTATGTGAGCTGTTTCATTTGTGTGTTGTGTTGTGTGAATATTCTTTCTACGTTTAACCAAAAAAAAAAAAAAAAAGAACACATATATTGTCAACACTCATTTATTTCCACAGCAAAAAGAGGGAAGGGACCGCGCCGGGGGGGGGGGGGGAGTTGAATCATACAAAAACTATGCCATATAATAAAGTTCTAGTAGAAGATAGCTTACCATTAAAAAAAAAAAAAAAAAAAAGAAAAAACAGAAGGTTTTAGTAGAACACAGATTTTTTCAGAGGCCTAGCAGACTCCATTGGTTTTCAATCCATCCACGAGCCGCCTCCAATGCTTGATAATTTCGTCATGACTCTCTCTCACACTCTTTTTAACAGCTATCTTTCCTCCATCACCATCATGTGTTTCATCCACCGTAGCTGTAACATGGGCAACTCTCGTAGAGGAACGGTCCAGGTGTGTGTCCATCTCCTCGAGAACTTTCTGAATGTCCGAGATGAGTCTCTCTGCTAGACTACGGCTGAAATCCTCCCTAATTACTACTCGAAGGACAGCAATGTGTTGGGCATTTGGTGGCATGGTGTATGCTGGAACAATCCACCCAAACCTCCTTAGATTCTCAGATATCTCAAATACAGTGTACTTGCTACTGTCTTTAAGTAAGAAGGCCACGAGGGGAACCCCAATATCTTTTGAGATGATGTCGAACCGCCCCATCTTCATGATTCCCTCTTTTAACACCTTTGCATTCTCCATGCAGTTTTCCATGACGTTCTTGTATCCCTTGTATACACAAGATTAACACAAGATTACGATACGAAACACAAACACTAAATAATAATTTGGGAAAGGACTATCCACACCAGAAGCAATCAAAATCTATGATATTTATGAAAGAATCCCTTTCAAAAATGAGTTTATAAATAAATCAGCTAGGCACAATTTATCCATATGCAAGCGGCGCTGATACCATGTTAAGAGAATCCAACCCAAAAGTCTGAACATTTTGGTGGAGAGCACGTAGACGCATATGAAATCATATCGAACCAAATATTTGGGCAATGTGGGATGTTGGACTTCCCAACACTTTTGTTCATGAATGTTTCCAACACTAGCCCCCTCATATGGAGGCCACTACACTAAAGCATTTCTACATTCCCTGGAGACATCAGAATCTCATGATAAAGGACCTTGTAATTGGTTCAAAATAACACCTACAGACAATTGTTTGTATACCAGATGATGATGAAACTTACCTCAAACCCCAGCCGTATGAGCTGATAATACTGCGCAATTATTTGACTAGAGCCTGCCAAACAAACAAATTAAAGTAATAAAGAAATAGAAAAACAAATATTGGGAAATGAAAGGAAATCATTCATTTTTATATTGGGAAATAGAAAGAAATCATTCAGTTTTAACTGCTGTCAACAACACAGTTGCAAAAAAGCATCTACAGCAACACAATGACTCGATCCAATTTCCATGTCTTCAAGAAACAATACTTCTAATGGCCCCTTCAATCATTCGCGACGGTCTTTTCTTGTAGGTCAACTTTCTAGATACGTGTACACGAACACACACACAGAGTCCAAAACCTGATATTTCTTAAGTAAACCCCTGAAAGCAGGGGTTTGATCATTTTAAGATCAGTTCAACAGTAATTTTCAATCAGATTATCTGGATCTTTTATGGTTCCTACTATACATTTCTAGCACAAGTATTGTGAGATTAATCTCCTCATTAAGTGTGTCTAATTTTAAAGAAAATATCAATTACAAAATTACTCTGCATCAAACATCTCCTTATGCTTATTGATAAGTTAGATATATTACCTTTAGAGAAGTTGAGGGTGAAAGTAGGTTGATCAGATCCAAGGTAGTTGATGTGAAAGATAAGCTCGTCTGGCAAGTCTTCTTTGCTCCTCCACACAACCCAGCCAATACCTGCATACACGAGGCCGTATTTGTGACCACTGACATTAATACTCTTCACCAATGGCAAACGGAAATCCCACTCAAGATCCGGGTATAGAAACGGAGCTATAAACCCTCCACTTGCAGCGTCAACATGAATTGGAGTGTTCCACCCAGTTTCCTTATTCTTTTGAGTAAGGAGTTCATTAAGGAGCTTCACGTCCTCGAACTCTCCATTCAGGGTTGAACCCAGAATGGCTGCAACACAGATGGTGTTCTCATCAACCATCTCCACCGCTTTCACAGGGTCCATCACATAGTATCCCTCTGTCAACTTCACTTCCTTCAGCTCAACCTCAAAGTACCTTGCAAACTTCTCCCAGCAAACCTGTGTATTATATATATATATTTTTGGAACATCAAGCATTTTTATTAAGGAACTATATAAATCCTAAACTAGAAATCATCAAGTTAAATCAACATAATGGTTGTAAAGTGTTAGAATGATCTAAGAGGCATCTAGTTCCCTTCAAAGATGGGGGAATACTTAAAAATTTGAAGACACAACATAGTGCCATCTCTGTATCATTATTTTAGCTGAATTACATCCTTTTACTCGTCTTGTGCTAAGTTGTTGAACACTACCTCATAGCTTATTCATGTGACATTACAAAATATGTTATAAAAACTCAAGCCCTGGGGCACCAGAATAAGACTGGAAATTTGGCAAGTGATAAGATAATAACTGCTACAAAAAGATTTAAAACAAGATGCCACCGAAATACAATGGGAGCAATGTGCGATAGCAGTAATCTAATCTATGGTCACATATAGCAGCGCTTTTCGTTCTTGATAATCTTTGTGCTAAGTTGATCATGTTGTATGAAAAGTTTTGACGCTATAATCTCGAAGTAGAAAAAGAGAATCAATTTTAGGCAAGGCACGTCCAGGACGTCTTCTTCAAGTTAGTAATTTCCCCACTATGTATGGCAGAGGACTCTTGGAAATGCTCCTCCAGGATACAATGCCTAACACTTAAACTATAAAGGCTTCACTCCTTGGTAGTTTTGGAACCAAAACCCAATCTGAAGAATATCGAAAAACAAATGAGAGTAACAATATATTGAAAGAATCAATAAGAATAGAGAGGAGAGCAGTTTTCTATATCTTTGTCTAATCCACAAAGCCATATAAATAGAGTAGCAAGAGTTACTAAGACACCTTTCAAAAGGTGTACGTTAGAGACAAGTCTCCAACCGAATCCAAACGGGTGTCAACTGTTTTTCAAATTTTGAAGTAATTCTGGAGTAACAGTATGAAACGGTTCGCTTACTCCCGCAATACACTGTTTTTGCTCTTATCCCTTCGTCTGTTTCTTTTTTTTCTATGATATATATATATATTAGTAAATAATAATAAGATAAATATAACAGATTAACACTACTGTGAAGTACATTCATGACTCAGGTAATATCACACCATACAATACACTGAATACAATACAGGTAAATCGATAAAATTTCATGAGAAAGAGTTTGACACCAAGAAAAATACATGAGACAAAAATAAGACTGCACTATGAAGTAACACAAGAAATCTAAAAAATACCTGCACATTAGCTCCAGTGACTATATTGGGTTTATCATAGGGTTTGCCCTCTAATTTCCTCTTCTGCTGCCACTTTCTCTTAAAAGCTAGTCCTGCTAGCACTATCGCTTCAGATGACCCCACAGTTCCCACACCAACTGCTGTTTCAGTTTCCCCAATCGGTGCATTGAAGAGATGGGCGATCATATTCACACACCGATTCTGTACGTAGAATTAAACTAATAATTAAATAACGATTAGTCCCCAAAATATCGAAAAACAATTGGAATGTTTCTTAAATAATATATCTTCTTCAAATTTACAAAGCAGTACTATGTATGCCAGAAACAGATAAATTCAAAATCAAAATCCATATTAGCAAATGTTATAATTTAACAGTCTGAAATTGCTTTTCTCTCAACCCATTCTTACAAGAACTACCCAATTTGGACCGTAAAGGTTAATAGTGACGCGAAGGATTTGATTTATAGCTCTGCAATCAACAATATGCCACAAGGAGTTTTCCATTACAATGGACGTACATACTATTCTCTTTATCATATATGTGAAGGTCTTTTTCCAAATGAATTTACGGCAGGAAATGATATTTAAGCCAACTCACGTTAGACAAACGTGAGCCAAGGGCAAATTTAAACAAAATATATCGGGCAATGCGGGAAATCTTCTTCAACAAGCTTTCCATTCTCTCTTTCATTTCTCTCTCCCTCTCTGATTCTTAATTTGTGCATCCAATTTTTTTTTTTTTAGCTGGTCGGATGAAGTGCTTGATTTTTTGAAACTAAGGTAAAGAAAACTTGAAATTTGGAACTTAACTTGAAATTAAACTTGCTTTAAACTTGAATTTAACTTTAAAAAACTTGAAATCAAGTTAAGCATCGCATTAACATTAACTTGATCTTTGGGCAACGAAGTTAATGTCGATTTGATTTCTATTTCAAATCAAGTTGAACATGTACAAGTATTAATTATAGGCAATGAAGTTAAACTTAACCTAATTTTCTTTAAGTTGAAAAATTAACTTGATTTTCAACAACTTATCTTGATTTTTTTTTCCACAAAATTTCCTTTTCATCACGGGTATTGTTTCGAAGGTCTCGATGAATAGATTCCAAAAATATAATTTTTATCGAAAACGATAAGTGAAAGAAAGTTTTTATTTTTTGAAAGAAAGGAATTCAAATGGGTTTGAAAACAGTTAGGAAAATTTTGTTTAGTTCAAGAATGTGAGGATTTCATATTTGAAGGTGCAATTTGAATTTGTTCACTTCCAACTGACGTCACTCTAATAGATTCCTCCTATTGGGTTCAACCTATATAGCACCACATATCACTCATATCCAAAGCACTTGGGGGAAAAAAACAAGGGACAAAATCGTCTTCGAATGGCTACATAAAAATATATATCCCCCTACAACTTCTCCATCTACCTATAAGCTTTCCACATCCAGTTGACTCTCGCCCTCTCCCCCCAACAACCCCCCCCCCCTCTCCCTCACAAGAAAAAGGGATTTTTTTTATAAGAGTTTTTAACAATAGCCCCATGAACAAATTCATTAACCTCATAGCCCTTTTTGACATCAAGCTAATGGAATTACCCTTCTCTCACAAAATAACAAATCTTATCTCTCTCCCATACAAACGGTGTCTCCATCTCCAAACCAATAGATCCATCTTTTTGAGTTTTGGCCACAACCACTCGACTCAATGAGTCGACCCAATTCTCACCACCTCCAACCTTCGTCCCCACCCCCAAAGCTTTGATGAAAACCAAGGTCCACTTTTGCAACTTCCCGCGCCTTAGGCATTTTCAATCATATATATATATATGTTGTGTGTGTGTGTGTGTGTGTGTGTTAATTTCTTTTCATTGATTTTTTATTCCAATTTTTACAGCGGTGGTCAGCCTTATATGGTATTACATTTTAACATCATGTACTACATTACAAATGCATCACGTGTGCTTTGTTGTTCGTATTTATATGATTGTATAGAAAAGGGAAAAGTCAAGTGGCATTTAACTCATTCAAATACTGAAATTGCCTAAACAACCTCACGAAAAGACAATTGATAAAAAAGAATTTTTTTTAAAAAATGCAGTAACAATATGGACACATAGAAAATACAAAAACACTCATTAGGTTAGTGGGATTTATAACTAACAAACACATTATCTTAGCATAAGTGTTAAATTTCAAACTCACTAACCTATGTTAATTCTCCATTGCATCATAGTACTATAAATTAGAGTGTTGTGCCCATGCACATATTCATCACCTCTAGTCTAGATTAAAGAAAACAAAAACCAAAGTTCTACTTCCATCTAACAGTTGACACATTTTACAACAATGCCCTTGCCAATACCATTTAAAAAGGAAAAATAAATAAGCACCATCAAACTAACCCAAAATTTATTTGACCTTCATCCAAAGAATGGAAAATGCATGAACATATATAAAAAGATCATGATACCTTAAGTGGTCCCAAAGTCCGATGAAAATTAATGTATATATTAGTGGGTATAAATGTCATAAGAAAGTTCTCTCGGAAATTATACAAGAATATATGGTAGAAAATAGAAATGGAACCTTTGCGAAATATACAAAATATAGCTAGAAATGGAGGGACGCATTTTTTGTTTTTGTTCTTCATTTGTTTTTGTTTGTGTCTGTGTTTTTTACTCTTTAAGGGTAGTGCAGGTGGTCCTCACATTTTCATGGACCTAGGGTAAAAAAATTTTCAGAGGTAATTTTTCTTCCATTTTTTCTTTTTTCGATTTTTTTTTTTTTTTTTTTTTTTTTGGGCTGCAATCTCAGGCAAACGAACTGAGCCGAAAGTAAAACTAGTGCTTTCACCTTGAGTTTCCAGCTTTTATCATCTTACTAATAGACTATAGTGGCGCTTAGGATTATGGGCTCAAAACTCAAAAGGATAGAAATGAAATTACAGAAAGGGAGGAGAGAGGGGAGGCTATTGGAAGATGCCGCCAATTAAAACATGGAATTTTATATTTTTGGTTTTTTGACACGTGGCTGGCTAATGGTCATTTTATGTTTCCGTCATCCCGTGTGATTCCGTCAAAACAAAAGGGCAAAGTACAGTTTTCAGGGGAAAAGTGAAAACGGTTAAACTTGAACGAGACAAAATGTAATTTATCCTTTTTATTAATTATCTAAAATATTAGATCTTACTGAGTAGATGTCAAGTCAAATACACTCTGATCAAGCTTTACCCTCAATTAATTAGTTATTGAACCGAAAAAAAAGTGTAATCTGATTTGTTTATCTTAAGAGCGAGCTTGAACGGGTCTTTCATGATGCCAAATGATGACTGGCTTCGTCTTGCAACCCTAACAATAGAAAATGGAATCCGAAAAGTGAAAATCGAGAGAGTGAGAGAGAGAGAGAGAGAGAGACCTGGAGCTCGGTGGTGACAGGGTACCATCCATGTCGACGTAGTTCTTGTTAATGGAGCATGTATCATTATTTTAGCTGAATTACGTCCTTTTACTCGTCTTGTGCTAAGTTGTTGAACACTACCTCATAGCTTATTCATGTGACATTACAAAATATGCTATAAAAACTCAAGCCCTGGGGCACCAGAATAAGAACTGGAAATTTGGCAAGTGATAAGATAATAACTGCTACGAATAAAGATTTAAAACAAGATGCCGCCGAAATACAATGGGAGCAATGTGCGATAGCAGTAATCTAATCTATGGTCACATATAGCAGCGCTTTTCTCAGTTCTTGATAATCTTTGTGCTAAGTTGATCATGTTGTATGAAAAGTTTTGACGCTATAATCTCGAAGTAGAAAAAGAGAATCAATTTTAGGCAAGGCACGTCCAGGACGTCTTCTTCAAGTTAGTAATTTCCCCACTATGTATGGCAGAGGGACTCTTGGAAATGCCTCCTCCAGGATACAATGCCTAACACTTAAACTATAAAAGGCTTCACTCCTTGGTAGTTTTGGAACCAAAACCCAATCTGAAGAATATCGAAAAACAAATGAGAGTAACAATATATTGAAAGAATCAATAAGTATAGAGAGAGGAGAGCAGTTTTCTATATCTTTGTCTAATCCACAAAGCCATATAAATAGAGTAGCAAGAGTTACTAAGACACCCTTTCAAAAGGTGTACGTTAGAGACAAGTCTCCAACCGAATCCAAACGGGTGTCAACTGTTTGTTCAAATTTTGAAGTAATTCTGGAGTATGTACGAAACGGTTCGCTTACTCCCGCAATACACTGTTTTTGCTCTTATCCCTTCGTCTGTTTCTTTTTTTTCTATGTATATAGATATATATCATTATTAGTAAATAATAATAAGATAAGTATATAACAGATTAACACTACTGTGAAGTACATTCATGACTCAGGTAATATCACACCATACAATACACTGAATACAATACAGGTAAATCGATAAAATTTCATGAGAAAGAGTTTGACACCAAGAAAAATACATGAGACAAAAATAAGACTGCACTATGAAGTAACACAAGAAATCTAAAAAATACCTGCACATTAGCTCCAGTGACTATATTGGGTTTATCATAGGGTTTGCCCTCTAATTTCCTCTTCTGCTGCCACTTTCTCTTAAAAGCTAGTCCTGCTAGCACTATCGCTTCAGATGACCCCACAGTTCCCACACCAACTGCTGTTTCAGTTTCCCCAATCGGTGCATTGAAGAGATGGGCGATCATATTCACACACCGATTCTGTACGTAGAATTAAACTAATAATTAAATAACGATTAGTCCCCAAAATATCGAAAAACAATTGGAATGTTTCTTAAATAAATATATCTTCTTCAAATTTACAAAGCAGTACTATGTATGCCAGAAACAGATAAATTCAAAATCAAAAATCCATATTAGCAAATGTTATAATTTTAACAGTCTGAAATTGCTTTTCTCTCAACCCATTCTTACAAGAACTACCCAATTTGGACCGTAAAGGTTAATAGTGACGCCGAAGGATTTGATTTATAGCTCTGCAATCAACAATATGCCACAAGGAGTTTTCCATTACAATGGACGTACATACTATTCTCTTTATCATATATGTGAAGGTCTTTTTCCAAATGAATTTACGGCAGGAAAATGATATTTAAGCCAACTCACGTTAGACAAACGTGAGCCAAGGGCAAATTTAAACAAAATATATATCGGGCAATGCGGGAAATCTTCTTCAACAAGCTTTCCATTCTCTCTTTCATTTCTCTCTCCCCTCTCTGATTCTTAATTTGTGCATCCAATTTTTTTTTTTTTAGCTGGTCGGATGAAGTGCTTGATTTTTTGAAACTAAGGTAAAGAAAACTTGAAATTTGGAACTTAACTTGAAATTAAACTTGCTTTAAACTTGAATTTAACTTTAAAAAACTTGAAATCAAGTTAAGCATCGCATTAACATTAACTTGATCTTTGGGCAACGAAGTTAATGTCGATTTGATTTCTATTTCAAATCAAGTTGAACATGTACAAGTATTAATTATAGGCAATGAAGTTAAACTTAACCTAATTTTTCTTTAAGTTGAAAAATTAACTTGATTTTCAACAACTTATCTTGATTTTTTTTTTCCACAAAATTTCCTTTTCATCACGGGTATTGTTTCGAAGGTCTCGATGAATAGATTCCAAAAATATAATTTTTATCGAAAACGAATAAGTGAAAAGAAAGTTTTTATTTTTTGAAAGAAAGGAATTCAAATGGGTTTGAAAACAGTTAGGAAAATTTTGTTTAGTTCAAGAATGTGAGGATTTCATATTTGAACGGTGCAATTTGAATTTGTTCACTTCCAACTGACGTCACTCTAATAGATTCCTCCTATTGGGTTCAACCTATATGGCACCACATATCTACTCATATCCAAAGCACGTAATTGGGGGAAAAAAACAAGGGACAAAATCGTCTTCGAATGGCTACATAAAAAATATATATCCCCCCTACAACTTCTCCATCTACCTATAATTGCTTTCCACATCCAGTTGACTCTCGCCCTCTCCCCCCAACAACCCCCCCCCCCCTCTCCCTCACAAGAAAAAGGGATTTTTTTTATAAGAGTTTTTTAACAATAGCCCCATGAACAAATTCATTAACCTCATAGCCCTTTTTGACATCAAACTAATGGAATTACCCTTCTCTCACAAAATAACAAATCTTATCTCTCTCCCCATACAAACGGTGTCTCCATCTCCACCAACCAATAGATCCATCTTTTTGAGTTTTGGCCACAACCACTCGACTCAATGAGTCGACCCAATTCTCACCACCTCCAACCTTCGTCCCCACCCCCAAAGCTTTGACGAAAACCAAGGTCCACTTTTGCAACTTCTCCGCGCCTTAGGCATTTTCAATCATATATATATATATGTGTGTGTGTGTGTGTGTGTGTGTGTGTGTGTTAATTTCTTTTCATTGATTTTTTATTCCAATTTTTACAGCGGTGGTCAGCCTTATATGGTATTACATTTTAACATCATGTACTACATTACAAATGCATCACGTGTGCTTTGTTGTTCGTATTTATATGATTGTACATAGAAAAGGGAAAAGTCAAGTGGCATTTAACTCATTCAAATACTGAAATTGCCTAAACAACCTCACGAAAAGACAATTGATAAAAAAGAATTTTTTTTTTAAAAAATGCAGTAACAATATGGACACATAGAAAATACAAAAACACTCATTAGGTTAGTGGGATTTATAACTAACAAACACATTATCTTAGCATAAGTGTTAAATTTCAAACTCACTAACCTATGTTAATTCTCCATTGCATCATAGTACTATAAATTAGAGTGTTGTGCCCATGCACATATTCATCACCTCTAGTCTAGATTAAAGAAAACAAAAACCAAAGTTCTACTTCCATCTAACAGTTGACACATTTTACAACAATGCCCTTGCCAATACCATTTAAAAAGGAAAAATAAATAAGCACCATCAAACTAACCCAAAATTTATTTGACCTTCATCCAAAGAATGGAAAATGCATGAACATATATAAAAAGATCATGATACCTTAAGTGGTCCCAAAGTCCGATGAAAATTAATGTATATATTAGTGGGTATAAATGTCATAAGAAAGTTCTCTCGGAAATTATACAAGAATATATGGTAGAAAATAGAAATGGAACCTTTGTCGAAAATATACAAAATATAGCTAGAAATGGAGGGACGCATTTTTTGTTTTTGTTCTTCATTTGTTTTTTGTTTGTGTCTGTGCTTTTTACTCTTTAAGGGTAGTGCAGGTGGTCCTCACATTTTCCGAAAATTTTCAGAGGTAATTTTTCTTCCATTTTTTCTTTTTTCGATTTTTTTTTTTTTTTTTTTTTTTTTTGGGCTGCAATTCTCAGGCAAACGAACTGAGCCGAAAGTAAAACTAGTGCTTTCACCTTGAGTTTCCTAGCTTTTATCATCTTACTAATAGACTAATAGTGGCGCTTATGGATTATGGGCTCAAAACTCAAAAGGATAGAAATGAAATTACAGAAAAGGGGAGGAGAGAGGGGGAGGCTATTGGAAGATGCCGCCAATTAAAACATTGGAATTTTATATTTTTGGTTTTTTGACACTGTGGGCTGGGCTAATGGTCATTTTATGTTTCCGTCAATCCCGTTTGATTTCCGTCAAAACAAAAGGGCAAAGTACAGTTTTCAGGGGAAAAGTGAAAACGGTTTAAACTTGAACGAGACAAAATGTAATTTATCCTTTTTATTAATTATCTAAAATATTAATGATCTTACTGAGTAGATGTCAAGTCAAATACTACTCTGATCAAGCTTTACCCTCAATTAATTAGTTATTGAACCGAAAAAATAAAGTGTAATCTTGATTTGTTTATCTTAAGAGCGAGCTTGAACGGGTCTTTCATGATGCCAAATGATGACTGCTTTCGTCTTGCAACCCTAACCAATAGAAAATGGAATCCGAAAAGTGAAAATCGAGAGAGAGAGAGAGAGAGAGAGAGAGAGAGACCTGGAGCTCGGTGGTGACAGGGTACTCATCCATGTCGACGTAGTTCTTGTTAATGGAAGCCATGATAAGCTTATCACACTCAGGCTCCATCCAGGTGGTGACGAAAGAAGCCAAATTCAGCCTGGGATTCCCATCCAGCATAAGCTCATCGTGTATTATCTGATACGCCGCATCCTTTGGGATCGGCTGCTCCGGCATCCTGAACCTGCACCCACACACCAAAATAATTAACACCCTACTCATTCCATCCAAAATTCATCACAACACACGCATATAGAAAGAAAGAGATGAAATCAATGAGGCAACAATTACTTGGGAAGAGAAGTGCGGACATATCTGGAAGCGAAAGTGCAGTTCAATTGCTCGCCGGAGTCTGGGATCGTCTTGGTTACTACCATTATCGTTTCTAGCGTAGGGAAAAAGATAAGGCAAAAATATCGAGAGTCTAGAGAGAGAGAGAAGCGAGAGAAGTAGTATGATCTACTTTAGCTGAGATCTTATCTTTACCTATATTATATGCTTGGATGTCATCACTGTAGGTAAACAGTAACTTGCCGAAGCGTCAAGCCTGGGCATGTTTCTTTTTCTTTTGTTTTTTTCTTTGTTTTTTCACTGCCTTTGGCTTCCCGGGCATTGCCCGGGTTTTCACTAGTCTGGCAGATAATGAGAAAGTTGAAGAAGATGCCGAGCGTCGTAAGTAAAGTGAGGACACGTATAGTGGAAAGGACGTTGCCGTAAGTTGGCTACGGTCCCCACGCTTTGATTGCGCGTTGTCTACCGACACCATGCCTGGCTAATTGCCAAGCGGCCAAGCCCAATGCCCCCAAAAATAAATAAATTATTTTAATTAGGAACCCTGTGGAATGGACCTACTCGTATGCGTGCACCAACAGTTCTCCACGTTGGCTACCGACTCCCGTGACCGTGACGTTTTTTTTTGTGTTTTTTTGCTGTCCACAGAATGGTAGCTGAATTGACTCAAGTCTCAGCGCTGCCACGTAGCTATATAATTTTTTTTTTTTTTTTTTTTCTGCAAAGGCCATACATACATACATACGGTATACATTCAATAAAAGTTCAAAGAAAGCTATACAGACAAAGCATAAATAAAAGTTGAGAGAAGAAAGCATGAACAGAAGAGTAAAGTTATGTATCGGTATCATCTCTCACTCCATTTTGGGTATCCCTCCTTTATTGACGCACTGCGGCAAATGGACTAGCTGGCAGCTGCCTGGTAAATTACACTTGGTTTCTCCTACTTGGATCCATTCACTTAACCACCCATTTAATTAAGGGTAGATGACACTTATCATTATTCTAATACTTGATAATTACAAATATATCCCTCTCTTGTTTTTAAAATTATATTACCACCCATATCTTACAAAATACAATGACACCCCTCAATCTAATGGCTGTTAGTAGCCCACCAGCAATCGAGTAACATCATCCTTAATTTTTTCAAATATATCTAAATCACCTTCAGATAGTCGTTGTTTAGATAATTAAATAATATAATTCCACCCAACCCAACTAAAAAGGCAACTCTAAAGATGGCTGATATTGAAAAATAAGTTAAAAAATCAAGTCAATTGACAACGATCACAATAAGGACAACAAACGTTACATTGTGATAAATATGTTGTCACCACCACAAGTTCCTACAAGCAAATTGCAGAAAACCAATATTGGGATTAAGTGGTTAGAAAATAGAATCAACTGATCCAGAAAATCACTCAGGAATCACAAATCAAGTCTGTCAAATCAACCTACAGCTAAATCCTTACGGAAAAGGAGATCAACACAATCCTAAATACTTCAAAACAGTTCTAACTAAAGGAACCAACGCAGGGGCCAATGTAAAGGAAAGGAACCGACTCAATAAAATTTTTTTTTTACACTTATGTCATGTTTGTTTGGTTGGAATGGAATGAAATGAATGGAATGGAATATTATTCTAATTAATTCCAAATAATATGCTTGGATGAGGTAATTAAATGATAATGAAATCAAACTGTAGTAGTAAATTATAATGATATTCATTCTATAATATTTATTTTAATCTCATTTCATTTCAGACTATTTTAAATATAAAATTAGATTTCATTCCCATCCATTCCATTCTATTTCATTCCAAATAAACAAACATGGCCTTACTGGCTTAAGCAGTACATCAATGCTACTTGCAAGGATTAGAGCGGAAGTAGAAGGCTACAATTGTTTATTCCTTATTCGTGAGGGAATTAAGCCATTAACCCCCACGATTGGAAGTGAAGCAATTAAGCTCATGTCTTGGCTATATGTGTAGGGTTTGACTATAGGTTCTATTTTAACTCGTCTTTTGGAAAGTCCAGTTCTTGTCATATATATGGATGCTTTTTCATGCAGGTTTTCGTCTGGCCATTTTACTTTTCCTAAAGGGGGTGTCTTGTTAGTCGTTGGTCTACTTTTCTTTATCTCTTATGGCTGGTTTTTTGTTTTTTCTTGCCGGTCAATTAATGATCTAGGTTCTGTATTTCTTGCTACTTGTTATCAGTTAAGTTCTTTGGTTTTATCAGAGAAAAAAAGGAAAATTCCATAAAATTCTCCTCCCATGTTTTTTTTTTTTTTTTTTTTTTTTTTTTTTTTTTTTTTCTTGCTCTTTTTTGGCCCTAGTGTGTTTAGCAACTGGCTAAGAAGTACTGACACCGATGCGGACATCCTAAAACAACAAATCCTAAAAAAATTAGGACACGATAAGGATACGGTCATAAAAATATAATTACATATATAGCTTTATTATGCAAATCAAAGAAGAATGTAAAATATATTATTATTTAACTTAAATATTGGACATTTTTGGGCCATGTTTGACATATGTTGGAGGCGTGTCGGACAAATGCCTGTGTCCAACACATTGGACACGGACACGATTCTTTTGGAGGAGTGTCCATACTTCCTTGACAACTGGCGATACCTAGAGCTACAACTTGGACAGACTCAACCCGCCTAACCTAGACAATGGATGGGATTGGGCAATAATATTTTATATATATTGGGTTGGGCATGGGTCATAAAATCTCAACCAATCTCAATTCGGATTGGTCTTGTGTATCAGTGTTGGAAGTTGGAACCGCACCTAACATATATAATATATAATTTTTTTAATATATGATTATATATATTAAATAATAGCTTTTAGCATGGTTGCTTATATATATATATATATATATATATATATTGGTGGGGCTGAGATGGTTGCATATGTACTCAGCTAAATATATTAGTCTTTGAATTCTTAACGGTTGTTTAACTACTTTACTACTTTCATCTTCAGTGTTTGTGTTTTTTTTTTTTTTTTGATGAAAAATTATTACCTGAATCGACATGAATTTCAAGTTAATTAATGGAGTTTAAATGATTGAAATTTGTGGACATATGCAATAAAGCACTTTTATACATTGAAACAAGTTTTGTAAAATAAAAAAATTAATAAAAACAGACCAATCTGCTCAAATTGGCCTCAACCTGCCCAACCCAAAACTACCTCTCAACCCACCTAAATTGCAACCCCATCGATACTGCACAAAGTAGATCTTCAGGCAACAAGGCACGTATTTATGGAGATCGCTAATTACCAAAGTCGGTTTTTAGCGCAATCACAAGCCTTCATTTGGTTGCTACAAGCAAGGGCTTTGAGTAACCCAAATTCAACCCATTTATAAATCTTTGGGGTCTACGTACCTATGAAACAAACGAATAAATAAACGTGTTTGGTTTTTAGGCTAACTACAAACCCCAAGACCACCATAAATTTGATTCAACATCAAAGAACAGTTTATTACTAATAATTTGTTCCTTCTTTTTTTTTTCTTTTTTCCGCTTTGCTTTACGACCTTTTTAAATTTAAATTTTATTTTCCCAGTGGGAGGGCGCACCTTTACCATCATTATGATGACTTAGGATTTGCTGTTACGTACAGTACGGTGTTGGGCACGTCCAAAGGTTAGTGTGATGCCAGCGATGCTGCCTTTGGATGTGTTGTACGGTGTTGGGGACGTCCAAAGGTTGGTGTGATGCCAGCGATGCTGTCTTTGGATGTGCACAGCACTGTGCTCTGCGTAACATCAAATCCGAACTCCATTATGATGGCATTGGTGTGGTGTCCATCCTAAGCATAGGACTCATGCTCACCTGTATAATTAAAGTAATGCGGGATTATGAACCAAACCTTAAATTTGAAAGTACAAAATTTACACTGGAAATTCTTAAAGGAATATATATATATATATATATATATATAGAGAGAGAGAGAGAGAGAGAGAGAGAGAGAGAGAGAGAGAGAGAGAGAGAGAGGAATAAAATGCACATGTTTACATATTCAAACTCAAAATTGTTCTTGCACAAGGTGCTGAGCATGGACCCAGTCACTGCAGCCACATTCTTACATCAAAGGCCCCTCGACTTGTATATTATTTTGCCGAGCCATGAATATTTTGGATAAACAGAAATCAACATGCCATGAACCACTACAATACATATAAAATCTCTATCAACAGAGAATTTTACAATGCATCAGTATGAAATTCACTTTGTTTGAGGACCACCTAAACAGTTAAAGAGATCCATGCTGGATGAGCTCCTAGCAAAAGCTATTCCAACAAATCAAATCAAACGTGGCCCAAGTACCGTTTGTTATGCTTCTCTAGAACATTTTTCCAGTACCTTCCTTCCGAGGAATAGATTCAATGACATCCATTTGATGCCAATTCCCCACCAATGAAGCCATCTGCTCAACCTTGTCAAACAACCCAAGGAGTCCGCCTGTGTGTATGAAGAGAATCTTTCTCCCTTCCCATTTCTTTGGATTCTGAGTCATGTCTTTCAACATTCCATAAGCAGCTTTTCCACTAAAAATAGGGGGAAAAAATAAATAACCAAAATAAAAAATACGTGAACTTCAATCAAGTTACTGCTCCTACTATTACATGGAGAAGTAGACTTCAAATTTGACAAAACTGTTTTCATTCATGGGTAAACATGAGTTTTGCGAACAACTTTAGCCCTATCTAGATAATTGCTTATAGCATCTGTGGAGCATTTGCTAATGTTTGCAAACAATTGCCTGACGATAAATGGGATTCAAAGGTTATTTTGGGATTTATGTTGTAAACATTAGTGCTTCCACCAACTTTAGCCCTCATAAGGACATCCAACTACGAATAGAGATAAGTTAGAAAAGGCTGAAGATAGTATAGACTTAAATATAATAGTGATCATACCTGTAAACTGGATCAAGAACAACACCAGTAGCAGCAGCAACTTCCTTAACAAATTTAAGCTCCTCGGTAGTGTTCATTGCATAGCCCAAACCTTTCGCCTGAGGGAACGCAAGAACCAAATTAGTTCATGTTTTATAAGCAATCAATTGATCAAAATCCAACTACTTGGGGTAGGCAAGATCACTTAAAGGAAACGAAAATTATCAAGGACATTACCACAGAAACAATGTCACACAGGATTTTATAAATCATCACGTGTGAAGACTGCTTAAATGTGCCTTCAAGGGTACAGTCAATGTCCTGGGAAGGATTGAATAGGATTCATTCCTTTTTCAAGTCCTCCCCAATTCCAAGATTAACCAACTTGTTACAATCAATTATGTTAAGCAGAAGCAATTGCAAGTTGTACCAATAAAGTACAACTAATGGACTATAAAAAAGGTAAGCTATCACAATCAAGTAGGTTAAGCAGAAGCAATTGCAAGTTGTATCAATCAAGTACAACTAATGGATTGTCAAAAAGGTAGCTATCGCAATCATTACACAAGCATGTTGATGTACACTTTTCCAACCATAAAGCTAGAAGCCTAGTATATACAAATTAATCATTCAGGATAGCAAGCATATTATCTGGAGAGACAGAGAACAAAATCAAACACATACAAGAGGTAGGGAGAGTGACATTCATCCGCATGTACACACAAGTTCTCTAGTGGTTTGGTAACTTGCCTACATCTACTCCCAAGAGGCAGACAACTCCTTGGAATTTACTTGTGTTTTTGACCTAGGTTCACCACAAACCATTGTAGTGTTTTTTACTATGGTTCACCAAAACCTTTACAATGAGGTTTTGTACTTGAGAAAGCTAAATCCATACCACTCTAATCCAATAAGACTTTAGAGGATTTCTTAGCAACTAAGAGTACATAAGCTTTATACCATCTTCTCAAGGTTTAATGCTCTCTTTGTTTGAGTTCGTGAAGACTGAAGATGTGTTCTTACAAGCTTCAACTCTAGTAGGGTTCTCTTGTATATGTTTCCATGAGAGGCAGCTGGAATTTCCTTAATCTTGTTTTGTCTCCTCAACTAACCTCACAACTTCAAACTTGCAAAGCAGCACTATGACTTATGAAGTCAAGCACTCAATTTATTTTAGGGCTTAGAAGTATAAGCTCTCCTATAACAATTCTCTCTCTCTTGTTTCTCCCTTCTAGCTCTCTCCCTATCTATGGTTTTTCCAAATGTTCAAACAATGCTCCAGCAACCCTAAGGCTATGTTTATATAGAAAACACATTCAAACTAGCCAGTACAGATGAGAAGCTATCGTTTTTTATAAGAGATGTAAGCTCCAAGTTAAACTTCTCTTGGGAAGGGTTTGCACAGGCCAAATAGAGTGAGACTTCACCAACCAAAAAGAGAAGGGTTTGCAAAGGCCAAATGGAGTGAGACTCCAATCAAATGTCCTTTGAAAAAGACCTCTCATGCATTTAGAAAAACATGGGAAACCCGAACTCTTTGATCCTAACTGTTGATTATGCCTAATGGATAAGCTATCAGCTTTTCTCAAACCTCCAGTTGGTCCAGTGCTTCCTTCGATCGTCCCAACTCATTATAGTCATCCGAATAGTAGCTTGCTCTTTTTGGACTTCTTGGCCTTCGGTCATTAAGCTTTGATTCGTCGTCCAAGCAATGTTCTTCAATAGTCCGAGGCTCCAAGCTATGTTCTTCAGAAATCTAAACAATTAGAGGTGCCAACAAGCCGAGACGAGCAGCGTAGTAAGCTGCTCAAGCTTGGCTCATTAAATTAACAGGCTCAAAAGTAAGGCTTGAGCTTGGCTCGTTTAGCTTACAAGCGAAATCGAATGAGCCTTTTATTAAGCCAAGCTCGAGTAGTTTGTTTATCTAAAGCAGTAATGAGCTTACCGAGCCAAGTAATACTCTACTCGAGCTTGGTTCAATAAATTAAGGAGCTTATAATGATGTTTAAGCTCAGCTCATTTATCTCATGAGCAAGCTCAATCAAGATTTTTATTGAGCCGAGCCCGAATAGCTTGGCTCATCTTACAGTCCTAAGACAATAGATTCCACTTTCTTGGCATCTTAGGCTTTGGTCTTTAGAGCTTTGTTCTTTGATTGTCCAAGGGTCTACAAGGTCGCCTCTATCCAACAAAATCATCCTTTGGCTTTTCTCTTGATTCTTGAGCTTCTTCTAGGGGATCACACACATACTTCCTGGAAGTTTTAACTTATAGTACTCAAACTATATTCTTGTTGAGATAGTTTTAGTTTAGGGTCATATTGTAATATTGTCTACGTATTTAAGTAAGTTGTTATATTAGGAAACGAGTAACATAAATAAGAGTTATAGCCCCCATTAAGGGTTAGGCACTCTAATTTTATGAAATTCTCTCTTCTCTAACATGTTAGTATGCATTGAATCCAATCATAGAAATGATGCTTAAAGGATATTGAATAGTCTATGATTTCATTTATTACTCTCATTTAATTATTATTAATTAGAAAGGGCAATTCCATCATGTTTATTATTCCACACACATGATATGTCCATGGAATGAGGTGGAGAAGATGATATCACAAAGTGTTATGATATGAAGACTCATCTTTTTTGTACATAATTCCTAAATCATTCCTAATTAAAGGTTTATCATGATAGTGATGACCCATTAGACAAACACATGTTATGCTTACTCATTAGAAAGATGGCTAGTCTCACGCCATCTGTATAGAGACACTAAAGCAAACCTGTGGGTGTTTGTTAGAGAATAAGTACACTGAATGTGACCAACGTAACTAGTAACTATTGCCTACTGAATGGAGTTTTACTTACCTGTCAATCAGTAGCTCATAATTACAATAGCGCAAGTAATCCTTTGACTTGAGACACTATGAATGTCTTGTGCATGAGGATTAGGGTTTGATGATAGAAAGTGTATATCCCATAGGGAACTTATATATGTATTTATTGCCTCTAGTGAAACATGTATGGAGGCAATTGAGTGATCAACAAAGGATTAATCACTCTTAGCAAAGAAAGGGAATATCCCATGTGACATTCTCAGATATAACTCAGGTAAGTTTGTGGCCACAACAAGGTGACTTAGAAAAGGAATTTTCTTAATGCACATGAGTTGATATCTAAGAATATTTGTAGGACTGAGTGCTAACCATTTCACCTAAAACCAAATGGCGTCAGGAGAGGGACCCTCAAGCCTTTTCAAGGGCAGCGCAATAGGCAAGCACTGTGGTTTGAGTAGTCGCAACTGGCATAATGCTAACCCTAGCCCTACAAGCCCTGCAGTCTAGGCCAACAATCACCCCCCACATCACATGTCGTACCCTCCCGGGGACTCAAACCTGTGACCTTACTCTGATACCAATTGTAGGACCGAGTGCTATCCATTTAACCTAAAACCAATTGGCGTCAGAAGAAGTGCCCTCAAATCTTTTAAAGGGCAGCGCAGTCAAGAACCGCGGCTCAAGTAGTCGCAACTGGCATGATGATGACCCTAACCTTGCAACCCCTACAATCTAGGCCAACAATCACAAAGTATCAAATTAGGGATTTGACAAACTTCCATTTCCTACTAATTTGATCAGGCACATTAGTTAAAGGAGGGAGGCAATTGTACCATAACTATAACTAAAGGGTTTACTTGCTTTATCTTCACACCATCTAGGCTACGTCATGAAATACTGGTAGTTGTCACTCATGACTAATAGAAGCCTTAATGACAGTAAGAAATTTATTGTTCATTAGGGAATTGGAAAGAGTGCCAATAGAACCCAAATAGAAAGTGTTTTATTGGGGTGCCCATACCTCCTAGGATACCCATTTTCTGGTTTAATTTCAGTCTAATTACTTTAATTTAAAAAATGAAAAAGAAGAAAAAGAAACAAATGGGGTTGCATAAAGGAAAATTCACACTTATCCAAAAAAAAAAAAAAAAAAAAAAGAAGAAGGAAAATTCAACATCTTAATGTTGCTCAAATTTTGAGCATTCATATGCATGTGCCTAAGATGTTTTGAGGGGACGCAATTCTTACTAATTATTTAATTAATCATATGCTTTCCCTAGCTCTTAATGGTTCTACTCCATTTTCTAGTTTATTTCCATAACCTCTCTCTTTATTTTTCTCCCTAGGCCCTTTCTTGTATATTTTTGCATAGAACTTTACTCCTAGGATTTATAAATTCAATCCTAAAGCTATTAAATGTGTGTTGATGGGATATGCTTATACTTAGAAAGGGTATAAGTGTTGTGATCCTCAATCCTAAAGTTACTTTGTGAGTGCCAATGTTACTTTCTTTGAGAATATGCCATTCTTTTCTTTTTTATCAACAACGAAATTTTATAAATAGAGAAAAAAAAAAGTACAGAGGAGAACGAGAAGTCCTACAAAAATAAAAATCAAGAAAGCAAGAAAACAATAATGCTAAATACTACAATCCACAAACAACCCTCCAATCGAATTTAATTACAAACAAAGGAACACCTGTAAACTCCTTGTTCACCAAAACCCAAAAAGAATCCAAGAACACCACCTAATCGACCTCCTCAACCGTATCTTAAAAAATTATACCATTTCTTTCTAACCAAAGAATCCAAAAGATAGCAAGAACTGCACACCTCCACAACAACTTAGCTCTTTTACTTTCCCCAACGCTTATTCTTTTCTTTACTGGGTGCTGTAATGGTTCAATGTTCATGATATTGTTCCATTACCTGTCCCTCTTCCATATGATATGAGTTTAGTTCCGTCATCCACTTCCAAGTTCTTGCATATCTGTCGTAGACGGTCAACATACCAGTTTACTCATGTACATGGCTATGTCCTTTGGTTTTTCAATACAATTTACTTTTTAAAACAAAAAAAGGTTTAGCTACTACAAAATACACAATCTACATGAAACAAGATGACAAAATGTAGACTCTACACATAGTAGATATCAGCAAAATAAAGCATGCAAACTATAGGTAGCTCAGCCATGACAACATGTAATATGTCTACAAAGAAGATCTGCTAATCTAATAAAGCACTTACATTTTAATGCTAACAATACCATATGAGCTACCCCCCAAAAAAGAAAAAGAAAAAAAAAACAAAACAAATCAACATGAAACAAAATGAGAAAAAAAAATGTAGTGTCCCCCCTCTTGATATATGCATAACAAAATACATAGGAGACAAATCTCAAATAATCTAATAAAGCACTCACATTTTGAATGTCAACAATATCTCGTGAACTAACACCTGCTTGAAGTCCATCAAGTAGGCCTTGACTAAAATCATAGAAGTAATCCGGATCATCACAAACAGAAAATGCATGAACCTACAGAATCAAGAGAACCTATAATGTCAATTGACATGTTCAGAATAGAAAATGAGAATTACAAAGAGGAAGACATACTTTTGCCTTCAACTTGCTCAGCCATGATCCCAATGACAGACCAGCAATTGTACCACCACTAGAAATCACATTAAGTGAAACATCAAAATGAATGGAAGTAATATCCGTTTTGGTAATCAACATAGTCTATAGATATAATACTTTCGCATCCTCCTACTATAAAAAAAACATGTAATATATATATACATGTGTTATGGTACAAATACTCAACCAGTCGGCAACAATTCCACCAAATTTCTCATTTTAAAGGAGCTCTAGTGGAAGTTGCTAAGTATAAAAATCAGAAAGCCTGGGAAACAATGAAAATGCAAAATCAACTCCACTGAGTCATTGTTGTTGCAAATTGTGACAGCATCACTATTCTGATACATAACAAGGTGACTTTGACTCAGGTGCTGGTGTAAGACATTAGGGTTGAGGGGGCTGGGGTAGAATATCCAATTGGATCCAACCTCCCATAATGAGCCTAGAGTGTTTGAGAGGAGAAGAGCTAACAGGGCTTTGGAGAAAGTGGGCGGGGATCTTTTGGAGGGGTCTAGGGGAAATGATTTTTTAAAATGAAGATTTTGAGTTGGAACATGCATGGGTTGGGATATTCAAAGAAAAGAAGAGCTATTAGAGAAGTTATCTCCAAGGCTTCCCCACATGTAGTGTTGCTTCAAGAGACAAAAATGGAGAAGGTTTCCCGTAAGCTACTCATAAGTTTTTGGGACGCTAGAAATAAGAAGTGGGCTTGTCTAGGCCTATGGGTTTGTCAGGGGTTATTATTGTCAATTGGGACTTCGGAGCATTGCAAAGCTTAGAGGTTGTTTTAAATTTATCTTATGCGTCTATCCGATTCAACATGGTATGTATCGGTGATGGGTGGTTGAGTGCCAATTATAGCCCTTGTCATTATAGATTCAAGGCTGAGTTTTGAGATGAATTAGCGGGGCTTTTCAAACAGGTATTTCCAAAAATGGTGTGTGGGAGACAAATTCAATGTTATTAGGAGGTCTAGGGAGAAGTTGGGAGGGTCTAGGATCAATTCTATCATATGTGTGAGCATTGGATTTTTAGAACATGATATTAAGGGTATAATGCATTATTAGCATGAGGGGAAATACTTGCTTCCAACCAAGGGTGGAAGAGCTCCTCCCCTCCTCCCAATCACATTTCGCCACTTGCCTAAGTAAATAAAGAGAATTGATTGTGTGCATGCATTCCCATGTTTACATAATTGTGAGCACATTTTCACAAGTCCATATTTGTGTGTTACATGTTTATGTTAACATGAATGCGTGTCCACGTGTCCATATCTGTGTATCTATTTGTTCGTGTTTTTAAATTTATATTTTTCTAAAATATTAATGACACATGGTGGAAAATGAATGGAGGTGGGGAGGAGCTTTTCCACCCTGGGGTTGAGGCAACTAGTGTTCTAGCATGAGTATCATCAGTTTTTGTCATTTCCATTCATGCTTAGACATAGAATGGTTAGGATCTAGGTGCACTTGAATCTGTACACATGACAGTTAGATGGTATTTTAGCTAATATATGTGTTTGAGCCTGCTATGGTTTGCATGTACATGTTTTCCCGTACATTTTCATGTTTTTGAGGAATTTTGAGTAATTCAATTGACTAAAAAAGTGGCCTTCAGTCGACTGAATTAAACAAAAGCTCTTTGTTCCAAATTGGGTAATTCAGTCGACTGGTTTGGGAAATAAGTTGACCGATTTTGGAATTGAGTTGTGAACGAATTGTGAATTGAGTACTGATTTTGGCAGACAGCTAATAGTTGAGTTTTGAGGGTAAATGACGCATGTGCACCTTTGTATCCCATTTATATGTTACAATGATGGGGACATCAAGCATAGTCTACTATAGGTGGCCTAGCTTGGCCTATTAATTTGAAGACCAAGGGGTTTACCATAGTTACTTAGTTTATTTTAGAATAATAAATTGTTGCATTTAAATTGTTAGACTTAGGGGTTAAGTTTTTACTATATTTGCCAGACTTGACACCCAAGTTTCTTGAAGCCAAGTTTACTACTTTTGATGTAAATGGAGTCATATATAAAGGCTCCATAACTCTTTAAGAAGTGAGCATACGATGAATTGAATTTGTTGTCGATTCCAAACTAGACATAGGTGCGAAGCCTGGGGTTCTTCCCTCCCCCCTCGTCTCTTATCTTCTTCTTCCTATCTTCTCTTTCTTCTCTCCTTTCTCTTCTCTTTATCTGAATTCTACGTGATTTGTGTGCTTGTGCTGCATCATACAACCATGACCTTAAGGGCTCATTTTATCTATTTTCACTCAAGAGATAGTGAGAAAAAGTTAGAGAGAGAGAGAGAGAGAGACAAAAGGGCTTGGAGCTAGCGTTTTACCTCGACTTGCTTTACATGTCACATTTAGAGCTCAATCTCACACTTTGAAGCTTATGGTTGTGTTTCTCCACTCTTGGTTCATCACATCTCACCCTGTGGAAGCTTGCACTTGCATTTTGGGTGTTGATCTTCATCTTTTGATTTGGATTTCCACAACACCATACTAATCTTGACTTATTTTCATGATCCATCTTAGGTAGGTTCAATTTTTATGTCAATAGCTTATTGATATTTACATATACATATGTTAAATGCTTTGCATGTTGAAATCTAAGTTTAGTTTTGAAATATCTTTGATGATTCCCGATGTGGAGTATATATATCCATATGGTTTATGGATTATACGATGTAAATGCTAGTCCATGGTTAAAAAGTTCATTAAATGCCTATGTCTTGTCTATAATTACATTTTATGTTGTGTAAATGAATTGTTTCATATTCTTGGAGTCTTAAACAAGTTTATGGATTTTTAGAATATTGAATATGAATTCTTGGTTAAATATTAAAGGTTAGAAATTTTTATATACATGTTTCAAACAATATAATTTGATACAAGTTCATGGTTTTATAAACGATTGGGACTTCCATAATTGAGGCTAATTACTATTGTGTTCCATCGCTATATGATTTACCAAGAATGGTATTTTAATTGTGTTAATAAAAATGATGGTCTTGGGAAACCTATTTTGCATTATGGTATTTCGGTTTGGTTTAAATATGCCTAACGTGATGTGATAGTGGAGGGTCGCTTGGGGCTGTCGGGTTTAGTTTGTCTGCCCTTCCTTGGTGGTCCTATGGTTCAGTTTATCTACCCCGAACTATTTGGGTGGTTGTCCCATTATACCACACGAGGGCCCAGTTGGTCGGGGAGGTCATTTATCAATTGAGTTGAGGCTGAGCTGTTTATCAACCCCACATATCACCTAAGGCATTAGTTGTATTTTTGGGGTTTTTAAACCACAATGATTTCATTTACATAATAAATGTGTATGTTACACAGTATGGTCATTAACTCATGTTCCTATATTGTACATATTCCAACCTTGGGATATTTTCATGAAAATTGTTTCCTATTGAGTTTTACTCATTGCATTATTTATTAATGTTTTTGCAGATAATGTTAATCAAGGAAAGACTTCTGCTTAACTTTGTTGATAATGGTGTATTCAATGGAATCTATATTATGTTGATGTTGGAACAATATTCAGGCTTATCTAATTTATGTTGTATTCGGCCTATGGGCATTGATTTGAAAAATTAATCAGATGATCTAAATTCTAATTATGTATGGTTTCGATACATGGGGAATATGATGCATGGGATGATATCACGGGTGGATGTTTGCAATTTATTTTGTATAAATTAGTTTTAGCAAAACAAAAGTTTTGATGGTATGTCCCATTTACGAATGGGTCATGCCGAAATTTTTATAAAATTTCTTCATGAGGTATTTGATGCCTCTTGTGACATTGTTATGATTATCATGATGAGGCCTTTGCGTTTGATGAGAATAGTGATGAGGCATTTGTTTTTGATAAGGATGCTTTGTTGCTGAAGAAAGACAAACCTTCCACTGAAATTTTAGAGGCCAACTTCAAAGCAACCCCTATTTTTTATGGCTATGATGATGATGATGATGATGACGACGACGATTGTGGGCAAGCATTTGGTGTTGACAAAGTAGTGAATAAATGGAGGTATTTACTACTGATATACAATTAAAAACAACCATGTTGTGGAGCAACAAGCTTTGTTCGTAGAAGGGATGGCAACTCAAACCATTAATGAAGAATTCTTTGCTCTTGGTGCTTTGTTTTCACTTGAGCATGAGGGTGATTTTCAGGTTTCAAGTGCTGTTTTTGAGTTACCACAGCCATGTTTTGATGAATTTCCTTCTTATATGCCTTCCGGATTGCCTTTGATGCATGATATGCCACCTTGCCTTAATGAGAAACCAAAGGAAGCATCGCTTGTCAAGGTTACTCATCATATACCTCTTTCTAGAGATGGATGATCTCCATTGGTAGCATCAAGAAGAGGAACTTAGTTAGGAATGGCAATGGGTCGGGTCAGGTTTGAAACGTCATACCCGACCCAGCCCCGAAACCCGACAGGGTAAGCTATGTTTGAACCATCTCCGCCCCAGTAAATCTAATATATATATATAAAAGTAGTGTTCAGGTTTGCCACTTGGCGATTTTTTATATTGCCACATGGCGCATTCTCTATTCTAATTTTTTAAAAGTTATTTTTAACCCAACCAATACCAATGGTAACGTTTCATAATCTTCCTATTTATCATGTTCCTGTAACCGAAAATATGCAACCAACCAAAAAAAACAAAAAACAGGGATGGAGAGGACAAAAGAAAAGAATCTGCAAATCTGCAAAAAAAAAAAAAGAAATACAAAAAATCATAGTGCTACTTTATTGGAGAATGCCAAACCCACTTTCTCTTTGCAGAATACCATTTTGGTCCCAATGTTCCATCAACAATAACACCCACTGCACGGAAGAAATCTAGACAAACAATGCCGGTCCCTGATAAACGAAAAGTTATTTGATTCCGCCGTAGAATCTCGAAATCGAATTCTGGAAAAGAGATTGCCGCAAAAGGCTGTTTGGGTGAGAAAATTGGGGAATCCGGCGAGAAAATCCAATGATTGGATGAGAATCGGAGTCATTTGATATTATACAGATGGAGGAATTTCAAATCTTGAGGGAATTGGCCAAACATCGTGTGGAGTACATATCCTAAGGTTTGTTGCCCACAACAAATTATCTCTATAATAATGGCTTTATTTTATTATTTGTTTTATGTACGGTAATCAAAGTGACTTGATAAGCATATACTTGCTATTTGCCAATTCTCTTATCAGTTGGTTTTATTTAATTTCTTATTAATTTAATAATTCTCCTATGCATTCAGCCAATCTTTAAATTTAAACATGCATTTTACGTTATTCATAATAAGTATTCGTACATTGATTAAATTCAAAATAACAAGCCTCTAATAGAGTCCACTTCCAGTAAACGATATGTTAGAAGAAAATCCAAATTACCCAATCCTATAAAGTATAGTTCTCTCTTTTGATTTTACTTCTATTCTTGCTTTTGCCAAATTTCTGATTATAGGATTTGTTCAACAATGAAACAAATAAATCAATAAAATTAGTTAGTTTTTTCTCTCAAAGATAATATGTGTTGTACATATTATAAAGTATTTAATTTGAGTACAATTCTTTAGATTTTTAATCCAACATTAATTTTACAAATAAATTTTATGTCATTGTTAAAAAATTTCTTATAGTCCGTGCATATATTAGAACATTTTGAAATAAAATTCTATGTTATTTGTTATCATTATTCTTATATTTTATTTTTTGCTTCTTATATTTTATCCCGTGCATCGCACGGGTTCACCGCTAGTTGCTTCAAATACCCGTACCCACCCTGCCCCACCTCACCTCAGCAACTTTTTTTTATACTCAATTTTCTCCTATTTGCCTCTTGTCATTATATATGTATACATATACAAACCCTAATTACCAGACAAGAAGGAACAACAGATCATGAACTTAATAAAATCGCAAGCAAATACAAATCTACAATTTGAAAATAAAAAATAAAAAATAAAATAAAATAAAGTAATCTTTTCATTGAAAATTCACGTCAAATTGAAAGGGAATCAAAGAATGAAATATGTAGAATCATTACCTCATTGGTGGTGTTGAATTTATCATACATGAAATGGGTGATCAAAAATTGAAAATATAATGAGAGACAGCGTTCAACAAGAACTCAGAGACAATGGTGAAAGAGAGAACTGATCGAGAGACGGTGAAACCGCAAGAATAAGGGAGGTCTGACTGACGTACGTGTAGATCTGGTGGTTGACCATGGTGAAAGTGAGATCTGATGTATGCGTAGATCTGGCTGTAGATCTTGTAGCTGATGGCAGTGAAGGTTGATTCCAGTTGCCGGCCAGCGAGAAAGTTACCAGCGAGAAACTTGAGCACCAATCAGAGAGATAGAGAGTTGAGTGACGGACTAGAAATAATGGAGGGTGAGGGAGGCAGAGAGAATGAGGATTTGTTATTTTGCGTGTGTGTGTATATATATATATATAGGAGGGTAAAAATGTAAAACTATCTGCGGGATGGGTCTGCAGGCAGGCATATGTAAACCATAATCGACTGGTACCCGGCTCAAAAAATAAAATTTGCCCCAAACCTGATCCGAGAACTGAATTTTTTATATAAAAAAAAAACCCTATAAGGGTGGGGTGGGTCTGTGGGGCAGATCAAATTTACCATCCCTAAACTTAGTGGCTGTTTTCTTTGTGTATCAGGGTATATGTGTGGCAGTTCTAAGCTTCCAATTGGCTTAGATAAAGCTTTTTTTCACCAAATACCTCTTTTAGAGATGGATGATCTCCATTGGCAGCATCAAGAAGAGGAACTTAGTGGCTATTTTCTTTGTGTATCGGGGGGTATATGTGTGGTTATTCTAAGCTTCCAATTGGCTTAGATAAAGCTTTTTTTTCATTTCCAAACATGATGTACAACATGGCAAGACATGGGATCGAATTAAACAAGATATCCATGCTTCTAAGAGGCACGATTGAGAAACTCAATATCAAACGTAAGTTCCAAGCTGATGATTGATAAGAGAAGATTCATTTCAAAGCTAGAGATCTTGCTTGGGATGTGTTAAGGGAGACTTCAACAAGCTACATCAAGAACCACTTCTACTCCTTCATTTAAACTTGAGGACAAGTTTTTGTTTTAGAGGGGAAGTCCTGATCTGGCAAGATATATGCTGCCAATAGTTCGTATTAGCTCAAGAGAAAAATTTATTAGTTTGTATTAGTTGGTATAGCTTGTATTAACCTATGGGGTTAAATAGCTAGTTAGTTAGGGGTATTTGAGTCATTTACCACACTTATTTAGTCCATATATAGGGCTATTAGAGGTTAGTTAATCAGTTTTCCAAAACATTCTTGATTGTAACTGTTTGTAGAGAGAGCTAAGAGCTTTTCTCTTTGGAATCAAAATTTCTCCATTTTCCATCACTTTCTCTTCCATTTCTCTCATAGTTCTAGCATTTTCTTGCTAGATTGTTTGATTTGCTGGCTTTGAGAACATCAGTCCGATACTTCAAAAAAATTATTTTGTCCAAAAAGTAGACAAATCCGACACATGTCCACGCACAAGCACCAAGCACCCAACACCAGTACCCAAGTCGATGTAACATAGGTCAAAACAGATAAAAGCTTATAAAGAAATAACTAAATAAATTAATAAAGCATGATGTTAGCTACAAAATTTAACAAATGAAGTTGAGCCGAACCTGCCACATGCTACAACAATATCATCAAATCCTACTTTGCCAATTCCAGACTGAAGCTGTTGCTCGATCTCCCTAATAGCTTCAATATAACCCCTGAACACCATAGAAATCTTGTATAAATGGCACAATGTAGAAAAGACAGAACAGTTAAAATACCAATGAACATTCTATCAAAAAAAAAAAAAAAAAAACCAATGAACATGAAATCCTGAAACTTCCATAGAATAATTTGGAATAGAATGTAAATATGTGAATTTGGAGATATATTCATATTTCTATCTATCTATCTATATATATATATATATGTTTTTTTTAAATTACAGAAATTTTTTTCTGCTCATAAAGGAGGAGTTATCAAGAAAAAAACAGGGCAAGGAACACCCCCCCCCCCCCCCCCCCGCGGGAGTCCCAAAAAAACGAAAAAGCTATAACATACTTAGAGTGAAAAAACAAAAACAATACAAAAAAAAAAAAAAGAAGTTGAACTCTTTAAAGATCAAGACATTTGTTTTTATGGAAAGTAAGAATGTATTAAATTAGAAAAATAAGGGCCAAGACCTATTTCAGGATCAGGACACCCCAATCATTACCCTAAACTTTAATGAAACAAGATATAAGGAGAGCTTATGTCAAGAGAAGGCTCTTCAACATTTCCACCGCATGATGGAATGCAAGAACAATACTGTGAAATTGCCTACCATTTGTCTCCTTCCTCTTTCTTTTTCTTTTTTTTCCAATCAGCGACAAATGAACATTTTATTATATAAAAAAAAAAAAGGGTACCAGCAAGGATGAGAAGTCCTACAAAACAAGGACATAAAACAGAAACAAAATAATAAAACCAAAATGGAACTAAACCCACAGAAAGCTTTCCAATCAGAAGCCAATACGAACATAAAAACTCCTTGGAATATGATTCCTAAAACAAAGCCAAGAAAGAAAGTCTATCCCATAAACTCCAAGCATCCTCAAATTTGTCTTCAAAAACCCTAGCATTCTTTTCCAACCATAGAACCCAAAAGATTTCTAGAATAGCACAACTCCAGAAGGCAAGTTTTTCTTGGACAAGCCAAAGTCTCCAAAATCAATAATAAACATGCTAGCACAAGCAAAAGGAGAGACCCAAGAAAGACCAGAAACGTGAAAAAGGCTCTGCCACATAAATCTCACACCTGAACAATGGTAACAAATCATTGAGGAGATAAGCAAAAATGTCTCCTTCTCTGAAACAAATCATTCGTGTTAATTTTTCAAAGAGCAACAGTCCATGCAAAGACCTATACTTTAAGAGGCACTTTAGATTTCTAAACCATCTTGAAAGGAATAAAGAAAAGAAGGAACATTAGGATCATCAAGTAACACTTCAACAGTCCTTCCAAATTACCCAATGCACGGATAACAAATCTTCTATTTGAGACCTGAAATTTTAAATCCAAGTCCTATTAAAGAGCTCCACTGTTCAACGAACAAGTGGCAAAACAAAGCTTGCAGATTGATGAAGAATGAATAAAAGATTAAAGATTCTTCCCAGGAACACATAATGCACTTATTAATCAAAGCCATACCCCTCTTGTTCAATTGGTCCACCACTCCACCAGGAGAATATCATCCAACAAACTCATAGACACAAATATGATATTTTGTAAAGAAACAAACAGAAGCAAAATTTTCTTATTAGGAAGGACCCCTCTCCCATATGATGCTTGCAAGAGAAAAATAATTCAATTGAAATATAAACACGTTTATTATCAAGGACACACCACCTCCTTGCCCACCCACTGCAAACTATACCAACTGAACACATAAACAAACACCAGAAAGTTGATCAAATCCTGAACTTCCTCATCATTAATCTGTATAGACTAACACACCCACCCCCCTGGCACACACGTACGCACACACAGACACACAAACACAAAATAAAAATAAATGATAAAATACAAAGAGTAATCAACAGGGGACTTCCAAAAAAAGGGTAATGGAAGACTTTTGCTTCTTTACCACCACACAATGAGATGAAAAAGGGTTCCATCACACCAATATCTTTGAAACTTCACTCTTCCTCTTACCACAAAGACAGTACATCCTATTTTTGATACACCCACCCCCCCCCCCTCCCTCCCAAAAAATAAATAAATAAATAAATCACACACACACACACACACAGAATAACTGAAGCCCCTAAGGCCCTATGAGATAAACAATTCAAGTATGTATCAAAACTAACAAATCACCACTTTGAATAGAGAAACCTTGTATCAAGTGGGCCTAAATTAAAGGGCACTAAAAATTCAATAAGGAGAACAACAAGAAATTTTGCAGCTGTTAATATTTATCATCTGGTAGATAGATAATAGATAAATAAATATTTCAAGGGGAAAGGCTACATATCAATCCATACCTTCCTTCCACTTCAGCCCAGTTAATATAGGACCAGAAGAAACAAACTAAAGGAATAGAATTCTTGAGCTCATGTAAAACAACCCCACCCATAGTTTAAATAACGGTAAAGGCCACTGTAATGATAACGGTAAAGGTGTAACGGGTCGCGGTCACCACAATCATGAATTTTTTAAAGGTTGTATAACATGCCCCAAACTTAGTGATATGCATGTTTTTAAAAACTTTTAGTGAAATTTATTCAACCTAGTAACCTTTCTCTGTGTGTGTGTGTGTGTTGGGGGGGTTGGGGGGGGGGGGGGGGGGGGGGGGAATCCTTGTTCTATATTATTTGCAAGATCGTTATTAGCTTATATTCATTTTTTAATTATTATTTCCGCATTGTTAAGTAAATTTTACTAAGCAGATTAATAGCTCGGTTAGACTACATTAAAATTGGTAGTTGTCCAATTTTTGATCAGCAGGTGGTTGTCCAATTCCCTTCCTCCTCCCCCCCCCCCCCCCCCTCTCCCCCCTCTCCTTGAACATGACCTAATACCCTAAGGACACTCGCACCAACAACAAATCAATTCATGTTAATTTAAACAAAGACGATATTATAAATGTAAAATAAAGCTCATTCCAAAAAAGTACTAGTCTCTTAATATGTCAATTTGGGTGTAAATTAAAATTTACTATTTCAGGAACTTATATTGGCCAACTAAAATATTTATAGGAAAAGAAAAGATATGGCAGAAAGTAAATATAAAGAATTAACTGAGCCAGTCTTACCAGGTTCCTAGGGAGTTTGATCCCCCAACAGGAATGATATATGGCCTTCTCCCTTCACCGAGCAACTTTTCTTTTAGTAGATTAGTAAGAGTCTGAGATCACATTAAAAACGAACAGGATAAATTATTCAATCATATTTATAATGGAAAACAATCAATTCTGTAATACTGGGACAAAGATGTTCGAAAACATAAATATATAGTTGGCCCTGTATTGATTAGATAAGTCTCTAATCAATCAATCCAGAAATCATAATCTCAACTATACAAGGAAGGCAACACAAATCATCCTCCACTGATTAAGCCTTTCAATGCCCATATATAAAAGAAAACAACGTTGATATGGCAATGGTGTGGAAATTGGGTAAATGGATTTTTATTGGTGAAATTGTATTTTGAGGTGCTCTACCGATGTGAGGATGTTAGATTTCTGGTCTCCAATATATGGATGTTGTCTGTTCCTTTTAATATAACTTTCTTCACTTGGACGGCATTGTTGGATAAATGCTTAACAATTGATCATCTTATCGGGAGGAGGTATTTTGTATTGTTGAATCAGTGTATTATGTAGAAAGAAGCAGATGATTAGGTGGAGCACCTTCTTCCATGGCAAGAAAGTTTTGTTTTGATATTTTTTGTCTCCATTGGGTTATGCCTCGATCAGTGATTTATACGGTTGGAGGTCGGTGGTGTAGAAATAGTAAGAGATTTCCTTTATCAGTATGGAAGATGGTTCCTCACGCTATAGTTTGGACACTTTGGAAGGAAAGGAATAGAATAATTTCTTAGGGGGTGGATCTTATGGTTGGATGTTTAAAGCATAGAGTATCTAGTCTCCCTTTTATATGGATAGCTTCGGATGCTTGTGGTAATCGGGTGCTTTTTCACATCTTTCTTGTTTCATTGAAATTGTAACAATGCAACCTTTTTCTTTTTCTTTTTCTTTTCTTTTCTTTTCTTTGGTTGTTTGCATACCTCACAAATACATGGGTTTTACTTGCCCTTCCTTTAACATATAGTACTTCATTTATCAAAAATTATAATAATAATAATAATAGTAGTAGTAGTAGTATACTGGTAATGCAGAAGATACAGCAAATCAATAAGCAATTCTATTCAAAGATGCATGCAATAAAAATGATACAATCAGACATGGATTAAGAAGCACATAATTGGTAACGAAGGAGAAATGAACAAACCACACTCCCAATATTTGCATATTCTTCTTTCGAAACAAGTTCAACATGAGCTCCAACTAAACGCTCAACTAGAAGATTGCCTGTCAATCCAGGATCTTTGTCCACAAGAACCTGCAACATATTTAGAGACATTGTAGCAAAAAACTGCTTCCAACGCAAAGCAAAATATTACCAATAAAAAAATAAAAATAAATAGTTAACCTTAGAGGTGCGTAGAATAAGATAACAGTCGAGATTCAGATACTTTGCAGCGACAGCAGTTGCACGGCAGTGGTTGCTTTGGATGCCTCCTATTGTTATGATACAGTCAGCACCCTGTTGAATGGCATCTGCCATCAAGAATTCCAGCTTTCTGACTTTATTACCACTCAATTGCATTCCTGAAAGATCATCACGCTATATGATTGCAAAAATTTTCCGTCAGTGAAAACAGGAAAGTGAAGTACAGAAAAAGGGAACATCTCAAGTAGGCACATAAAGACAGAGTGTCAAAATAATCTCTCAACATAATGGTCAATCTTTCATTTTTGCATTGGTGGGGATTTGTAGGGTTTTTCCAAAATCAGGGAAAGATCTCTTAAGCAGGAGGTGGATAAAAGAATGAAAACTATGTGAATATGCTACCACACCGCCTTAAGTGGACAGGTAAGAAAAATAAAATAGAAGAATCCTTGAAGATGAGGAGGTGGCTCTAATGAAACTCAAAGAAATGTTTCTTAAATCAGTCTTTCATTTTGGTTTAGAGCTTCCTATATTAGCAGAATACCTTTTCTCGATTTTTTAGGTTGCTATATGTAGACACCCCACTGTAATTGTGGTTGATGTTTTATTTCTCTTTATTCACCATGTATACTGCCGTAGGCTTTTTCTTTCTGAATGCATACTTATTTATCCAAAATAAAAAATAAATAATATGGTCGCAACAATTTATAGAATAGTGAAATGCTCTGACTTCCAGCTGAACCAAACGGTTCATGTCTCAAAAAGATGTAATTATTAATCATATGTAATTTACTAGATTAAATTCTTTAAACGGAGAATTTTCACATACAAAAAGGCAACCTTTTAATACTTCAGATGCTACTAGAATTGGCCCCTAAACCAAAGTTCTCAAAACCAAGAAACTTGATGTTACGATCCTAATGTCCCACATTAGTTGAGTATCGGTTTGACCATGTGTATATTAGCTCTTGGGCATCCACTTATCCACAAAAAAAAAAAAAGCTCTTGGGCATCCCCTTGCAAGCCAGTTTTCAAGGGTGAGATTTACCCAAGGGTTCATATCACTTGACTAAGCGAAACCTCCAGCAGTTGAATAATTCAGTCCGATAGGGATTTGCAAACACAATTCGAAGCCCAACCAGACTGAATGTTCAGTTGCAATCATTATTTGAAACCATTGTATATAAAATATGCTGTTGAAAGATACCACAAGTCAACCTTGGTTCCTCCACATAACATATCTTTTTTACAGGAAAAATGCAACAACAACAACAACAACAACAGTAACAACATTACACCAAAGTGAAGGATAATCCAATTGCAAGACAAAAGGAGACAGAAAGGTAAATGGGAAATATAGAAATTACCTTCAACCAAACTTCAGTATTCTTCGGCAAATTGGGAAGGTTCCATTTGTGAATAGGTGTAGGTAACTGAAAATAATCACCAAAAACAATTTATAAAAACACTCTGATCACTAAAATTTCTGAAGAAAATCATCAATACAGGATAGAGAGAGAGAGAGAGAGAGAGAGAGAGAGAGAGAGAGAGAGAAGGGTGGTGATGCTTACATGGCCGAGGGAGAAGACATGAGAAGGGATGGGGTTGAGATGGGAGGCCCAAGAAGGAGGGTCATAAGGTTTCTTCGTGAGAAAATCGAAGGTCAGCAGTTGATTGGGTGCGTCGTTGTTGGTGCTGTTCGCCATTGTTGGGAGATTAAGATGAGAATTTCTTTGAGAACAGTATAAGACGCGACGGTTGAACGTTTTGATTACGGGAGGGACGACGATGGGCGGCCTGAGTTGGACAGTGCGACCACACAGCATAGAATTGAATTTTAGTTTCAGTTTGGACTCGAGAAAAGTGGAATAGAATTCATTTCAATTCCTTGTTTAAGATGACACAAAAATATAATGGGTATCGCTATTTACATCACGTTTTTTTTTTTTACACACACCATTTTAATGAAATTTTTATATTATTATTTTATCTTTGATTAAAATGATTATTAAGAACAAAATGATTTAAATAAAAACATATATTTGCTTACACACTCACATAACATAACTATAATTATAAAAACTCTCTCACTAAAAAAACATTTGCTTCATCCATTCATATATCTTAACTCTCTCACAAACCCTGACCACTAATCTACAATATCTCTTAAACCTTAACTATTGTTTGGGTTTTTACGCTTTTTTGTATAATGCACGAGCAAATAGTTAATTAAAATACTTCTAGTGTTGAAAAAAATATGTTTTTTTTCATTAATAGTTGTTGAGTTTTGTTTGTGAATGGCATTTTGTTCAAGTTTGGTATACTGAACAAACTTAAAATGTTTAGACTGTTTCAATTAGGGGTAGTTGTGGTTCAGTTTGGTTCGGTTTTAAAGCAAATTTTACAAACCAAAACCAAACCATATTATAAGAAAAAACCAAACCAAACCAAACCAAACCGAAAAATATGGGTTTTCTCCTATCAAGTAGTAACAAATCATGGATAATTAGATACACATAACAAAATGAGAAAATTGACAATCAAAATTAAAATTAAGAACAAATTTAATAATAGCATTAAAGCTTGTTAACAAAAAAAAGCATTAAACATTGTATCAAAATGGAAACATAGTAAAATAGGAAGTTTACATATTGAAGTTTAATATATAATAAACATATATTATAATATATTATATACACTTCCGTTTTTGGTTCTTCGGTTTGGTTTGGTTTTTTTAACATGCAAACCAAAACCAAACCAAATGAAAGAAAAACCAAACCAAAACCTATCGGATCGGTTTGGTTCGGTTTGGTTTTCGGTTTTAACTTAAACCATGAACACCCCTAATTTCAACTGAACATATATTTTAAAGTTGTTTGGGGCATTGCAACTACATTTTTTACAATAGTTTAGTCATAATGTACTAAACAAATACAATATATTCAGTTCAAATGTACCTGTTTCCACCTAAAATTGACTTATCAGGGTAGGAAGGTAATTTCTGAAGAAGAGCCACATGGGCAAGCTATGCCAGGTAGGATGAGTCTACTGGATCGAAAAAGCAGTTAAAAGGGGATATGTTTTGGACCACGTCAAAAGGAGGTTTAAGAGAAATAAGGAGCAGCTTTATGGAGGACTCTACCACGATCAGAATAGTGGGAGAGGTAAAGTGCTACTGGGATGCAGTGGTAGGGACGAGGCCCACTACTACCATTAAAACAGGAGTTGCAACGGTGAACGTGAACTCACCATGAACTGGACGTGGGAAGTTTTATCCATGGTACTGTATAAAAGAGGAAAGCCACGCGCAAAAAAGAGGTTCCACAACCAACACAAATCCTTCTCAGGAAACCAATATCAATTTATTTTAGCTTTATAGCTTTCAGTTTTAATTTTGTTATTAGCTTCTTACCTATCTTGTTGATTCATGCTTGGATTTCAAACATTGGACATCTTGCTATTTTGTGCTTGAGGTTTCTGTAACTAATTCCTTTTAATGAAGTACTTTCCTTTGCAATCCCTTGATATAGCATCTTGAATACTGTTTACCAGTAGACTTTAGTTTAGAACTTTAGAGAGAAGAACCCCTATCTCTCTTTCATCACACTGATTTACATTTTAACTTCATATACTTCAATGAACAAATAGACATTTGGGGCCAATGGCCTTTAATTCATCAGCCTATGAGGTGTTGTGGGATCGTGGTCATACGATCTTTAGGCTTTCGATCCTTGGCACACCCGCACAACTTTTTAGTGTGAACAGTACTGAACTTTTTTTTCTATCAAGAGAAATTGAATTTCATTTGTGAATTACGATTGGTTCAGACTTGGTTTGCCAAACAAATCTAAAATGTTCAAATTATTTCCAATGAACATTTTAACGTTGTTCGGAACATACCAACTAAATTTTTTCCGATTGTTTAGTTATAATGTACTAAACAAATATAATATGTTCAGTTTAATGTACTGAACTTTTTAAGGTTAAGGTTAGGGTTAGTTTAGGTATTATGGAGTTTGTATAAAGTAAAAGTGCAATTTTTAAAATTAAAGGGAGTGTGTACAAAGGAAGTGTGTGTATAAAGCAAAAAATGTAGTGTAAATTGCCATGCCCAAATAATATAATAGAACTAGCCGTGAACCCATGCATCGCACGGAATAAAATGTAAAGAGAAAAATTATAACATATAAAAATAATTATAAAAAATAACATAATATTAAATCCAAAATATTCTAATACTTTTATCTATACTACCTATAAAAAGATAAATGTGAGAAAAACTTTTGATTGACTAATATACCCTTATTTTAATTTTTAAATACACAACTACCCTTCTACATATATAGGACATGTAGCAATATAAAACACATACTTTAATAAGAATTACAAGAAAACTATAATTCGTATAATAATTAAATAAAACCAAATCCAAATAGGAATTCTAAGGAAATGGAAACTATAATTCGTAAAACCCTAACAATGTTAACATATAAATACAAATAGAAATAGATTATAAAAATTATAAAACCCTAACACAGGAAAGAACAACTACTGCTTCCTTTTTCTACGTCTTCTTTGTGCTTTCATTGCATCTCCTTTCTTTTGGTGCTTTGTCTGGTATGTAGTTTTCGATAAACTTGACTCATATATACAAATTATGTTTAAACATTTAAATCTTTACCTGCATTGCATGATTGGACTTTTAAATCTCTATTTGAATTGCCAAATTAGCAAGAAAAGGAAGATAATCAAAGATAAATCAGTTGAATGAAAATAAAAAGACGCATGCTTGAACAAAAACAAATGAAAACTTGAATTGCATAAATAAAGTTTTGAATAGCACATACAATCTTTGATTATTTTCTAAGGATTCGCATATCAGAAAAAACTTGAATTGCATTATTGAACTTTTAAATTGCTGCTATTGCATAATTTTCATATTTTCTTGAGAATTCATATATAATCTCTGATTTTTGAAAATAATCAAGTCAAATAACCAAGAAAAAGAAACGAATAAAAAACGATTCAATTGAAGGAAAATTAAAAAAGAAGCAGGCTTGAACAAAAACAAAACAAAACCCAAAAAAAAAAAAAAAAAAAAAACCATTAACGAATGCACAAGGAAAAAAGAAAATAAAAAGGGAACGTCTAATGAACCACCAAAAAAAGTCCCTATCAAATTGTGAGGTTCATGAAACTTTATAATATCTACCTGCAAACCCAAAATACCAAACTAAACAAAACAAAACCAAAAAGAACAAAAAGAAAAGAAAATAACTTAGATCACAACCCCCCCACCCCAAAAAAAAAAAAAAAAAAAAACAATGGCAAGTCAATATAATGATTACATTTTCTTAAACTCTGTGTTTTGTCAAACATAGCCTATCTTTATGGGACGGAGGGAATACTATTTTTTAATGAAAAATCAATGGTCCTTGAGTTTACTAATCTGTCGTTTTAAGGTTTGCAAAAGTCTTTGGTTTCAGACCCTATGTAAGCTATGTGTGTTCTCCTATTGTTTCCCAAATAAAAAAAATCATCAAAAACTAATTTACTCATAAATAAAATGAGAACATCCTGATCCTATAAATACCAGATTTTTTTTTTAAAAAAAAAAAATCCTAAACATGTACATATTAGGAATATTATTATTTTAATCAAAGACCAATAGAAGTTCTGGATTTGCGTAAGTCTTGGTTTCGATCTCGCGTGGAGTATTTGTTTTTTCCTATGTTTTTCCAATACATATATATCAAAGACTACTTTACTCATAAATAAAATGAGAACCTTCCAATCCCATAAATACTAGATTTTTTAAAGGTGGTAGTGTAGGCCTTATTAGGAATTTAAGTTAGCTTCTGTGGTACAAATCTCCAGGAAGGGTGTAGATTGTAGTACATCATAAAAAAAAAAAAAAAAAAAAAAAAAAAAAAAAAAAAGGATGGCATGTCCGTAGGGTTTGCAAAGCCGCGCAAGTCTTGGTTTTGATTTTTGTAAGACTAATGTACTAATAATTTGCTATTAAATCTTTCAACTATGGCGTAAATATGTTTTGATTGGAGAAGGAGACAAAGAGTGAAAGAGAGAACCTTTTGTTTCAGCATTGAAAGTTTCACAAAACCTTCAAAGAACCTATGTATAATGAAGTTTCAAAGATAATTTTAAGCACTATAATTTGGGAAAGATAATGAAAAAAAAAAAAAGTAATCATATCAAAAGGAGTAAAGGATTAAGTGATCAAAGTGCTTTCATCTTATGCAAAAGCACAATAAAATTATTAAATTTAAAAAATTATTATCATTATTGAAAAAAATAATTTAACTCCAAAAAATTCACGTGTGCACCAACTAGTATATACAAATAGAATAAATATTATAACAAATGACATACAAATTTATTGTATTTATTTATTTATTTTTATTTAACGATTAAGGTTATCCCAGTTTTTACTCAAGTCAAGATTTTAGTTCAGACTATTCTCCTAACGGCTCGTATGAGATGCCCCATACTCACACATAAAATGATCTCTGTGGGGAGTTAAAACGATGACCTTTAAGGAGCATAGCAATTTATTGTAAAATTAACCATACATAAAAATTATAGGAAAAAAAAAAATGTACTCAACTTAAATACTCTAAAAAAATACATTATAGAAGTAAAGTATTTCTAATTAAAATATCTATAACAAATGTATCTATTTCAAAAGGTGCATTTTGATTCATGTAAATGGTTGTAGGAAACTATGGTCATGACTAAATAAAAAAACATGAATTCTCCTTGTGTGTATTGATGTAGGCACACCAACAAATGGATTGTCCGATTGTCTCTCGCAAAATATTTAAATAGATACATTTGTAATTTTAACACCTAGTAAAATATAAAAACATATTAAAAATTGGTAATTCAAAGAAAGGGGAAAAAAAACTAATTATATTGCAAGGATAAGTCATGTTTACTTGGGAAATAAAAAGGGTCTCTTCGAATAGTCGTTGAAACCGCTTGGGATTTGATAATTGAAACTATTTTTTTTTTTTTTGAAAAAGGGGAATTAAAGAATGCACCATGTGGCGGCATGAAAAGTCACCAAATGACAATCCTAAACACAACTTTTATATATATTAGATTAGATTGATTTCAATTGTAGTTTTACTTCATTTTTGTAGAAATACAAATTCTATCACAAGTGATTGGACTTGTGTAGAATTGATTTCATTTTTAAAACACTTTTCTTGACTTCCAAAAAGTATCGGGTTATTCATCGATTAGTACCATAAACTTTACCACTAGTTTCAATGTGGTCCACAAACTTTATAATTGCTCAATTTTGGGACAACATTAAAAATTATAACTCAATGTGGGACAGACCGTGACGGACGTTGAAGAAGTTAGACGGAAGACCATGGGACCGCACGTTTTGGCTTATGTGGCGATGACATGGCTTAGGTGGCGATGACGTGGCTTAAGTGGACACATTGCAGCCCCTTTGGTGGTCACGTGACCTCACGTGACATCCCCTCCCCCTTCATGTTCCACACTAATCGTCGTTTTGGGGAGATGAATTGGAGGCCTACTGAACCAAAATCGCGATTTGGGAGGGAAGGCGAATCGAAGCTTCAACTGAGTTCACCATTGCTCTTCATCGCAGGACTATCAGGTACTGAAATCTTAGTCCCAAATGTCACGACCTTGTTCTTTATTGATTTTTGTGATGCCACATCAGTTCTGTAGAACCCTAGCTTTTTTGCAAAAACAGAACTTTTGACGATTAGTGTTGAATATTCAACGATTTGGGTTGATAGGTCAATTTTTTTCTTCTATATTATTTTGGACGTTGTTTTTTACCCTATTGGAGGATTGTTGTGATTGTGATGTCCGAACTCAACAATTACCTAATAGGATTTGTAATTATATTGCATCGTCTATTGGCTATATTTGTGAAATCTGCTTTCTTGAATGCCCCACAAGCAATTTGACTCAGTTCCAATGGTCCCCCACATGTTGTGGGCTTGTTGGCCATATTTGTTAAATCTGCTTTCTTAAAAGTCCCCAAAAGCTATTTGACATAATGTGAATGGTCCCCCACATGTTCCCCAACATGCATTATTGGTAGTGTTGATATTTTCAACAAAATGGTCCCCCACATGTATTATTATTTATTTATTTATTTATTTGTCAGATTGTGTTGCTAATCTGCTCAATTTAGTTGTTTATTCCTTAATTTGTTATTGTTGTTTATTTATTTTTTTGTGTTTGATATGCAAACGTGTAGTGCTTAAATTATAGATGGGTGTGTAGCAATTGCATTGCACCATGGTGGGGTATTTGTCGATGACCCTGTGTCAGGATATGTTGGAGGGAATATAGAATACACACCTGATATGGATACTGATTTTCTGTTTGTACCACACATTGTAAAAACTGCTAGCAGTTTGGGGTACATGAACATAAAGAATTTGTGGTATTGGTTACCTAGGACTAAGTTCAGTGAAGGTGTTAGAATTTTACAAACTGATGGAGATTTATTAGACATGGTGTCAGCATTAGGGCCAATGGACAAGGTGTTGCACATCTATGTTGAACACGGCATTGATGATCCATCATCACAAGTTATAACCCCTCCTTTATTGATTGAGAGTGTACATGAAGAACCTTTAGAGAGACCTAATGTAGATGAGCATGTGGACCTTGATGATCAGGGTGGAGGTGTGGAATCACAGCAAAATAGAGAAGGCATTGATGATTTAAATTTTGGTGGTGATGATGAATGCTACCATGGTGATAATGAGAGTGAACTTGAAAAACCCTTTGATGAACCCTTTGATGATAATGAGAATGATAGTGTACATGAAGAAAGAATGGATGATGAAAATTTGTTTGATGTTGGTGTAGCTAGTGATGAAGATATTGAAGGGGATGGGCAGGATGAATGTAGTGAAGATGAAGGGGAAGGCAGTAGTGGGGATGAAGTTGTTGGGGAGGTTTCTTTCAAACAGCCCCCACATTCAGATTATGATAACTCTTCAAATGCTCCAAGTACTGCAAACAGTGATGAAGATGATGAGTTTTATGCAAAGCAGCCCAAGTTTCCAAAATATAATGAACCCCCAGATATAAAGGACATAAAGCTTGAGATTGGCCAAACATTTAAGGACTCAAAAGATGCTAAGGAGGTAGTGAGAAACTATGCAATAGCTGGTGGGCGCCATATTAGGTTCATTAGAAATGCATATGACAGAGTGACTGCTAGATGTGCTGAGGGTTGTGAATGGTATTTTCATTCTTCTTGGATGCAAGTAGATAAGACTTTTCAATGCAAGGCTTTGATAAATACACATTCATGTGCAAGGACTTTTAAGAATCCCCTAATGACAAGTTCATGGTTGGCTAAGAAGTACTTAGAGAAGTGGAGGGAAAATCCTAAATGGAGTATCACTGATTTTCGAAACAAAGTTAGTGATGACTATGTGGTTCGTGTAAGTAGAAGTCAAGCATACAATGCAAAGAAAAAAGCCCTTGAAATTGTTAATGGGAAACACGCAAAACAGTTCAAAAAGATTTGGGATTACACCCATGCCTTGTTGAGGAGCAATGAAGGCAGTACTGTGAAGTTATTGACTGACACTCCATCAATTCCTAATGCCCTTCCTATTTTCCAAAGGTTGTATATTTGTATTGCAGCATGCAAGAGGGGTTTCTTGGCTGGCTGTAGACCATTTATTGGAGTAGATGGGTGTTTTTTAAAAGGGCCAACAGGGGGTCAGTTATTGGCAGCAGTGGGAAGGGATGGGAATAATCAAATGTTCCCAATTGCATTTGCTGTGGTGGAAGGAGAGACAAAGGAGTCTTGGGCTTGGTTTTTCAAGCTTTTATTAGAAGACATTGAAACTGAGCAAAGGTGGACATTTATGTCTGATCAACAGAAGGTAATGTGGTTTTCATTTAAAAAATATGCAATTTTTTTAGAGTTTACATGTAATTATTTATTTTGTTTATGCAATTATCTAACTTTCATTTCTTTCTTTCATATATGTGTAGGGACTTATCCCAGCTCTACATGAGCTGTTACCCAATGTGGAGCACAGGTTTTGCTGGAGGCACCTGTATGGTAACATATGCAAGAAGTTTAAAGGGAAACAGCTTAAAGATGAGATGTGGGAAGCAGCTAAAGCAACAACAGTTCCTGATTGGAAGAAGCATATGAAGAAGATAAGTGTCATCAACCCAGATGCACACAAGTTGATTGAGAAGAATGACCCTGCCACATGGACAAGATCTGCCTTCAGCACATTTAGTCAGTGCAACCAGTTGCTGAACAATATGTCTGAGAGTTTTAATGCCTACATCCTGGAGAGTAGAGACAAGCCAGTAATCACTATGGCAGAGTTGATCAGGGAGGCACTGATGGTGAGATTCCAAGATAAGAGAGAGAAAATGAAGAATTATACCGGAAGGTTATGCCCTAATATTCAAAAACAAATTGAGGGCTTAAAAGAGTTGAGCAATCAGTGTATTCCCAAGTGGGCTTCTGATAACCTGTTTGAAGTGAAATGCCATGGAGAGAAGAACATTGTGAATTTGGCTGCATATACTTGCACATGTAGGAAATGGGACCTAACTGGCATACCATGCAAGCATGCAATTTCTGCTATCTTTTTTAAACATGAAGTGGTTGAGCACTATGTGAGCCATTGGTATACAGTGGACACTTATATGAGGGCATATGAGCACATCATCTACCCTGTCCCAAGTGAGCATTTCTGGGAAGATAGTGGTTGTGGAGCTGTTGCACCTCTATTATATAGAAAGCAGCCTGGTAGGCCAAGGAAACTTAGAAGGAAGGATCCTCTAGAATCAAACAAGCCATGCAAAGTGAGAAAGACTGGACCTTCTAATTCCAAGAAGCCTGTACCTTGTAGAGTGAGAAAGACTGGTGTAAGAATGAGCTGTTCAAATTGTAAGCAATATGGGCACAACAAGAAAAGTTGCAAAGCACCACCTGTAGGAGCTACACCTGATGCACCTGCTGCTGCTAGAAAGGGAAAACTTCCTGTAAGGATTCAACAGTTATGTCTGTTTTATTGTTTATTGTGTGAAAAGTTTGGGTGCTAATATAGTCATTGCACAATTGTGTGTTTATGCAGGTTAAGAGGAATGGAGAAGGGCAATCTAAAAATCATGGGGGAGAAAATGAATGGGATAGGGACAATACAATGAGTGGGGGATCTTCAATGGGGAATCAAAATAGGGTAAGTTTCACTTATATTGTTTTATTGTTTATCAGTCTAAAGTTTCACTTGTATTGTTTAAAGTAATGCACAACATTAATAAAAAAAGCTTTTAAGTAATGCACATTTGACAGTGTTTGTGTTTGTAAAGTTCCAGATTCCAAAAAAGGGTGCAACTGCTGCAACAACTGATGCAACCAATAGGCACCAAAAAGCTCATGTAATTGTTTTGAATTTTTAATTAGTCTTTTGTCATTCACTCAGATTTATTTAAACTTATCAATTGGGTGTATAGTTATTACAAACTAAGGGTATTTGTCTTAAATACAGGTTGGGGGCAAAATAAGTTCAACACCAGGTCATTTGCCATTCTTTCCAAGTTTATGGGGAAGTCAAGCAGCTAGTGGGTCTGCTGGTGGGTCAGCAGCTGGTGGGTCAGCAGCTGGTGGGAATGCTTCTGCCCCATCTGGAAGCCATTATGATAGTGTAAGTTAACTTCTGTAGCACAAATTATGATGCACCTGCCTAATTTTTTAATAAATATTTGCATGAGGGTTCCACCTATGAAGTTTAATACCCAAACACGCTATAAATAGCCTACGCATGCTTGTTAAAGTTTTGTATTATCTCTAATTTGACCATGTTCTCTGATTTGAACATGTGGACTAACTTGACTAGGTAAACTTTGACCGAAGCATGTGATCAAATTATGATGTCTAATGTGTTAAAATTTTATCATTTGGATTGTTTGGAGGTCCCTAACATGATGATATGGCATGTATATTTATTTCTGACTGTGTTTCAAGGCTTTTGGTCTTCTGACTTTGTTAATTATTCTTTTGTTATTTACTTTCCTTCTTTTTCTTTAAGTTTACGAGTTTGTTTGATCTTAAAAGCAGGGTGGGGCCACTTCCAGCTCATCAACAGCACATGTTCCAATAAGGGGGTCACCCAATGAAAGAAGTGGGCCACCAAATACAATGCATAGGACTGATATGCATGGAAGAGTATGTTATATAATTTACATCATTATATAATTCAATTGAATAATAATTTAAATGGCATTGTGTTAAAGCAATTTTTTTGTCATGCAGTCTGGGGCCACTTTCGGAGCATCTCCAATGAATATGCCATGCATTCCAAGAAGTTCTTTGCAGGCAAAATTTGATAATGTTTTACTTTTAATGTATTGACAGTTAACCTACACAAATAGTTGATAATGCTATAAACTAACTTATGCAAGCATGTCCTTCATGTAGAATCCAACCAGGTGGTATGGGGCTAAAGTGCAAGATGGAGGTTCCCAGACAAAGGGTACTGGCAGTGAAGCAAGTAGCAACATGGCCAAGTCACATCAATAGTGTTTTACCAGATGGGGTGCTTCTGATAGCTTTTGGATAACATTTCTTGTTGGACAATTATGCATTTTTGGAAACCCACTATGGGAATGTAATTAAATTGTAAATAATTTGTAGGTGGTTCCTTTTTTGTGTTTATTAGACAATAGTATTTGTGCTTGTCAGAACGTAGGAATGATACAACTGTTGGGACAACATATTAACTCACAATGTGGGAAACATTTGCTGTTTTTTTTGTGTGGATAATCTACTTGTTTGCAATGAAGATATTTACTATTTTAACTCAAAGAGTTGTCTATTTTATGCCAAATTTTACTTGAACTCATGCATAAGTACCCAATAGATAATGGTTATCAAAATGTAGTCACTGGAAAATAAGGACAATAGAATGCCCACATGCATGTTTTAACATAGATCATATTATAATATAATTGTTACAAAATGTGTCATTATTACAAAATGGGGCATACATACATGCCCATACCAATAAAAGGACCCATAATCAGCAACACTCCCAAACTACAGCATACCATAACCCACAACCACAGAGTTCATGCCAAAAACAGCATTCCCCCATTAACCTTTTTTGCTTTCCCACCAAACATCACCACCCCAACAATCACTATCGTTATCAACCATGACAATATGATACAAACCCAATACATTTTCTCCTTGCGTCGGTTTTGCTCAATCCTTCGCAACAGCCTTGGAATGATTTGTCTCCCACGAAAGCACATTGGTGGATCAAACCATCCAAAATAACCACAACCATTGGACTTATACTTCGAGCAACCAAGAAACCTACGCCCAGGATTATTATCAATCCATGATGTCCATATTTTTGCCCTTGATCCATAGTAGCAATAGCTTGTGTCATTAGCATCCATCTGCGAAGAATAACACATTCACTATGAAATTAAAAAGGCAAACTACGAGCTACATTCTTTATAACTCATAATTATTGAGTACCCCTTTTCTTTCCTTTTTAAAACTATGATGATTGGTTTTGCAAAAAGCTATTTTTTGCATAAAAGTTATGGTTTTGCAGAAAAGTTAGGGTTTTACAGAAATTGTGTGGGGCATCACGAAAAGGAGGACAAGAAATGTAGAATTGGTGGTGACATTTGGGGCTGAGATTTCAATACCTGATAGTCCTTCGAGGAAGAGGAATGGTGAACTCAGTTGAAGCTTTGAATCTCCTTCCCCCCCAAATCGCGATTTTGGTTCAGTTGGCCTCCAATTCATCCCCCCAAAACGACGATTAGTGTGGAACATAAAGGGGGAGGGGATGTCACGTGAGGTCACGTGACCACCAAAGGGGCTGCAATGTGTCCACTTAAGCCACGTCATCGCCACCTAAGCCATGTCATCGCCACATAAGCCAAAACGTGCGGTCCCATGGTCTTCCGTCTAACTTCTTCAACGTCCGTCACGGTCTGTCCCACATTGAGTTATAATTTTTAATGTTGTCCCAAAATTGAGCAATTATAAAGTTTGTGGACCACATTGAAACTAGTGGTAAAGTTTATGGTACTAATCGATGAATAACCCAAAAGTATCCTTGTATTTTAAGGTATTAGCAGAGAAACCCGTGCAATGTAGAGGAAAAATCAAAGAAAAAAAAATAATATAAGAATACTAGCTTATAACAAATAGCATAAAATTTAACTCAATATTAATTATAATTATAAAAACTCGGAAGTAAGTAAACTCATCTTTCCATCAACATAATCATAAAAAGAACGCCATTTTTATGTAAGCACCTTTCAGAACACACATTTCTTTTAGTATAAACAAAGGATTTTGTTGGCCAATTGAGAAATATATTTTTATAAATTGATAGAATAATTTAAAACATGTTGTTTTCAATTTTTTTATGCTTTTTTATAAATATAAAATAATATATAAAAAAAAACCCACTAATGGAATATTTTAAAATATATAAATACTGATTTCTAGATATTCTTTTGATCAGGAGGTTGTAGTCATGTTGATTGTCACGCCCCATTTTTGCACCACCTTACTAGGGTTCATCATTCCATGCATGTTTTTGTTTTGTTTTTGAGTCTAGTCACTTGCATTAGGTTTCTAGAGTCACAAGGACAATGGACATGAATTTTGGTTCAATTCGGAGTTGATCTTGAGAGATAATAAGAGCTTTTGTGACTTGAGGGGCATAATCATCTTTTAAGTCCCAAACTTTTCATTTGACCTTGAAATGATCTCCAAATTGTCAATTGGAGTTCATATGGATGCATAAGAGGTATTTCTAGGTTCAATTTGATGAATCAATGGCTCGAGATTAAAATGGCTTAATGTAGTTTAAGTTGATTAATTGACCCTTCTTTGGGTTAGCTCTAATTGACTCACAATTACCAATCAAATCTTTTCAAATTGACTTTCATTAGTCATCATTTTATCCCTAAAAATGTTTTATAAAGTTTAATTTTGATATGGAAAGCATTTGGTTTGATCCTATGTGTATACCTATGCTTAGCGAAGGTAGAGCATAGCGATTGACCGCCTTTGTCAAACCTAACCATGCCCCCATGGTTAGTGGTTTTCACCCTAAAATGTTCAAAAATGTATTCCTCATCGAAACACGGTCGTTTTGGCTTTTGTTTCATCAAAATCGGAGTTTATTTGGCCCTTGAAACACTTCTAAAAGGAGAAGGAGTCCTAAAAAAACCAAAAAATCTGATGTGGGCTCGGGTGACCACCCAAGCCTAGGCGGCTAGCCGCCTAGGCCCAGGTGGCTAGCCGCCCAGCCTTGGGTGGTCACCCGAGGCTACTTTCCTATTTTCCCTATGATTCCTTGCTGAAGCGGATTTCTGCCTATTTTGACGAACAAGGACTCTTTTGGACGAGTTTCCTTCTAATTTTTGGTAACTTTTGAGTTACTTAAGCCCCAAAGGAGTCTCTAATAGCCCTTGGATTAATTATTAGGGTTTTAATCCTAGCCATTAGTTAATCCTAATTGAAGTCTATAAATACCCCCCTATGCTTCAGCACAAGGGAGCCACTTTATGCATTAATATTTGAGTGTTTAAGAGAGAATAAGAGAGAAAGACTTGGAGGAAAGCTAGAGGACCTACTATAGCCTTGGAGAACATTGATTGAAGACATCCACAAGAGCAAGAGGGAGTCCATACAGCAGCAAGGAAGGCTTCCCTAAGGTATTCTTCTTCTCTATTCAAGCTTAAACTAGGGTATCATGTAGAATAGCTTTATTGCATGCAATGCTTATGATTTCTACCATGGATTGAGGTTTCTATTAGTTAATACATGTGATAATGATGATGTTCATGATGAGTTTTGCATGCTTTAGAGTTAGTTCATAGGTTTCAATGCATAGTTATGATTCTTGTGCTTCTGTTGTCCTTGTGCTAGGATAGTGTTATTGCGTGTTAGAGTTAGGGTTTTTTGTCATGTTCTATTGTTTTAGTTAGATAATATGCATGATTTAGGTTCTGTTTATTTTTATTTTAGCATGTTTAGAGTTGGTTTTGTGTGTTTTTAAGCATATTTGTGAGTTTAGGGTTTTTGTGTCCTTGTTTTAGGTTAGTTTCATACAGCATGTTAAAGTAGGCCTTTTTATTGCTTTTTCTTCATAGTTGCTGTATATGTTTTACATATAGAGTAATCATGATATTTTTGCATGCATGTTAGTTGATTTCTAGGGTTTTTTATGCATGATATGGTTCTAGGATTGTGTTAGAGCTTATATTTGTTCGCTGTTTTTGCTATTAGCATGATTAGTGAATAATTTTAGGCTATAATACTATTCTGTCCAGATCTATATATCATTGTGTTTGCATGGTTTTGAGCACGTGTAAGGGTGCAAATAGGTGTGGTAATTGTCCTATGGCAAATAGGGCTGCCAATGCTTGAAATGGCTAATGCTTGGAGCAATTGCGCTCAGGTAAGCGAGTATGAAGGTGCCCCAATTCACCTCTCTTCCTTAATTCTTTTTCTTCTCCCTCTTAAGGTTAATTTTTAATATGATCCTATGGTTCTAATCAAGGGTTTCCTTAACCCACAATAAAATTCTGTTTTTTTATCAAGGTTTCCATTTTGTGGAATTTTCCTAAAATCAAACTTGGTTTATTCAACTCTCTTTCAAATAAGGAAACCTAGGGCTTTTACCATAGGTTTATATTAGGACTTAACCCTATTTCTAATCGAACTACGTGGACTTTGATCCATGTATTTCATTGCATGGTACGTAGGCGCTCTTCGTGAGGCTCAAGTTCGTTCTAGGATCCAAGTATCCTAAGTTTCTTTCTGTTTTCTTTTCTTTTTCTTTATTTTTTGTTTTTATTTGCTTATTATGTATGGATGGATGAATGGAATATATGATATGCATGCAATTCTTGTGATGATATACTTACTGATTTTTGTATGGAAAGATCTTAATTTAACCCAAATAAACTGAGAAACCGAAAGGGTGACATGGGTGCCTATAGGCTTTGCCTAGAACCTTCCCATGTCATAACTTAGCCTCCGAATCCCCGATTTCTTTGGTTTCCTAAAGACTTGTTTTTGCATTTCCTTTTTAAAACATGGAGTCATTCAAATTGTTTTCTTAAAACAAACTATTTTTAGGGTTTTCCTTGTTTCCTTTAAAAAATAAGGTGGCGACTCCTTTTCTTTTTTTTAAAACCAATTTTGTTTTCTTTTCAATCTTGTGGGCCCAATTTCCGGGGTTCACATTGATGCACAATTTGGCATACTTATATTCCTACATTTATTTTCCTTTACAATGGTTACATAAAATGTAAAATGTAGAAAACCCCCTCTATTATTAGCCATTTTGTAGGATACCCCCCTTTAAAAAAAAAATCACCAAAAAAGCCCCATACATACTGTCTCAGGGGTACGCCGTTAACAGAGAAGTGAAAAGTCATTTTTACCCTTATACGGAATTGATTAAAATATTAATATCTGATTTATTAAAAAAAATTAAAATTGTGAAACGATGCGTTTTGGTAATCAGGTTTTTTCAAGCACTCCGTCCCTATTAAAAAAATTCACCGAAGAAGATGATTGAAAATCAAGAATTCAGTATTTTTTTTTTCTTCTTCTCTCCTCTATTCTCTCTTAGTTTTTTCTTTATTCATTTTTTTCCTTTTTCTTTTCCTCTTCCCTTTCTTCCTTGTGGAAACCCTATTAAGTGAAGGAATCCTAACATCAACTACAATGAAGTAGCAGAGGCAAAGGAGAAAGCAAAAGCCATTAAGACAATAGCTGTAATGGAGTGAACAGAGTTGAGAGAGGGGCAGATGGCATAGCATCGATAGAGGGTTTCATCGGTGGTTTGAGGGTATTTTTCTTAAACAGTAGAGCGGTTTTCTTTCCATAGATCTGAGGTCTCATTGGCTTCAATAAGAGAAGGCGGTTTGTTCATAGGGGTTCGATTCAGTGGTTTGAACAATATTTAGATTAATGTGTTCATCTCCGTTCGTGTGTACACCAGTTGATTAGCCACCATCGGTGCTACAAAATAGCCACTATCGGTGGTATTCTCCATAGCGGAACCATGATAGATGGTTCAAATCTGCTGCAAAACCACTATGGTGGAGCAACCCATTCTTGTTGCTCCAAAATAGCCACCGTCGGTTTAGATTTGCAAAATAACCACTGTGGTGGAGAAGACCTCCGTTGTCGCGCCGTCATCGTCTCAATGTCATTCTCCACCGGTGGGATTTGTGGTGGGGTGCAAACATACCCATTTGGTTCAGATCTGCAATTCAAACCCCAACCCTAACCTAAATATGGTGTCGTGTGATTTGGTTTGATCTTTGTGGATTTTGACGTGGCTACTTTTTTTTTTCTTTCTTTTTTTTTTTTTTTTTGCTTCACTGCCAAAAAAAATGGTGTGCTATGGGCAATGATCTCGTTGGGATGGAGAAGATCTTTTTTCTCCTCATCTCTTTCGCTCTCCTTTCCTCCTCCTTCATTTTTTTCCATTTCCCCCCCCCCTTTTTTTTCGTTTCCTAGATTGTTGTGGTCGATTTGGTACACCAATGTAGTAGCTGTGGCCGGTGTGGTTCGCAGGTGAAGAAGAAAGAGAGAATCAAATTAGATTAATTACATTAATTACATGATTAAGGGCAAAAATGTTATTTCATAAGGATAAAGGGCGTTTTTGTCTTAAAATCAACAAACAACATCACGTGCGTGTCACGTGATAGTATTCCAATACTTTCCTTGATAGCAGATGGACGGTAGGGGGCAAATTGTCAACCCTAGACAATATGAGGGGTTTTTTGGCGGGGTTTTTTTTTTTTAATAGAGGGGGGTTATCTTGCAAAATGGCTAATAAAAGAGGGGGGTTTTCTGCATTTTACCCTAAAATGCAATGGTTTCACTAAAATAGAAAATAAATATTTTATTATGATGGAAAAGATTATTCCAATAAAACTAAACAGAGGAAAGGGATGGAAGAAGCAAATTAAGACACATATAATAAGCAATACGGAAATATAGTAGAGTAACAACAGGGGGCAAAAAACTAAACCTAAATAAGGGGAGGGGAAAAAAAACGAAAAAAATGAACTTTTGCAAATCTTCTAACATTTTGTTATAAAGGACAGAGAAGAAAAAAGGCAGGCAAACTTGCACATATATATTTTCTTTTTGCAAATCATCCAGGGCATTTCAACTTCAGCAGTTTTGTTTTTCTAGAAAACTCCACTATATATTGCTTGGTCGAGAGAGAAAGAGAGAGAGAGAGAATGGGGAGAATAATAATGGTAAGAAAATCAAACCTGGCCATGGATACATGAAAATAAATGAAGAATTTGATATGATGTAAGCTTTTAAAAAATCAATTTCTTCATTTCTACAAATAATATTAGTGTCTCTCCAATGCATATATAGACACATTTTTTGATGTTATATTGATTTTGGAATCACTGTGCAAAATGCATGTTTAAGGATTAAAAAGTTATGAGAAAAGAATGAAGCAGAGAAGACAATGTCACAATGGTAACCGTAAAGCAAGAAATTGTTAGACATAATATAATCTTGAAAAGGTGCAAATGTAAGTTGTGTTTCTTTAGAAGACTATATGTGTAATAACTTGTGTATATGTATATATAAACATATATTATAAAATACCTAAAATTTGAGTTAATTAATATAATTACTATAGATTAATTATACTAACTTAATTATACACATGTGGCAAAAAAAATCCGAATTTTTGTTATGGAAGCAAGAGGTGGAGGTAGGGAGAAAACAGTGGTGCATGAAGCACCGACCACCACCTTTCCCCTTGAAAGGAGATAGATAACAAAGAAGGAAGAAGAGAGAGAGAGAGAGAGAGAGAGAGAGAGAGAGAGAGCACGTTTGAAAAGAGAAAAAAAGAACCGAGAAGGTGAGATTGAAAATTCGAAATCAAGCCAAACAACTGGTGATTTAGGTGAGGTTCACTTCTTGTGTTTGTGTTATCGTGATGTACTTATTCAATTTGAATTATTAATGATATTGAATTCATCCATGGCTTTATAAAATTTAGAAAATTCATATCTTATGCATATGATCTGATTCAGCCATGAAATTTTTATTGGACATAGATAATAGTACAGAGAATATGGTGGTAAAATTTGGTGATTTAATTCCAAGTATGTTAGGAGAAATAATTAAAAAACAGAAACCGGTTTTCCTTAATTTCGATAAATTTTGCTGACTTTAGCTCATCTTTAGTAATTTTAATAAATACTAGATATTGAGAGCTTTCCATAGACACCAAATTCGTGAAATTTGGTTGAAAAATGAACTCTGTAGAATTTTTAAAATTTTTACAAAATTCAAAAAATGACAATAGAAAAATAGAGTTAAATTGGTTTACTTACTATTGATCACAACTTAATATAATTGGGTTGTGACACTCAAAGTATTTAGCCGTACGTTTTCTTTTCTTAAATAAATATAGGGTTAGGCTTTTGATCTTGAAATATTATTTGGTTCCTAAGATTCTAAATACACAAACAAACAATAGCAATGTTTTCCATAAAATGTGGGGAATTGAATTTCCAACTATAATGACCATATTCGTTATGAAGAAAGTCTAACCAATCAATAAAAGAGCCCTAAAAACAATTAGGAATAGGGCAAGATTGTGAAATATGGTTCTAAATTACATTTGCGAAGGGACACTCAAAAAACAAATGATTTGTGCCTTCCAAATTATTAGCACATAAAAGGGTAGTCAATGCTCACATTGATTCCCCATATTGAAAGAAGACAAACTGTTTTGATTAAGTAACCACATAAAAATTTGCATGAGGTACAATTTTAATCCAAAGCCTATAGAGTAATCGAGCCTTAGGAAAATGAAAATAGTTAAGATTGGGTGAAAAGTTTGTCCATTTTTCATTGGGTCACTTTCATCGCATCCACCTATTCTTTATGTTAATATTTGGGTCAGGTTACGACCCTAACCAATGGTCCGCTCATATGTGGGTGCTGGACCTTGGTAGTTAAGTTTTCTATTAATGTGAGGTTTCCTATTTGTGCATAGAAACCTAGTCCTTCCAAGGATAGACTTAATAGGAATATATAAGGAACCTCTTTATTAGATTGAGGCTATTGCTACAATGTTGCCTCCCTACATAATTCTCTCATCTCTATCTCTAGGATCACCATGGCCTAGGGGTTTTAGATGCATGGAACAAAAGGGGAGGACTCTAATAGTGATTCCTACGACTTTCACGATAGCGAGGAGCATACATGAAGGTTTGGTTTGTGTTGGACGCAAGAGCAAAGCATGCAATGACAACATGGACTAACAACAAACGACAAGTGATTTTCGGGTTTTTTCCACAAGAGGTAAACCTTGGACTCATTTTGTACGATATATGCAATAGTCATAGCATCTTTACACTTTATTTGAATGCTTAATTTCCCTAGTGGGTATCATTACGCCCAAAATGTCATATACATGCGGGGGTCGATAGGAAGGATTAAGGTGGTTTTACTGAGGCTTTATTGTGTGAGGTTTGTAATCCAAATCAACCTTCCCAATAGTCACCCACAAACCTTAGGGTTGTAATACCTCAAGATCTTGGTTTCAAAGTCTCGTAACTGATACTTATGGCTTGTAGGAAGTTATAGCCCTTGGTCCCATGAACAAGGTGGGATAGGGGGCTAAAAAAAAAAAACCACTCATTAGTTTGTAGAGATGATGCAGCTCTTATTTATTTATTTATTTTTTTGGGTTAGAGAAAATAGGTATGTAGATAAGTGACTCCATATATCCGCCCAGAAACATTGCCCTTTAACACCTACAATTAATCTGTAGGGACCCACCACACTTATGGCTCTTATTTGATTGACATTGTGGTATGCAGATTGAAGATACGTACTGGCGGAGACCATAGACCGTGGAGATAATTTAGTAATTTACATTTGAAGATGCATGTCCAAGATGTAGAGAACAAAATAAATTCCACGGTTACTTGTAGGCTGTAAGCCTCTTATGCATCTTCCCTTAATCGTGATGCCTTTGTAGAGATACAAAAGATTGATACAAGCCTGCTCGGGAATTTCAAAGACTGGATTAAATTAAGTCTAGTCTATAATTGTTATCTTGTTTTTAAATAAACCAATTCACAGTCGTTTGAAAAAAACTGTATTCATGTCTTATTTTCAGAATAACAGGAAAAATAAACTTATCAAATAGTATAAAAACAAAACTGGACAAACTTATCATCAGCTAACCAGGTTTTCAGGTTTATCAAACAGCACTTGTAGTAGAGCAGCACATAATAATTTTGATATAAACAAGTGAATTTACCTATGTGTATGGATTGTGTTATCAAAAGCATAATGATTTGCCTAGGCCATGCGCATAGGGAAGCCCCACCAAACAAACAAAGGAGCCGGTGTATGAACGTTTGATGCAACCTATCCCATAAGATATTGGCAATCTATTGGAAATGCACTAGATGAGCTCAAACTTTTTTGATTTTATAAACGTGTTGATTTCTTCTTTCCGGTCTCCGTTCCGCAAAGACAAAATGTCTTGGTTTTAGGGTTCTCAAAGAGATGAGCATTTAGTACTTCTCTCACTCTCACTACCCGCGAGAATCGATTGGAGAGTTTCCCGGTAAAGCACCCAAACTTACTTTCTTATATATTTTCTCCACATCTATGTTTCAACACCATCTCATTTTCCCACCTATTTTCTCTGTCATCTCTCTCCCTTCTGCTCTCATTTTTCTCTCTCTCAAATTGAATTCTCTCTCATTTTCTGGTAAGAAAGAAAAATTGCACCTTATTTTGCTCAGGTTTCTGTGGTTCAGGAAGTTCCTTGAATTTTAGGAGAATTTAGTGCTGTTTGCATTCAATTATTTTTGGATTTATTCAATCATTTTTGGATTTATTTCTACCCAGAAGCATTTCTGTGCTTGAATTAGTTTACATTACTTTATTACTTTTGGCACATTCCTGAAACCGGTTCATTGCATTGTTATCTTTCTGCTGGGATTTTAGATTTACTCCTTGAGCAGTGAGGCTGTTTGACCTGGACAAAGAATGGATCAGGTAAAGGATAGTACACTGTAATTTTTTCATTTCTCGTTCACATTTTCCTTGCACTGGTTTTGATGTTTGTGAATGGTGTCAGTATGAAAAAGTTGAGAAGATCGGTGAAGGAACCTATGGTGTGGTTTATAAGGCTCGCGACCGTTTGACCAATGAAACTATAGCTTTAAAGAAGATTCGCTTAGAACAGGAAGATGAGGGGGTGCCAAGCACAGCAATTAGAGAGATTTCGCTCTTGAAAGAGATGCAGCATGGAAACATTGTCAGGTATCTCACGGTCTTATACTTCTCATTAGTTTAAGAGTAATACAACTAAGATGCCGATGAGAGTGTGAACAATAGGCTTCTTTTTTTTTTTTTTTTTTGCTATGCCTGGGACAACATTATTGATTTTTCTTTTTTCCGCTTGATAGGTCAAGCTTTTACTTTTGGATGCCCAATCTTCTCAATAATAATAAATTAATGGTAATCGTCTAGATAACTTTTTTTATAGAGTTTAAAGATTGGATGGCAATGGTAAAACTTAATGAATAGAAGCGTTGAAGCTCATCTCAAAAATTAATATTAGCCTTGAGCTCCTTCAAACTTCTTAATCATTTTTGTGATCGCGTGTGTGCGAGGGGTGTGGGAACGGTTTGGTGGTGTCAGTTTTAGATCTGGTAGCAATGGAAATAACGAGATATGGTGGTGGTGATCATCGTTTTCAAAACCTTTTTAAGGCTCACCTTAGGGGAAGACAGTTAAAAAATTTCTCAAGGCTTAAAAATTAAGCAAGGTTCCCATTGGGCGTACGCCTCACCAGCCAAGTCATGGTCAAATGTGCGCTTTTTTGTGCCTTATTAAGCCTTAGCTTTTCATGCGAATGCCTTGTACAATCGTCAAATCTTTTGAAGTAATTCTTTTAAATGACTGTTATTTGATTGCAATTTGCATTTAGTGACTTTCAACGATGCTTCTTTTATTTGCGTACATTCTATATTAAACCGTGTCTCTTGGGGAATTTTGTTCAACCTTTTTTTTCTATGTATATGTACAATCTTCTCATAAGTTAATCCATGGTGCAATATGGACCTTTTTGCTTTCATTAACTATGCTACTATGATCCTAAATGTCCCAAAATTATTTGTTTGGTTTTTAGTCCAAGTGATATTTGTTAATTTTTAAAGAAGTTATATTTCCATTTTTTTTTTAAAAATGTGAAAATTACTTGTTAAAAAGTTTACTTCTTATGTGTTGAGGCTTATGCCTTGTCCTACGCTTTCACCTTTAAAAACATAACTGGGGATAATGGGTGGTGGAGGGTCCTTTTGTTTTATGTTAATGAAGACTGAAGATGATGGCGATGTAGGTGAAGTTGCAACACATGTTATGGTTGATGTTGGATGAACATGTTCTTTTGAGGTTTGGGATGGTGGTGGCAAGGTTGGAAGTTTCATGGGTGGTTTTGGGGTTCGAAGATGCTTCAAAGTTGTTGAGGTGAAGTTTTTGATGGTGGTGGGCATTAGTGACTGGTTTGGCCGGAAATGGGAAGGACGATTGATAAATTGCATGAAAGATGAAGGTTCTTTTGTCATTTGCAATATTTTTCCCCTTTAAAATGTCATGAAGAATTAAAGGGTAATAGGGTAATTTTACTGTTTCTATTACCTTGGTCCGCCCAACAACTCTTAACAGGGTAAGTTAGTGTCATTTCAGAAAATAGAGGGGAGGTTTGTGTAATTTCACCAAACCTCATGCATGACATCTTTTCGGTGAGTGACCCATTGTTGAACATGTTCCACGCTGCAAGCAAGGTGTGTTCAGAGACACATTATCCTCATTCAGTCCTAGAAAGGCTAAGGCAGGAGGTGCTACCTTGCAAGTTACCTCGGAGAATCGGAGGTGACCTTGAGGATGGCCTCTACCTCAGCAAGTCTCCACTCCAGTCACTAACTCAAACCTCAAGTCATCCCAAAAAGGCGAGGTCTCATTCCAATGACATCGCCGCAAGACTAAGTTTGGTGTCGAGCTTCTGCGCTGCCTCCAACCTAGGCATGCATCAAATATCAGGGCATTGTGCTATAAGCACTTCTGGAGGAACCTAGAAGGGGTTAGCTCACCAAGTCCCTAGACTTCTATGGCTAAGGTAGGAGCCTTTGCCATGGAGATGGGTATCCACTTAATGTGTGGTATCTATGAAGAGGATGGGCGTCCACTTAAGGTAGGTATCCTTGCCTAGGTGAGCCATGCCTTTGGAAGGGAAGAGGAAATATACACCTGGCATGGGGGCCATGTGTTAGGCTTGGAGCTAAGACCATATTTTTGATGAGTCATGTTTGGGAGATGAATTTTGAGACATATGTAGACTTTGTAGTATAAACACATTATTTTTATTCTTCCTTTTAGTTTTATTAGTATATATTAACAATTTAATAAGACTGATTGCATGTTAACTCTTTAATTGATATTGGATTATTAAGTTTAACACAGGCTGTAAACATTAAAGTCTAGGGGAGAGAGGAGTTCTTTGTTATGAAAAAATGCGAAACCATGCTTTTTATTTATTGGAGTGAGGTTTTGAGGAGGATCTAGTGTCATAGTGTTAGAGTGAGGTTTAAGGGAGGGGTTATCACCTTTATCGTAGGTTTCGGGCACTAGGGTGTAATGCACGAGGAGTTAGGAATTATAAAGACGTGAGAATCACTGATAGTAAATGTATATAATATTACTTATGTAAAATGTGTATAGTGACGATCATGTACCTCTGTAAGTACATTTAGCACTCTTACGTAGATCTTGCTTAAAGAAAAAACTTACATTTATTGCATATTAAAACCATATGAAGGACTTTAGTGGTCAAGTTACAGTTGTATGCCATACCTTTGAGGACTAAGAAAGATTGATTAAGCCACCATCCGAGAAGAGACCTTGATGGAGATACTTCCCAGTGGTTGTCTGATTACACTGTGGCTTTCTTAGGATATCAGTTTCCTCATTGTTTGATGTTCAAAATGGACACTCAAAGGCAATATAATCTGTAATGGATGATATCAAATTATAAATAACACATAGGAACTTATAAATTTTGTAAGTATATAATGTTTATTGTTTTTTCCCCTTTTTAATTATGTTTAAAGATTTAATTTCTATGTAGTTGGGTGGAACTGATGAAAATTTTCACCATCTAAATGTATAGACCTATTCAAGTTTAAGCTCATTCTTTTGTCTCATTAAAGATGAATTGTCAGGGCAAAGCTCTGACCTTGTAAATTCTAGTTTAAGTTTTTATCTATCAGGTTACTAATTTTGGGGTCTATAAAGCATATAGCTGATTCTATATATGTATTGCTAGTTTGTTTTAGTTTGATTAGAATATGCCCATCAGAGATATCTTAGAATCATATCCCTACTTGCGTAGTTGCCCTACACAATTTCAATATTTTGCTATTTCTTCCCTCTCCTTGATATTCAATTTTTGTCTTTTGAGTTTGTTGCTTTGGGTTATTTCTCAATATCTGATGTAGCTCAAGTGGAGATCTGAGGGCTACAACTCAAAGGTGTACCCAAGGATGCTCGGATCTTAGGCTGAAAGTTGTGAATCTGGTTTTAGTTCAGATTTCTGTCATTTCCAGTAATAACAACTCAAAATCCATAATCTGCAGAGCTTTGGATTAAACATTAAATTATTAAATCGAAGCCAAAAGAGAAGAGAATAACATATTAAAAATCTGAATTTATTTTTCAAAATCTGTCTAATCCTATAAATGGGATTCTTGCTTACTTGGCCCTTTATGTTAACTACTTAACTTACTAGGCTTCAGGTTATTTCACTCCCAAGTAACTTGAGCTATTTGGCTTTAGTTCAAACGCAAAAAATAATTAAAATTCAACCCACTACAATGGAATGAAGACTATTACAAGTTTACAACAAGGTTTCATGATTCTCACGGGCCTCAGACTTACCCGGTCCATATGGGTTGTGGGATCTTATATGGGCCTAGGGTTTGCCTGAAGGGTTTCCTCATCATCCAAAAATAAAGTCTATTACAACTAAACCTCCTGAGTCCTGGCCCAATTCTAACATTAACAAAATTCGTAAAATACCCTTGATGAATAGAACCCATAAGGAAACTCTAAACTTAAACAAAATATGCAGACCTTTCCTAAACTTATAGAAAACAACCCTAGCATCTTCTTTTGGGAGTCCATCTTGTTTGTCTTTTGCATCCTATAGTTATTCCTTGATCTTGATTGCATCAATGTCACTCCTTAATTTTTGGTCATGCTACTGCTGCATTCCATTGAGTTAGGCTTTAATTAAACTTGTTTTAGATACCTTGGGTCAGCATGCTTCACTTTAGACTCTATATTGTACTTATTCTTGACTTCTTGTTTAGTTTTATTGATCAAATTTTCACTATCGGCAAATAACATATAAAGGGGAGCATGATATTGAAAGAGAATTTAATAAAACATTCAAAATGGAGGCAATAGGAAATGGAGTTGAAATGCTGATGTTTAACCACGATATCTCACCGTATTTTTGGCTTCCTCCACATAAAATTGGGTGCTATCTTTCTTTTTTCTTTTTGGTCTTCCCCCATCTTGGAACTCATTTTGTTGCTGCAGTAGCTCTTTGTAATCTCGATATTCTGTTTTCTTTAAAACAAGGAAAATGGTCATGGAAAAATTCTTTGGTTTATTTATTTATGGGTAAATTGCACATTAGGGTCCAAAGTTTGGGTCAAGTTTCACTTTAGGGTCTAAAGTTTAAATTGTGTCAATTTAGTACCCGAATTATTAGTTGAGTTGCAATTTGGGGTCTGCTATAAGAATTTTTTGTATCATCTCTACTTTACCCCTTTTATGGCTTTGGAAAACCTTATTTTACCCCTATCAACATCTAATAAACGTTTATATTTTGACTAGATCTGAATCACCCTTATTTTTTTTCTCTATCTATATTACCTCTATTAACATCTAATAAACCTTTATATTTTCCATTTACAAAACCACAAATCTGACGGCAGAGTGATTCAGATCTAGTCAAAACATAAAGGTTTATTAGATGTTGATAGGGGGTAAAATAGGGTTTTCAAACCCATAAAAAGGGTAAAGTAGGGATAATACAGAAAATTCTGACGGTATGCCCCAAATTGCAACTCAACTAATAATTCAGGTACTAAATTGACACAATTTAAACTTTGGACCCTAAAGTGAAACTTGATTGAAACTTTGGACCTTAAAGTGCAATTTACCCTTTATTTATTTTTGGGATGCGGTGATTCTTGGTCTAATGAAACATTTTTCTCAGTTGCCTTGGTGAGAAATTTGCCTCAAATAGATGACCACCTTGACACAAAGTGGCTTTATGGACTTCTACTCTTCTAGAATTATGGCATTGTACTCAGATGCATCAAAAAATGCGTCCTCTTGTTTCGGTAGATATTTCTTTATTCAAATGCCCTCCTTTGTGGCGTCCAGTAATCCAACTCCCTTTTCTGTTTTTATTTTTATTGTCGAATGGTCGGGTGCAAGGCCAGAGGAAGACATTGATTCCGCTTCTTCCTGTCCCCATACACTATTTCACCAACGATCATATAATTCCGGGAAAAGGCAGAAAGGGCAGACCCACATACGGGACCCTGACCATGCCATGCACTGAGAAGGGATAGGATGAACTGACCTATCAGACTTTTCCTTCACTGTCTACTAAATGAGCGTCCACTGCCCGCCGGAGAGAGAGAATTAGTTAGAATCTATCCTAGTGTTCTCTAAACCTACAGTCAACTAGCTACTTGCCTCAGGTAGGTTGTCTCCTGAAAGAAGCGTGGTTTATTGAGTCCTAATTTTAACCCATTTTGATGAGGACAGGAATTTTGGTGTATAAAAAAGTGGTGTCCAACATTGTGACATCAAAACAACTTGAAGTGCAATGTAGGCGCCCGTAATGGTGTCCAAAATGCATACATACCAGTCTGCCCCACACAGCAAAGAATGCTAAATAATGTTGTGTCTTGTTGCATAGATTTTAACCTATATTTTTCAAGTTTTCAGATATGCATTATCTCGCATCTATAATGTATTTATTTATATCTTGGATTACTTCACTATTTTGTATGGACGTGTTTCTAAAGAAATCTTTGATTAATATATGGGTGACAGGTTACAGGATGTAGTGCACAATGAGAAGCGTTTGTATCTGGTTTTTGAGTATCTGGACTTGGATCTGAAGAAGCACATGGATTCATGTCCAGAGTTTTCCAAGGATCCACGACTGATAAAAGTGAGATCTTTTTGCCATTTGGAGGTTCCTGTATTCTGTGATTAAAGATTAGTGTTATTAATTTAAGTTGAAAACATTTGGATTCATGTATTTATTTATTTTTTGCTGTTGTTATTGTTGAAGAAAAGAAGATAAATTAAATAAAATTAAAGTTCAAATAGATTTGGAATTTAACTTCCTCATTTTGAGGACTTCTTTAAGTGGTGGAGGTTTTTCTTACTGACAGAATCGTAGGTTATCTAGTAATAATTTCTGAATAGTGAAAGCATTTTTGTTATTTTATCAACAAAATATAGTAGTTTCATATCAGGTGGGGCCAGAATTACCACCCCTATGTATGTCTGTCATTTATTTCAATGCATTTTTCATCTTATCAAGAAAAAAATTCCAACTTTTTACAGCTTCATTTAATATGATTTTCATATAGTTTCTCTACGTATCAATATAATTATATTATAATACCAGGTGTCTAGGTTAACATGCCTGATTGAGTGCATTACCTCTTCACATCAGTTTTTTTATTTATTTAGCTTATGTTAATTGAGTCAATGACAATGACGACGACGACGATGATGATGCAATAGGGCTGCACACGATAGAATATCATTTGATCATTATCTTCCCTTTTGTAGATGTTCCTGCATCAAATTCTCCGTGGCATTGCTTATTGTCATTCCCATAGAGTTCTTCATCGAGATCTGAAACCCCAGAATTTGTTAATAGATCGCCGTACCAATGCATTAAAGCTTGCAGACTTTGGATTGGCGAGAGCATTTGGTATTCCAGTTAGGACATTTACGCATGAGGTATCAACACACACTGGTTTTTAAGTTTTTTACAGGAATATATTTTTTTAAACTTCGTCTTTTTGGCATCCGTGTGTCTCTTAGGTGATATAATAAGATATTCAATTATTGTGTTCTTGTCCTGGCTTCTGTGTTCAGCATCAAACTACAATCAATTTTGCATTTCTCTGATACCAAAAAGTAAATGCAATGAAAGTGAATAAAGATGGGACATTTCATGAAAAAGGGAAAAAAGAAAAAGAAAAAGAAAGAAAAAGAAAAATGGTTTAATATAGCTTTTCCTTAAGTTCTGTTATCTTTATCACAACCAACTGCAATCAACTCAAATTGGTGGTGGTTGTTCTTAAGAAATAGATAAATGAAATACTTGTTATGGCCTAAATGCTCCAATAGAAGTACACCAAGGGATGAGTTGTATTAAAGTTTTAATTTCTGGTCAGATTTCAATTCCTTAAGAAAAATGGACAGACCTGTATGTTCATGTTCGTATACCTTTCACATAACATTTTTGAGCATCCTTTAATCCATCTATTATTTCTTTGTCTGGGTTCATAATTATTGGTAGTTCCTTCCAGGTGGTGACCCTGTGGTACAGAGCACCAGAAATATTGCTTGGATCCCGTCATTACTCTACTCCTGTGGATGTGTGGTCAGTGGGTTGTATATTTGCTGAGATGGTGAACCAGCGGCCATTGTTTCCTGGGGATTCTGAGATTGATGAATTGTTCAAAATTTTCAGGTGTTATAGCTTCCCAAACAGATTTGTTTTTTTCCCTTTTCTCCAATAGGAAGGATTTATAGCCTCTTATTTAGAAGTTTGCAAGTCATGCTCGCTAGAAATTTTTATATATATATCGTGAACTTTTATAAATTCTATTCAAATTTACCTTGACACTTTGCTAATTAGAACCTATGATGTACTTAGCAAAAGAAAAGAAAAAAAAAAGAAAAGAACCTATGATATGTACAAAAAAGCAAAGCTAATATTTAAGATGGGAAGAAAGGTTAACCATTTAATGTGAATGACTTTCAAAGTGCTATGATTAATATATTACTTTGTTATGCTTCCATAGTTCATCTCCCTCTATTAAAATAAATAAACATATGAATGGATAAAAAAGTGGCCCTGTTAATGCGGTTATGACTGATCGGATGGGCTCACGCCCAAATGCACTCAGCTACTCTCAGATATGTCAATATTTATTTTTAAAAGTTCTTTTTGATTTGATGAACTGCTAAATTTGGTTTGGGTCGACTTTGAGTGATCTGTGTGAAATAGAGTTATCAGAAGTTTGGTTGGAAAGTTTCCAAATTTTGCTTACAAAATCTGCGTGTATTGAATTGTTTCCTATTCATAATTTGTTTTTCCTGTGAAGAGTCTTGGGCACTCCAAATGAGGATATGTGGCCTGGAGTAACTTCTTTGCCTGATTTCAAATCTGCCTTTCCCAAGTGGCCTGCTAAGGTATCTGGGTTTCATTTGTGGTGTTATCTTCTTTGATTTTTGTGTTATGAACTACTTGGAAAATTTATCTAGTGAAAGATTTAAGCCATGCATCCTCTACTCTGCAGGACCTGGCAACTGTGGTCCCAAATCTTGAATCAACTGGAGTTGATCTTCTTTGTGTAAGTTCTGATTTAACATGCTTATTAAAACTGTATCTTATTGGGGGACGAGCTCATAATTCTAATGCCTCTTAATTTTAGAATAAATAGTGTCCTATAGTGTCCTCTAGCAGATTTGAAATTTCTATTGTTGACCCAAAGTACCTTGACCTAACCTTTGTGAGTTGTTGATGAAAAACGCCACCTTGGGTTACTTCCTGGCATATGGAATTGTAAATGATCTACCTTGTTCTTGTGAGCAAGTACCTTGATAATGGATTTTGCTCCTGCTTGTTTAAAACATCATCTCAACAGAAATTAAGTTCAGTTTCTTGTTCAGTTAGAGTGATGAACTGACGAGCCCAAGCCCCACATCAGCGTGGGGACAAATCAAAATTTGATTGATTTCAAATAATTTATTTTATGGTCTTTTTATCTTTTTGAATTTTTAATAGCCAATCGACCTCTGACATTTACCATATGTGGGCTTGACACCTTCACTCCCCTAGACAACGAAAACAAGTAAATGTTATATACATAGATTTTAAGAAACAACTGCAATTTGTTTTGGTCCTTTTTGCTTATGCATTTTATGTATTATATTCCAGAAAATGCTCTACTTGGATCCCAGCAGAAGAATAACAGCCAGGAGTGCTCTTGAGCATGAATACTTTAAGGATATCGGGTTTGTACCCTGATTTCATGTACCCATCCATTATCCTGGCTGCAAAGCGTTTGTCTATATCGATGCATAGCATTCTGTGGGTTTTCATGGTGTGAAGAAACGTCCTGTTTTTTGTTTAAATATTTCCTGTTTTCTTTCAATTCCCCTGAAGCTAATTCAAATTACATTGATCCAGCTTTTGACAGAGTTATCCTTGAATTGTCAAGCATCTTTCCCTCCTTTATCAATTTGCTTAAAGGAATATACAAGAGTGGCATTTTTTCTATTTTATCGAGTTGCTTGTAACTGACACAATCATGCGTAAACATACTGTGTTCTCTTCCCCCTCTAAGACTGAAATGCTTGGGTTTTTGCCCCTCTATTTTCTCCCCATTATTTATTTATTTAATTTTTGACTTTACCTTATTGACTAAAGGGGGAATTTTAGATTCATTGGGCTAAAGGAAAATAATTACACTTACGTGCAAAATTATACTAACTTTATAGTAAATGACTACGAACTTAACTTACAGTGACTACTAACTGTAATTATTTTCCCATAGGCCAACCAATTTAAAATTCCCCCCTGACTAAAAGGTGAACAACAAAATCTGGCCTTTTGGATATCTGGGTGTATGGATGTAGAATGGTGGGATAGCCAATTCTTTCTTCGTGGACAAACAAGATTAGATCCAATTAATTAAACAAGATTAGATCCAATTAATTACAAGGCATTTCACCCGGGTGCGGTGCTGTTTTATTTTCTCTGAGAGTTATCTTGCTGGCAAAATCTATCTATAGTTGTGACAGAATTTTCTCGTTGAGGAACCTTATTGTCCCCCACTAAAATAGAACCCTTTTCTTGCGAACATGGACAAAAATATTTCCGAAAACGTATTTGATCCTATCAGAACGGACAGGTATTTGGGAGATTTTCCCTCAACGGCAAGCAAAAAGTTCCCCTCGCTGAGATCTTTTACATTTAGAGGGAATTATGGCCATGGGAGTTCTGTATGCACGCTTGGTCTACCATAGCTAGTATATGTCTAGAGTTTAGTATTTTTTAACGTAACCTCCTAAAGAAACGTTGTTCCAATATTTCTCTGAATTTCGTTAGTCGTTTGGATGGAGAATGTCATCTCTATAAATGTTGGAATTTCTTACTCGTGTCATGGAAGTTCGAGAACAGGTACCTATACGATTTAATTGGTTTCAAATTCTTCCTCAAGAAACGAAACCTATCCCAGACTACCCCTCGGATGCTTTTATGATACATGGGTTAAGCATCTACGTTCCATGCTTTATTTTATTTTAATTTATATGGAGGTGGGTTGGTGTTGGTTTTGGTTTACAGAGTTATTTTTGAACCTTATCCGTGATTTATGCTAAATCCTGAGGATGAACTAGATGGGTAGCAGACTAGCAGGGTAGGTTTTAGTGAAGTGACCCAAACTTGGAAATGAGGTCGGCGTAGCTCTCTCTCTCTCTCTCTCTCTCTCTCTCTCCCCCTCTCTCTATGAGTTACACAGAGACAAGAGTGTGCCGTGTGCGTCTGCACGTGCACACTCACACACGAGCGTACATCCACACATGAGAACACGTGAATGACGCAAATGGCACACTCACACACGAGCGTACATCCACACATGAGAACACGTGAATAAGGTATCTCTCTCTCTCTCTCTCTCTCTCTCTCTGTGTGAGGCACACAGAGACATGAGTGTATGTGTGCACGTGCACACCACACGAGCATACATCCACGCATGAGAACACGTGAATAAGGTATCTCTCTCTCTCTGAGGCACACAGAGACACGAGTGTGCATGCACACGTGCACACACACATGAGCATGCATCCATGCACGAGAACATGTGAATAAGGTAACATCAGTATGATTGAACCCAGACTTGGAATTTCTTTAATCTATGGAGGTAACTGTCACAATATAGATAGTAGTGCACAAAGTAGATTACCAATCAACTCATCATAAAATCTAACTTGGTTCAAACCCAAAACACTAGACCAGTCCTCACAACAATTCGTAAGCAAAGTTTAGTTAGAGAGGTTTGGTTGAGGGGTGAGGAAGGTGCTACGCACCCTACCAGACTAGTACCATACATCACATTGTTAGTGGTTTGAATTCAGTACTTGGAAGCTGGAATTGGAAAAGTGGCAAATTTTCATAGAAGAAAGAAAACTGCCTAGTAACTACTAAACAGTTATGGACGGAGCTATTTCTCTCTAAAAACCAGAGAATCATTTAGGAGTAGAGTAATTTAATCTTTGCTTTTCAACTTTTTGTTGGAATTGCTGTAATCTTTATTCATGCCTAGTAATTGCTCGTGAATTCAAGTTTTAGTGCTTTGTTGTGTATGTAAGTATCAGAACTTCTTAGTTTGTTAATGTATTTCTATTTCCATCCTTCAATTACAATCACTTTGTGAAGTTTAGTTTTCTTTAGACATACTTATATGACATTGAGGGAAGTACTCCTCTTGCTTGTACAATCGCCTAACCTTTGAATAATTAAGGTGACCAACCACGCAGATAGAGTTCTCAACTCTAATCTCTCGGCCTAGAAGGTGCTAGGGATTGTGCACGCATGACTTCGGGCTGAATTGGCCTTGGCACAGCCATGCAGAACTCAGACTGTAGGCAAAACACTTTTTCATGCAAACATATATATTGCTACCTCTCCTACATTCTCATCCTAACCAAATGCAGCCTATAAATCCATAGACTACCATATGTTCAGTGAAAAATTTATCATTCTTATAATCACCAAACACTTTACCTCACAAGTCGATTGTATTATTATTTACCTGCCTAGAGATAAAATGATAAATGGGGCATTTTTTTGCTCAACACACAAGTTGGTAAAAAAAGAATGCGGTAATAAGATTCTCCATATTGGCTCATGGTAGGTAAAAAGAATACATCATTCTCTATATTCACCTTCAAATAGTTTATAAGCCATGAAATTTTCAGTTCACAAAGTAGTTATGCAAGCGCTATGAAAATCGAATAAAAAGAATATAAAAAAATCCTCAGAAAATATTAGCCCCCTGATTAGAACATAGAGTGGCTCCCCTTGGTTCTCCCCATCAGGACATCCTTAGCTTCGTTTATCTTAGAAGCAAGATAATGACTCCCACCACTGTCAGGGTGGTTTGCCACCATCACTCTCCTATGAGCCTCCTTGATCTTCTCCAATACAACTCTCTCTCTGAAAAAGCATTGAAATTTAGGAAACGGCATTTTAGAACCCAGGTTTTAGGAGTAAAATAGAAGAATTTTGTAGAAGCAAAGAGGCGGACAACACAAGAGCGACTAAGCATGAAAATGAAATATTTATCTAATTCATTTCTGATATTTATTCAAAACTACTTCGCTGGGAAAACCCAGTAACACCTGATTCCTAACCACCTGCGAATGCCATTTCTTCTCTACCATTTTCTGATTCTAATGCAAGTTTTTATCTTCATTTAATTTCTTCGTTTTTCTTTTTCTTCATTCTTCTAAAACTCATCCACAACAAACACATTTCTTTTTGGACAGCAAAACAATGGAGATAGCTTTTGAACCATCACTGCTTCTCACAATTCTTTGATCCTAATACAAGTTTTTTTTTTTTTTTTGCCCCAATTTTATTCCTTAGTTTTTCTCTCTTTTTCTTTCATAAATTTCTCTTTTCCATCAGAAATTTATAAATAATAAAAAACATGCATTTTTTTTTTCTTTTTGGATGTAGACACTACCTGACTCCGAGAATTAATGCTGCTTCTCGCCTTGTCATTACCTGCTCAAACCCACCCTCATAAAATCTTCGAATGCGGGGAACTGAAGGGCGAGCTTTGAATGCTTGCCATGCTGCAATTAAGTATCTACCCCCCATAGCAGCAGCAGCCACAGTAGTACCAATTACAAGAGGAGATTCCTGATAAGTAGAAGGAAAAACAAAGGATGCAAAGCATCGAATTATTATTTACGTTACCAAAAATACACAGTAAGTCTCTGAGTTAAGGTTCAAATCACTGACAAGGTTTGCAATATCAGTCCACTTGGCAAATTATTTGACCATGGAGTACTAAAATCCCATTGTACATATACATGAAGTAGGCAAGAAATTGATGATCCAACTTCGATGGTTTTCTAGATTGGAAGTTTACATGCAGTAGGCAAAAACAGGATAAAGGTTGTTATAACAGTAATTTAATTATAAAGGTATAATGGGACACATAACGGCCATTTTGGAAAAAAAAAATATCGTACCATCCATTTTGGAAGTGTAACGGCCGTCACCCACCATTAACAGCAGTGACTCTTACCTAGCAATGCATACAGGCCTGTAAAGCCTAATGGTCCCTTTCAAAACTGTTACGTAATGGCCTATATTTAAAACCCTGCGTAAATGCAACTATCTAAATCAATGACTTCTTAATTGTTTCTTGGGTCTAATCTAGAGCATTCTGCTAAATGGTCAAAAGACAACATTAGGTCAATGTTTATCCACCAAATAAATTAACACAATAAGGAAGTCTGCAATTTGGTGATTAGACACGGGAATTAAAAATGGCAAGCACATTTTTTTTTTAATAAGAAACATGGCAAGCACATCAAAATTCCATGACGAGGGAATCTTAATGACAAAAAAAAAAAAAAAAAAAAAAAAAGAAGTGGGGATCTGTATTTTTCAACCTGCTGTCCCACAAATGAAAAGGAAGAAACCAAAACAGGAAGCCAGATCAAATCCAAGTAAGCAAGGAAGTAAATCCACTTTTCTGTTTCCTTAATAAAGTTAGAATTCCATGATGAGCTTCCAATTTGCTGGATGACACTTGATACGATGTCCTTTTTGTTTTCATTTGAATGAGATCTCAAGAATTTTTTAAGCTGAAGACTGATGAAGAACTTATGTTTACGCCAAATTTCAAGAGAAAATTTTAGCAGAGTTGTCCATTATATTCTGATTATTCAAAACTGGGAGTATTTTTTTATGCTTAATCAGCTTTTTACAGAATTTTCAATATCCAATGTGGCAACAATTTACATGACTCCTACAAATTCACACATGGTAAATTCGGCTAGAGGGAATATTTTTTCTTGTACTGAATTCAATTCCTGTTTTCTCCCGCCATTTACCCTTGTGATGATTGGGACTGTTTCAGTATAACTGCTGAAAAACTCTTCAACCATGTCCATCTCAACAATCCCTAAACCTTAACCCTCCAATCCACGAGACTACTTCATCCCCCAATGTATTTTTCTCCCTATCTTCTCAAGGTCTTATTCTCTTTTAAAACCTTCCCATTCCTTACATCAGTCTCCCTATTACAGTTGTTTTCCTAGCCTTACCATTATGAAAACTTTGTTATCTTCATCGATTTCTGAATATTACCATGGTGGTAGTACCACCATATTTCAGAAACATTTCCAAATTATTTGTCCAACTAATCTCCGACACGACTTAGAAATCTTACGATCTATTCAAATTTATCTACCTACAATATTATTTTATATATCATTCAAACAATTATCGTTACTTCATAAAAATAGCATGAACCGGCCATGATAATAGAATAACAACAGATGAGTTTCATCAACTGTTTCCAAGAGGAATTCAGGAATTGTATTCTTGAGAGCGAACAAGACTATATTCACAGACTTATTGCAAACAACCATGTTAGACAAGGGAATGTAGTCATCCAATGTAATCTACAGTACTTGTATAGCATTAACGAAGAATAGTAATTGGTGACGATATTTCTAGAGAGCAAAACACTCGTTCCTTGGTCCTATAGTACATTGACAAGTTTGCCCTCTGAAGTCAAAAAGGCAAAGGACCCTTTATTTCCCACCCACCTTCATTCTCGTTCTTCACTCTTACCTCAAGGCACTTGTGAGCAAGAAATCAATGTACTTCTGGGAATCCACCCTCACCATGACGTATGTATATTGATCACCTACCTCAAAACCTTGATATGCCTATACCTAATAAGCACACGAGCATGGTGAATTGACTTCACCGTACCCAACTTGAGTTTGGAGCCAATGGTGCCCTGCCACCCCCTCCCTCCCCTTGATCTTATTCGATAATTTTCCCACGCTCCATTTTTCTTTTTTTTTTTTGGAAAAAAAAAATTGGAACGGTCAGCAAACTACATTTTTTTCCTAGCCTTAATCTCTTCATCTCTCACTCGCCAAAAAAAACAGAAGGGAATTCACCTTAACCATAAATGGAGTTTGCTGGATGAAGGTAATCGTTGGTTTTTTTTTTTTTTTTTTTTCCTCAGTTGGGATGGTAGAGATGGGATCGTGCAATGAAGTAGAAATATTGTCGAATAACGTGAGATGATACCATCATCCTCTCCTCTCCCTTACCGTCGGAAAAATGGAGGGATAGTTCTCTATCCTTTGTAATGGAAAGTGGATATTTGTCCGGTCAAAGGATGTTACATCACCAGTATGTTTCACATGGTTTGCTGAAGTATAGAAGGGTAAAATAGTCAATGCAATATACAAGACAATGGAAGGAGTGTTTTTCTCTTTGGAAATATCATGACCCATATTAATTTATCCTTAAATAATATAAAAAGATTATTTATTTATTTTTTTTTACAGATTTTTAAATTCACCAAGGTTCTTTTTTATTTTATTATGATTTTCTTCCAGTTTTTGGAAAAGAACGCTACGTAAGTTGTTCCCACAATCAGAACTCTACATTTACACCATCTTCACTATGTTGTCCTGATGGGGATGTCGAACCTAGACCAAGACAGATTAGTACTTGCTTGGTGAGAAAGGCTCTCAGTTGACTTTCCTATTTTTGTTTTAGCTTATTCATGGACTAACTGCATTTTTACCTTTTTTACATTTTAGGGTTAATTACTACCAATTTTGATGTAATTGGAGTATCTAGATAAAGGCTCCAATATTTCTTTAAAAGAACAGTTTATAATGGATTAAAATTAAAGCTTGAAGGTTTTCTTAGGTTAAGTGCCGAACCCAAACCACCTTTAGGTGCCAATTCCTAGGGTTTTTCTTTATCCTTTCTTTTTTGCTGCCAACTCCAAACACCCTTAGGTGCCGATTCCTAAGGTTTTCTCCATCTTTATTATTTTTCTTTAGTTTTATGAGGTTGTCCAGTATTAGTTTTGGTGTCTGACCAAACTTTGAAACTGCCTACCTCCTTAGAGCACTTGATCGTACCTCTGTGAAGCACTCCATAAAAAATACAGTCCACACCAGTCGCCCAACTTTTTTAGTCACACCCTAGTAGCTTCCATCAATCTCTTTGATACAGCGACACCAGGCCCACCAACCCTTTGCCTCTACTGTTCACCCTAGTGTCCCAGCACCCAAACCCTAACCCTCGAGTCACCACCGCTATAGCCTCAATTGAAATCAAAGCTACAAAGAATAGTCAAACCCCATACCCTCCACCACCAGTCGAACCCTCTTCTCCATAACAGTCGAATCCATTCAACCCAAACCCACTGCAAACAGCGTTGATTCCATTCATGAAGCCCAATCGCACCCTTCATTTGTCGCCAAACACAGATCCCATCACAAGAGAAACCCTAATTCATCCAACCCTCATCACTGGCATGCCCACATCCACCATCCCACCTAACCCTAAATTGCCCCTTGCGCATAATAATTGGTTCAGTAATGGTTTCAAATTTCTAAGAACCGATCAATTCGGTTAGGTTCATGGTTTAAGGGATTTCAAAACCGGCCCAAACCGAATTCCTAAAGAACTGAAATAATATCTATATATATAACTTTGATCATGTACGGTCTTGGATATCCCGTACGATCACAGCCGTTCGTGGATGACACGCGTGAGCACGTGAATGCATGCGTCAACCACGAATGGCCATGATCATGCAAAATAGTTCGGGATATCTCACACTTGAACAGCCTTCTATATGTATATACATATAGGGGAGGAATCCGTTTACACTCGATGTAAAACTTTTTACTCTTACACCTTTCAATATCTTTTTGTGGGAATAATATTTTGCCAATCCAACTGTTGGATTAAGCTCTCTATTCATGCATGACATGTGTTAGGAATTTCAAGCAAATCCGATATCGGGAAGTGTTTGATCTATAAACTCACATTTTTGTATGTAAATAAAATTATAATTTGAGGCACTTCATGAATGACATAGCTCTTAATATTCGATTTACTTAAAATTTGGTGTGTATGATGTGCATGAATAGAGAACCTAAACCAATGGTTGGATTAGCAAAATATTATTCCTACAAAAAGATATTAAGAGTTGTAAAAGTAAAAAGTTTTCCACCGGGTGTAAACAGATCCCTCCCCATATATCTATCTATCTATCTATATATATATATATATATATATATATATATATATATATATATATTTATGAATTATAACACGCATGTCATGATCATGAACCACTCAAGCCTCGTAACCCTATCCCTTACTCCCCCATTTTCTCTTATGCCGCTCAATCCTTCACTCCCTCACCTCGGCACCTCAAACTCCTCAATCCTCATTGTTGTCACCTCACGGGCCACATAAAAAGGACTAAGCTCAAATTGCTTTGGAACATTGCTGGACTCATGAGAATGAAATTGCTTTTAATGAAGCCAAAGAAAATATGATTCACTTGGCATTTTGGATGGAGCAAAAATGACAGTCCTCCATCAGTTTCACCTCCAAAAAGTGGTTTGGGACAAGCTTTGAAGATGGGTGTACAGCCAGCGACTCTTTCCCATCTCCGACAAAAACGCCGTTTAATCCCCACTCCCTCATCCCCATCTTGACACCTCACACTCCTCAATCCTCATCGTCGGCACTTCATAGACTCACGGCAGCAACTTTTTCCCATCTCCGATGAAACATCACCAAAGGTAAGGAATTTTTGAACATCACGGGCTTACAGCAACGTTTCCTTCTCTTCTTAATTTTTTTTAAAATTTCCATTACTCATAGTGGAGTCGATTGGTGTTGATTTGAGCTCTATCATCCTTTCTGAGTTTTGTATACATTGCATCACCAGCTACATATCAGTATTCAGTAGATGCATAATGATAAGTAACCCATTTTTAGAAGAATAAAAATCTAAGAACTGGGTTGGACCAATCCATTTTTGTTTGATTTGATTTGGTGTGATTTTATGGCATTTTTGGTTTGGTCATGGTTCCATTTTTTAAGAACCAAATTAGGTTGGTCCAGTTCCATTTTTCCTCATAATCGAACCGACCCGGACTGAGTTGCACCCCACTCATCACAACCTATAGCCACATGTACCTAGCAAAACCTAATGCCGATTTGTCGACCCATTATAACGGTGTTATCACTTTCGACCATCGGTGATTGGTATCAATTCTTACCTCACCGACGCACCATCTCGACCTTTTAAGTACCATTAAAGCACCAATAGCAAGTTGCTGTCAAGACACCCTTGTCGAGACACACCACCTTCCAGCCACCGTTAAGACACCACTGTCGAGCTACCACAGTCAATCCATTGCCAACGCGCAATGATTGTCGAATTTGTTTTTGTTGAGTTTTGTCTTTCGCTATGTTGAGTTCTCTTCTGAGAACTATCAACTCAAATCAATTTATATTGGGCCTAATGTAGTGAGTATTGGGCCTAGTTCAGTCACACTCTCCAAGTCTAGCTATTTAGGGTTCCTTCGAATTTCCCTCTATTTCAACCAATGTTGTTTAGTTAAGACCCTCCTCTATTATCCATGTTTGAAACAGAGATATCCCAGATTCGACCAAGACTACTCCAATGCAATTCGGTGTCAATCTATCATGAAATCCCATCAAACGGAGGCAACAATCACAACCCTCCCAAATTTGTCTACTAAGATAGAATGGTATTACAGTACGTTTAGTTCCAATTAGAGGCACTAGACTTAATCCCAAATAAGGTGTTTGGTTCCGCCAAACTCACTGGTCTAAAATGCAGTGAAAAAGAAAAAAAAATGCTTCACTCAACAAGTCCCACCTCGTGCTTTTGAAATGCCTCCTAATACTCAATAATTTGATGAGCACGAACCTATGAAACAAGAAATTGTTTCATTCCATGCACAAACCTAATGGCTATTCATTTGCTGAATAACTTTAGGCCTTGTTTTCCATTCTATGTTGCACGGACACGCCAATTTTGGGGGAAATGCAGTGCCGGACACATCTCCGACATGGACACTTGCCCGACATGCCTACAACACGTGTCCGACACTCCAAAGAGGTGTCCAATCAATTTTACTGTTCATTTTTGGTCCGACACGGTCAGGACACGGGGGGGACACTCCAAGGACACGCGCAGGACACTCCAGGGACACGGCAGGGCCATTTTGTAAATATTATTTTAAGAAAAAAGGGGTACATAATGTTATTTTAAAAAAGAAGGGGTCTTTTTTGTATGGAAAATGTTGCTAAGTGCTAACTAATTACTGTACTTCAAGTTAAATGCCATTGTTAAAAGTTTTTTGATGTCTTGGTTGTCTTTGTGATTAATGATTGTCTTTTTAGTTCCATGCATTTGAATACTTTTTGATGTGTATAATGGAATTATATATATATATATATATCATTATAAATATATATATATTTATTGCTGAATCCCTGCCGTGTCATGTCCTAGTTTTTTTAGGATTTGCCATGTCGGAGTATCCGTGTCATGCCGTACCCGTGTCCCATGTCCGTGTCCGTGCTTCTTAGGTTCCATTTAGCCTCTATATCCTTTAATGCTAGATTATTCTCTTTTGAATGCTTATGTGCTTTGAATGCCATGAATGCTTTGAATGCTCAATTTTCATGTCTATGTGCTTTAATTATCAATTCTATTGTTGCATTTATGTGTTATTTTTTTTTTTTAGATTATTGCCTCAAAAACTTATTTACAGAAAGGAGGAAAAGTAAGTAAGAAAGGTAGGGGGCAGAATTTTACACGAGCGGGGGAAATTTTTTTTTTAATAATATTTTTACAAAAAGGGGGAATGAAAATGAAGACCTCAAATGCTTACACTTGGATTTAATGGAAGGCATAAGAAAAGTAGTGCCTTGTTCTTGCATGCATAGGTACATTAGAAGACTACCCCAAGACAAGAATCACACTTCCCTCTAATAATATAGGTTGGTCTTCAGAGAGACTGAGTGTATAGAATTCATGCACTTAGGGGAGTGTCTTTGAACTATATTGAATGGACTGAAATTGGAAAATTATGTACTTAATGCTTACCTTTGTTAGTTTTTTCAAGAAATAGCTAAAGATGGAAATTGTAAGGCAAATCACCCATGTTTTGTGTTGGCAACTTCATTACTTAGGATAGTTGCATTAATCACTATAGGTGGGAAGTCAATTAAAGCGATTAAGTGAAGTGTGCAGCTCTCAAGAAGGAAGCTAAGAACCAAGCTCAAAAGCACCATATTAACAGATCTGAAGTGTGTAGCTCTCATTGAGGTACATACTCTTGTTGAGGATATGGTAATGAGCCAAAAGATGACCACTCCATATCTAAAGTTGGAGGAACAATTAGGAGGTCTTTTACGATATACTGAAGAACAAATCATTTTAAATACATTGTAATAGGTTGAGCAAGATGGATATCTATACTCCAACTCAAGAAATGTCAAATATAGAGGAAAGAAAATTATAAAGGCTCTAAACGTATTATGTTCATCAAATTAATTCATATATTTCTCATATTGGAAATCTTTGGTGAATTCATATTTTATTTTCTATCAAGTAAAGAGTTGTAATAAAATAATGAAACCAAAAAAGGGCATAGCCCATGTACATGAGTCATATACAAGCACTAGCCAATAGAAGCCCCCAAACTAAAGCTTAAGAGAATCTAAAAAACATACCCTGGGTACAATTCATCTTCATTGTTTTTACCCTAAATTCTATTCTACGTAATTCTTAAATTCAAACGGAAACTAATAGTCTAAGCTCAGGCATGTGGCAATATGCTAGTGTGCCAGCCTTCCAAGAAACGTTCATGGATATCTCAAACTGCATATTCTCAAAATTGCTTCTAGTTTGACAGAACCACAGTTGGATCAAAGTATAGGTTTTGTGTTGCATATGAGTGCATATCAAATCATTCAGAGGAAGAGATTATTCATGACAGGTAGGTTAGAAAGCAAAACTCGTAAATACAAAGTACTAGCCCACTGGACAACAACTACCATACCGTCGTAGGATAGCATCTAGAGTTAAGAATGTATACACAATTTTTGATAAAGACCTGGCTTTAGCAGGAGAGTTAAAAGTATGACAGTGTAAGTGAAAGGAACATCAAATTAAGGTGAAGTATTATAACATTTGGCTAGCAATTGAAAAATCCAAGTCAGACCAACATTTCAAAGTTCTAACATATGCAATAGGGAGAACTGAAGAAATATTAAGAACTATTGAATCAAATTTTGAACACCAGGCAGCCCCAATCGTGTGACACTTTTAAAACAGCAATAGAAAATAAATGTAAAAAGAAAACAAGAGGCTAAAGCAGAACAGGATGAGAAGGGGAAAAACACTAAACTAGGAATCTATCCGCATGTCAAGAATGATAGAGTCACCTAGGTTCTGTGGGTTCTCGAAATGGGATGATGCCTGAACAAATTTTTATCCAAACATTTATTGGTCGTGTATTAGCAGACATCGCTCAGACCAATAAATAGAGCTGAGGTTATAGTTAAAGCCGCTAGTAGAAAACCGAAATAACTAGTTATAGTAGGCATGAAGGAACTAAATGAAATATGGTCTTTTTATACATATGTTTATAAAGCACTTGAAAGAATAAGTTCGATTGAAAGTTTTTGATTCATCAACCATTATCATTATAGACGGCACTAACAAAGATAGAGTGGCAGAGGTAGAAAAAGAAATCAATTCATCATCTGTGACATAACAGGATAACAGGGTTTTAAAATTTATCGAGTAATTTGTTTAAGTTCATAAATTAAAAAAAAAAAAAAAATGTAAAACCATGAAAAACAGCGCAATATTTGCCTCGTGCATCCAATGGATCAATATGACTAAAAGAAAAGGAAAGAAAACAAAGCAACACAGCAGTACCATGAAGATGGGATCGTACCATCGCAAAATCTCAAAACTCCGTTATGAACAACAATTTGGAAAGCAACACCAGCTGTCTGCACATAAATGAGAACTAACTAAATCAGCAAAACCCACCAAAAAAAAAAAAAAAGATTCAGAACACATACAACATAGTAATATTTGTACTTGTAGAGAAAAAATATCAGCTGCTTGTTTATGATTTTTTGTCTCCATTTGGTCACTGAGAAAAGGCGGAAAAAGAAAAGAAACCGAAATTTTTAAAGTTAGATTTTCCTGGTTTGTAAACCAAAACAACACTATATATCTTTGTTCTCTTTCCGTTCGCCCAGTTTTCTCGGCAGCCAAACAAAGGGTAGTTTGAAAATAAATAAAAATAAAAATACAGCTCCAGAGAAGCTTGAAAAAAGAAAAAAAAATCGCAGAATTGGAATTTAAGAGACGGTGAGAAAAATGGAAGAAATCTGACCTGATTATACCTAATTTGAAGTTTGAACCTTGAGCTTCAAAAGGCACAGATTCTCGGAGAGCCAGAAAATAAACGAAATATATTCTTTCATCTCTTCTATTCAAAACCGTCACTATTTATAGATGCGGGGGTTTTTTTGGGTTATTAACTTCCGCTTCAAGAAACCAGAAAGCCGCCCATAGTGAGGCGGTGATAGGTTTTTCCAGAGATCTGACTCCGACTACTTCGGGTCGGATCGTCATTTTATCCGGTCTCAAAATATTTTGTTATCCTAAAACTCCATTAAATTGTCTTCAATTGAGCACATCCAAAAATCCACCACTTTGCCACCTAACTATAATTATTCCAATCAAATTTCATGAGAGGAATATTAAACATTTTAGTACGTTTTTCACCGAATTTCTATTCGATTTTCACTCTAAAACCAAACCAAAAGATATTGCATCTATTTTTTCTTTAAAGAGGTTAGGTGAAATAAAGCTAAATATTATGGGGTTTATTTGTAATTTACCCTTCTTTTTTATTTTTTTTATTTTTATTATTGCTATGAGGCATTTGTGTTCACTGTTTAGAATAGTGTTTACAAAGCCACTCTTAAGAGACCTAAGTTAAAATAATGAAAAGTGCCTATTCCCCAAGTTTTATAATGGCAAAATTTTCCAAAATTTCAAAAGAAGAATTTCAATGCATGTAAGGATGCTAGAAGTGTCATTATGTTGGATTAGGCTTCTCTCTATTTATTGGATGGTCCAGTGAAATCTGTATTGTTCATATCATGTGGGGTCCACCAATTCATGTAAGACCCACCAATTATTAATGATCCAGATTTCACTTGATGATCCATTAAATGGAGAGGAATCCTTGTCCCATTATGCCTACTAAGTTTCGAGTATTTTTAGTTTAATTCCATTTTAAGGGCTTTTTGCCATTTTCATGAATGAAGAAGATTTCCCTAATGATGATGATGTAAAATTGGTTGAGGAAAAGATCCATCCATTTTGAACCCCAAAGGTTTTAATCTGATGGGTTATATTGCCTAAATGGAAGAAGGCATGAAGACGATTTTTCTGAATTTCCAAAAGTTCAAAAACTATTGTTGTACTTACGGGGTTGGTTGAGTAGTCAGGCTTTGAGTATGTTCTAAAGGTCATCGTTTCGATTTCTCGCATAAATCGTTGCTTATGTAAGTATGAGACATCTCACATGAACCATTAGAAAAATAATCTAAATTAAAAGCTCGGCAGGAATAAGGAATAAATACCCCCAATTGTTAATTTTTTTTTTTTTTTAAAAAAAAAAAAAAACACTTTCATTGTCATATTATAATACTTCAAAATCAAGACCTTGTACGTTAGTCCCCTTTATCACGGACCAATGGTTTAATAAAAAAATTTTTAAAAAACAAACATTTGAATTTGATCTTGAATTTCCAAAGCCTTAAAAATAGGGTTGTTATAATGGAAAAATGAAAAGAGGCATTTTACCAATTTTCAAGAAAAATAAACCATTTTTAGCAACCATTTTGGCATCAGAACGCCATGTTTCCAAGACTTTGTAACAAAATACCTAATGATAGCCATCTATTATATATATACTAAAACGGAGGAAAGGAAACCTCCTTGTGCCACGTGTCAGTATAGGGATTTTTTTTTTCCCCCTTTCACATGCTGAAACAGTGGCAGCAGGAGAAAGCTTTTTTGGTAAAATTACCTTTTAATAACAGTTTTCCAACCTAATTCCAAGAAAAAGATATTATTTGTCAACTTACTACAAAGTGACTACCAATGTGCGCCAAAATGACAGCTAACTTCCATTGTTTCGTATTAAGTTAGGAAGCAGTCACTAAAATGTAATTTTTCCAAAAAGTTACTGTTTGTGACTTCTACTTTTAGTGATCACTTTCCAACTTAATACCAAATAAAGGATATTGTCTGTCAACTTTCTACAAATTGACTTGATAAGTGCTTAAAAAGACTACTAACTTTCTTTGTTTGATATCAAGCTGGGAAGTGGTCACCAAAAGATAAATTCCTCATCTTCTTTTTCTTTTTTTTTTCTTTTTTTTCTTTGATACTACTTGCTCTTTCTTATACGGTAGAGGTAAGTTGACGTTTGGTGTTCACTACATATCTCTTTGTTTTTATGTGAGAGGATTAGAAAACCCACACTGTACAATGTTCAACCCAAACTTAATAAACTATACTATATTTTTCTGTTTTCTTTATGCCTATTCATTTCCCCTCCTAAAAATTAAATGTATAAAACTATAAATAGTCATAATTGAAAAGAAAGACAAATAGAGGAAATGAGGATTAAAAAAGAAAACACAATCCGCTAGAATCTTCAGATTCTCCCAATTTGCTTCTAACATGAATAAATAAATAAATAAAAAATCTATTTGAATCAAAATTCTTCCCATATGGTTAATTACATAAAGTTGAAAAGATTTATATTTTCTCTTATTTTCTTCTAGGGGTGTTAATGGTTCGGTTTGGTTCGGTTTTAGGGGAGATTTAAAACCAAACCATTATACTTCGGTTTTGTTGCTCCCAAACCAAAACCAAACCATACTATAAAAAAACCAAACCAAACAAAACTATTATATTTCGGTTTGGTTCAGTTCGGTTTCGGTTTTAACCTATCAAGTAACAACAAAAAGTTGAAAATGAAAAAAATGACATGCCAAACTCCAAATAAAAACATTTTTAATAAAAGCATTACATTAACAACTAAAAAAAACAAACATTGTATCAAAATAGAAACATATTGACATATATCAATATGTCAATATCACACACAACATTAACAGCTAGTTTAGTACATGCCAATCTAAAAAAGGGAAAACAATAAGAAACTTAAAATCAACAAACAAGCCCATTACCTATTTTACCCTTATTAGAATTGGGAATTTACAAACTTTAAGTTTATATATATATATATATTTCGGTTTTTTCGGTTTTTTCGGTTTGGTTTGGTTTTTTAAAACTTAAAACCAAAACCAAACCAATTGAGTTCGGTTTTCTAAAATTAAAACCATAACCAAACCTAATGACAAAAAAACCAAACCAAACCGCTCAGTTCGGTTTGGTTCGATTTGGTTCTCAGTTTTAACCAAAACCATTAACACCCCTATTTTCTTCTTCTGGCTTTTTTTCCTATTCTCTTTATCAGTCTAGACTTTTCTCTCATCTTTTTATAATCTAATCTCAAACATATTTTTGATATTTTTCCCCATGGTTTTTCACTCTTTGTAAAACCCACTCGAAACTTCATGAAAGGTCAAGATTTATCATTGTCATGCATTTTACAATCTCCACCGTCGGATTTCGAGACACCTTCAACGGCCATATTTGCTTTGGTATATACCAACATGTTAAAACCATGATTGTGGGATAGACTGGGCTTTAGAGAATTTTAATATTTTTCCACCAAATATCATAACGTATTAGTTCCTTTATTTTTTTACAAGTTTCCACCATTAAATTAATTGTTTTTCAAAATAATTTATCTTTTCGAGAATATAATTAAATTTTGTGTAATACATTATGCTAACATCACACCAAATATTATTTTGATTAAATTATTTTATTTATTTTTGTCTATATCTTTTCAATTTAATTGACATATTATATTAGCAAATATATTTTACTATTTTAGAGAATAAGAGTTTTGTTAAAATTTTAATTTGTTAATAATATTATTTTTTATATATTAATCCGTGCGTCGCACGGGTTCTAAAGCTAGTTATAATACTTCAAAATCAAGACCTTGTTATCACGGACCAATGGTTTAATAAAAAAATTTGAAAAAAACAAACATTTGAATTTGATCTTGAATTTCCAAAGCCTTAAAAATAGGGTTGTTATAATGGAAAAATGAAAAGAGGCATTTTACAAATTTTCAAGAAAAATAAACCATTTTTAGCAACCATTTTGGCATCAGAACGCCATGTTTCCAAGACTTTGTAACAAAATACCTAATGATAGCCATGGACCTATGATTTGGAAAGGGGCTTATAACGTCACAAAGATCCATTTAGACTAAATATTATAATACCAAAATTTTTTCATAAACTTACCAATTGGTACGTGATGGCCTAAAATGAACAAAAGCCATTTCTTTAAAAAAGAATCCTTATTTTGAAGTCATTGCCAAGATTTGAACCTAAAACGTTTTTATTTTTATTTTTAGGCTATAGAACTTCATTAGAATACCAATAAAGGGAACAAGCAGAGAAAAACTAGAGGTTCAGGAGGCTCCAGGAAACATTAAGATAACCATCTCTAGCTATCACATAGGAATGTTTAGGTTAAATGGAACTTGTCATACTTTTTATGTCCTATATGACATATACCATTATCCTTTTTTTACCATACTAGGTTACATACCATGTATGACATGCCTAGATTACCATATAATGTCACGACTACAATGAACCATTTATATGACCCAAGTGTCATGAGTACTAATTGGATGTCTTATCCAAAAAAAAAAAAAAAAAACAAACAAAAAAACAGAGTACTAATTGGATGACCTACACATGGGCTATGTGACTTTACATGCCACATACCTATGCTCATTTATAAACCGACAAGGGCATCAATACAAAATACAGCAAAATAAAAGGGCACTGTAAAATAACATCATTTTTTTTATGAGTCATGATGATATCTGTTCACGTCTATGATCGATATTGAACCATTAACCATGAACCTATGAAAAAGGGGGAAAAAAAAAAAAAGGGAGAGAAAGCAACACCATGCAAAAAAGTTAGACAAACTCATATGGCTATTTGGGGCCTTTATCATGTTCTATATATGGCTCATTATATATTATAGTCTGGGAAGTCATTTTGGGTTTTTACTTTATTTATTTATTTGGTTTTTTTTTTGTTTTTTGTTTAAAACGAATCTATATCTATACTACTATATAAAACCAATTCCCTTTGTGGTTAGACTATACCTGAAAATACTAAAATGCCCTTATAAGTTAATAAGGCTAAGAGACAATTTGGTAATTTTACCAACTTAAAAAAATCCACCACAATCTATTTCCCTTTAATTCTCTCCCATACACACATATGGTTTAAAAAACTTGGAAACTGATATAGAAATTTCACTGATAGAGTCCAAAACTTAAAAAGATGTGTTGCACACGCATCGCGTGTGCTCGATTACTAGTTTATATTTATATTATTATACAAATGTAAACCTCGCCACTTGCGGGTTGTGTGATCTCGACTTTGATACGTTGCCGGAACATATAGAAATTTCAGTAACAAGGGCTTCCCTCTCTTGATTTACTTTATTTAGGGTTTTGATTTGTGGATTTTTTTTTTTTTTTTTTTTTTTTTCAAAGTGTAGATATGGATGGGTTTGAAAGTGAGAGCAGTATTCAAGAGACTTCCAACCCTCGAGATCTTAAGGAATTCAGAGATTAATTCCCCAGGTTCACTTTCACCTTCTCAGCTTGATTTTGTTTGTTTTAGGGTTCTTTTTATTTTATTTATTTAGGGTACGGTTTTGCATGAGTTTTTTTTTTCTTTGCTTTTCAAAATTTTTTTTTTGTTCGTTTTGGGTTATCTCTCTCTCTCTCTCTCACTTTTCAAGAAAAAAAACCCTAATTTGTTTTTTAAAATAAATTATTATGTTACAGATCATCTTTTGACATTGAAAATAAATCAGGGTTTACAGTTTTTCAAGTTGGGGGTTGATTCTTTTTATTAAAAAAAAATGCCAATATGTAATGGTATGTTTACTTTCGCTTGATTTTATGTGATTAAGCTTTTACGGTTTCTGTATGAATATAGCTTTTAGAGATTTGTATTGTTGGGATTGATATTGTTTCTATGACTAATTTGGTGACTTTATGACATTCATATGAAAGTGACTGTTTTGGGGTTTTATATACTTCATGTATCCTGCTCTGCACAAATGGTCTTGTTATATGCATTTGTTCTGATCAATCTAATAAATTGAGTTGATTTGTTCTGTTTTTGATATGTAACCATGCTTGATTTAGTTGAAGACTCGATAGGTATTGAGTACAAATTGTATAATGTGGACCTTATTTTTACAAATATATATCGATAGCCAATGTTTTGCAAACATGAGCAATAGTGATTCTCCATGGTCCTAATCAGTAGATATCATGGTTACGTTCTCCCTCTATATATGTGTATATGTATCCATGTATTAGAATGTGTGTGTGCTTTCAATATTGTTAGTCATTCCCCCCTTCCTCCCCATCTTTTATTTATTTATTTAATTTAGAAAAATCAAGGTCTAACTTTTTGTATGCGCGTAGATGAATCGTTATGCGTAAGGTCTACTTGTTCTAGATGAATCCTTATGTGTGTGGGAATGGTGAGGTTCTCTCCCTATGTATACATGTACTTGAATGTGAGTGTGTTTTCAATTTTGAACCGCCCCAAACCGGTGGTTTTTTGACAAACCGGTGTAAACCAGTCTAGTTGGACCGGTTCAATACAAGTGGACTGTGGAGTAACGTGTTCAAAAATTCATTGTTTTGTCGCCGTTGGGTATTGAAACCAAGATGTAAAGTGACTAAAGAGAATCTTAGCCATTAAACCATGTGTTGTTGTTGTGATAAAATTTACAATACATAGTATTTAATGTCACGACTCAAATTAATTAAGCCGTGATCAATTTTAATAAAACTTGTTTAATTTAGAAAATCATTTGGAAACACATGAATGACAGGTGTTAGAAAACCTGTAATTTCAATAAAAATTTTGGCATGACCCATGCGTACATAGGGCATACCATGATAAAACTTGTATAAAATATTCACAAAAATTCCCTGTCATCCATCCATGGTATCATCACGTGCTAAATAAACCATATAAAGGAACCTAAGCAATTTTAAATATTACAAACCATAAGTAATACATGTCGAATGCCCATTGGCCAAATACAAAGTATTTTAATTATTACAAACCCAATTATGATATTGTCCTAATCCATAATATAGTTCTAAAGTGCCTACACCAATTTACTAAGTCTAATTCATAAGTAACCACCTCAAGGTGAGGTCTCCCTAGCTGTATAATCATCTGAAAAGGTTTTGTAAAAATAGGGGTGAGTATAAAACTCAGTAGCTATAATTTTCACATGATAGAAACCAAAGCATGATAATATACCAATTTAAATCATGCATACAAATATCATAAAATCCATGATATGCCATGAATGAAATAAGACATTATTGCCATTTCAGTAATTCCATAATTACTCACTCACACTCCTTCAGGAGTCTTTGCGTGCATACGAAGGACTTTAAAGCCAACCTCTAAGAGAACAACACAGTACGACATCCCTACTTGGGACCGCAGTAGCAATATTCGGGAACACAGCACGACATCCTTAACTGGGACCGCAGTTCCCCAAGACTAATGGAGTGGAAAACACAGTAAGACGTCCCATGACCATAGTAGTCCAACTCCAAAGACCCTTTAACACTTTTACCAAGTATTTAATAATTCCATTTTATGCATTTTATGCCAATGAATGTCATAAAAGAGCATGTAAATCCATATACATATCAATAAACCCAGAAATCAACCATATATATAATTATTCCATAATTATATCACATGTTGGGCAATGTAAAACATATAAAATATAGACCAACAAGAATTTACATAACATGTACGTTCAAAATATACCAATTTTACACATATACATCAACCCACATGTTCTCAAACGTGATATTCATAATTATAGGATTATGTAAACTAGACCCCTCATTATATGCATTGCAAAATCTATATGATAATATACCCAAAAATCACGTAAACTCATAAATAACGCAAATATACATTTTATTTAACATGTATGGGCTTATATCCTAACCCATTATCATCCCTAAGGTTAAAACTCATGAAAATTATACCTACCTCAAAAACAATGGACCAAACGTAGAGAAAATGTGTTGGAAGGGTGAAATCCAAGCCTAGGATGCAAGAATAAGTTCCAAGCTCCACAAATCAAGCTTGATCTACAAACCAAACGTGGTAGAAGATGAATCCAACCCTCAGGAAGCTTCCCCAAGCATCAAAGTGAGGTGCGAGAGTAAAAAACCCACACATGCAAGAGAAAAATGAGATTTTCTCTCTCCAAACACCCCCTTATCTCTCCTCTCTCTTCCCTCCTCTCTCTCGTTCTCTCTCTACAAGTTTAGAAGTGAAAAGGCTGAAATGAGGAGGTACCAATTGGCTTGATGGGTTTTAAAACCTCAGAGGGGCACATGCGTCATTTCAGCACAATTAAGCCATCAAACTAATTCAGTCGACCGAAATGGAGATTCAGTAGATTTAAATGATAATTCAGTCCATTGAATTGAGGATTCAGTCGACTGAAAATCCCAGAATTCAAATAGTCCAGCTTCTGTGTAATTCAATCGACTGAATCACACTTCAATCTATTAAATCATACAGGATACACTCCTAAGCCTTATTTTCATTCAAAACATTTAAATAATTACTTTAAGTTATTTAATGAAAATAAGCAAATAACCCCCCATTTGATTCCAAATAAAATATCAAAAAAATTAAATTCTAAGTATATCAAAATCTCATTTTCATGTTTTAGTATAAAATTTTCTTCTCGACAGAATTTTAAAAAACAAACATGTGAGGAAACCAATCGAAACATGCTAATAAAATCCCATAAAATCCCATATGTCTTATAATAATATAAACTTCCATTACCGCAAAAAATTATCTTTAAAAACGAAGATTTACAAAAATTCATTTTTTTTCCTAACACTTACTCAATTTTCTGCAATCTAAGAATGTGAAATTGCAAACGCATCAAAATCATGCACATGCAATGCCCATGCATGCCAATACTCGACAAAACAACTAATATACTTGCAAACCATGTATTAAAGGTGAGATTATCCTAATTAAATGACATGGGCATTACATTTAATATCTAAAGTTACACATTTCATTTTTCCTCCTATATTCAATTATTTTTTTTAAAAAAAAAAAAAATTGTAAGACCGGTTCACTAGTGACTCGACAGTTCAACTAGTGACCCAATGACCTAACCTCTAGATCACATCAATGACCAGTCTAGGTTTAATAACTATGCTATGGCTCCTTATTATATATTATAGTCTGAGAAGTCATTTTGGGTTTTTATTTTATTTATTTATTTATTTATTTATTTGGTTTTTTTTTCTTTCTATTTTTATTAAACAAATCTATATTTATATTTATAGTTATATTATTATACAAATGTAAACCTCACCACTTGTGGGTTGTGTGATCTCGACTCTGATACGTTGCCGCAAAGGGTAGAAATTTTAGTAACAAGGGCTTCCCTCTCTTGATTTACTTTATTTAGGGTTTTGATTTGTGGAATTTTTTTTTTTCAAAGTGTAGACATGGATGGGTTTGAAAGTGAGAGCAGTATTCAAGAAACTTCCAACCCTTGAGATCTTAAGGAATTTGGATATTAATTCTATAGGTTCACTTTCACTTGCTCTACTTGATTTTGTTTGTTTTGGGGTTCTTTTTTTTATTTAGGGTTTTGTATGAGTTTTCTTTCTTTGCTTTTCAATTTTTTTTTGTTCATTTTAGGTTTATCTCTCTCTCTCTCTTTTCAAGAAAAAAAACCCTAATTTGTTTGTTAAAATAAATTATTAAGTTACAGTTCATCTTTTGACATTTAAAATAAATCAGGGTTTATGGTTTTTCAAGTTGGGGGTTGATTCTTTTTATTAAAAAAAATCTCAATATGTAATGGTATGTTTACTTTCGCTTGATTATATGTGATTAAGCTTTTAGGGTTTCTGTATGAATATAGCTTTCAGAGATTTGTATTGTTGGGATTGATATTGTTTCTATGACTAATTTGGTGACTTTATGACATTCATATGAATGTGACTGTTTTTGGGGTTTTATATACTTCATATGTCCTGCTATGTACAAATGGTCTTGTTATATGCATTTGTTCTGATCAATCTAATAAATTGAGTTGATTTGTTTTGTTTTTTATATGTAACCATGCTTGATTTAGTTGAAGACTTGATGGATATTGAGTATAAATTGTATAATGTGGACCTTATTTTTACAAATATATATTGATAGCCAATGTTTAGCAGACATGAGAAATAGTGATTCTCCATGGTCCTAATCAGTAGATATCATGGTTACGTTCTCCCTCTGTATATGTGTATATGTATACATATATGTATACATGTATTAGAATGTGTGTGTGCTTTCAATATTGTTAGTCATCCCCCTTTCCTCCGCATTTTTGTTTTATAAAAAAATTATTTAATTTAGAAAAATCAAGGTCTAACTTTTTGTATGTGCATGGATGAATCGTTATGCGCAAGGTCTACTTGTTCTAGATGAATCGTTATGTGCACGGGAATGGTGAGGTTCTCTCCCTATGTATACATGTACTTGAATGTGAGTGTGTTTTCAATTTTGAACCGCCTTAAACCGGTGGTTTTTTGACGAACCAGTGTAAACCGGTTTGGTTGGACCAGTTCAATATAAGTGGACTGTGGAGTAACGTGTTCAAAAATTCACTGTTTTTGTCGCTGTTGGGTATTGAAACCAAGATGTAAAGTGACTAAAGAGAATCTTAGCCATTAAACCATGTGTTGTTGTTGTGATAAAATTTACAATACATAGTATTTAATATCTAAAGATACACATTTCATTTTTCCTCCTATTTTCAATTTTTTTTTTTTAATAAAAATTATGAGATCGGTTCACCAATGACCCAACGGTTCAACCAGTGACCCAACCTCTAAATTGGGTCAATGACTAGTCCGGGTTTAATAACTATGCTATATATAGCTCCTTATTATATATTATAGTCTGGGAAGTCATTTTGGGTTTTTACTTTATTTATTTATTTGGTTTTTTTTTCCTATTTTTATTAAATGAATCTATATTTATATTTATATTATTATACAAATGTAAAACTCGCCACTTGTAGGTTGTGTGATCTCGACTCTAATATGTTGCTGCAAAGGGTAGAAATTTCAGTAACAAGGGCTTCCATCTTTTGATTTACTCTACCTAGGGTTTTGATTTGTGGAATTTTTTTTTTTTTAATTTTTTTTTTTTGTCAAAGTGTAGATATGGATGGGTTTGAAAGCGAGAGCAGTATTCAAGAGACTTCCAACCCTTGAGATCTTAAGGAATTTGGAGATTAATTCCACCGGTTCACTTTCACTTTCTCTGCTTGATTTTGTTTGTTTTGGTGTTCTTTTTTTTATTTAGGGTTTTGCATGAGTTTTCTTTCTTTGCTTTTCAAATTTTTTTTGTTCATGTTAGGTTTATCTCTCTCTCTCTCTCTCTCTTTTCAAGAAAAAAAACCTAATTTGTTTGTTAAAATAAATTATTATGTTACAATTCATCTTTTGACATTGAAAATAAATCAGGGTTTACAGTTTTTCAAGTTGGGGGTTGTTTCTTTTTATTAAAAAAAAATCCCAATATGTAATGGTATGTTTACTTTCGCTTGATTATATGTGATTAAGCTTTTAGGGTTTCTGTATGAATATAGCTTCCAAAGATTTGTATTATTGGGATTGATATTGTGTTTATAACTAATTTGGTGACTTTATGACATTCATATGAATGCGACTGTTTTTGAGGTTTTATATACTTCATGCATGCGTCTTGCTGTGTACAAATGGTCTTGTTTTATGCGTTTGTTCTGATCAATCTAATAAATTGAGTTGATTTGTTCTGTTTTTGATATGTAACCATGCTTGATTTAGTTGAAGACTCAATGGGTACTGAGTATAAATTGTATAATGTGGACCTTATTTTTACAAATATATACTGATAGCCAATGTTTAGCAAACATGAGCAATAGTGATTCTCCATGGTCCTAATTAGTAGATATCATGGTTATGTTCCTCCCTCTATATATGTGTATATGTATACATGTATTTGAATGTGTGTGCTTTCAATATTGTTAGTCACCCCCCTCCTCCCGTCCCCATCTTTTTTTTGGTTTTTTGTTTTTTATTTAATTTAGAAAAATCAAGGTCTAACTTTTTGTATGTGCATAGATGAATCGTTATGTTCAAGGTCTTCTTGTTCTAGAGCAATTCCTTTCAACTCACTCAAGCACTGGGGAAAATATTGTTCAGTGGGAATGGTGAGGTTCTCTCCCTATGTATGTGTATATGTATACATTTACTTGAATGTGACTGTGGTTTCGATTTTTACTCATTTCTCCATTTTTAGTTTAGAAAAAAAAAAAAAGAAAAAGGTCTGACCTTTTGAATGTGTGTAGATGAATCGTATGCACAAGGTCTACTTGTATTAGAAATTTGTGTGCTATTTTGGTTGGGTATTATGGGCATTCACTTTTTGTTGTCTTACTGCAGAATTATTTTTGGCCCTTTGGTCTTTCGGGTGCAATACTCCCAAGGCTCCAATGGATATACATAGATATCGTCATTTTCGTCAGAAGGCCCAGTCTAGGCACTCTCCTTTAAGCAGTCTCCCCTCCACAAGCAATCCTGCACTGCTCTCTCCCTCCTTCTCTCTTTCTACACCAGTTTTTATACTGTTGTTCGTAAAAGGTTCAATTCTCATTCATTCTCTATGTATCTTGTTTATATGAGAAAGCATTCAATTAGGGTTTTTTTTTTTTTTTTTTTTGTTTTTTTTTTTTTTTTGTTTTTTGTTTTTTGTTTTTTGTTTTTTTTTTGTTTTAGGGTTTGAGCATGTTGATGCCGGTAAAGCTCCCTCTCTCATGTTAGATCTCAGAAATCATGATCTCTTTATGTATGTATATGTATGCGTGTATTGAATGTGAGTGGATTTTCAATCTTATTACTCATTCCCCTTTTAAATTTAGAAAGAAAAAAAAAAAGGTTTAATTTTTCATATGTGTACGTGTAGATGAATCATACGCACAAGGTCTAATTGTATTGGAGTTGTGCCTTTCAACTCACAAACAGAGGAAGCGACGCTACGAGAAAAAATTTAGTGGGAAAGGTACAATTCATCATATCTACTTTGCTATGTCAAAGGTGGGATTTTTTCATATATCATCTGAAACTCGTTGTGTAGACACCCCATTTTGTCCCTATATTTGATGGTGAGTTCCCGATGATGATGTCCGTGATGTTTATTGTTAAACTGGGTCTCTTTTCTGCGAATAAAGCAAGCAATTGGGTTAGGTGCATATATATGTGTGTGTATATGTATATAAGACCAATTGGGTAAAGTCCTCCCTACACACCCTTCTCACCATTCTCATCATTCTCATTCATCTCTCATTCATTTCAACTCATTGCCTCCTAATTGTGTACATTGTCTCCAACCAAAGCCTTCTTTATATAAGCTCACATTTACCTAACATTTGAAGTGGTGATGAATTCATCTCCCATTTATCTAGTGGTGTATCCACCATTTATCTCAAGTGATTCATCCATCATTTATCTTAAGTGATAAAAATCTGATGCTCTTTTGCTTCAAAATGACTGTCAACTTCACTTATTTTGACTGTCAACTTATGTCAGATTGACTGGTAACTTCACTATTTCAACTTCTTTTCTTTTTAAGTGAGAAACCTACTCCAAGAAAGGATAGAAGTGAGGAATGGTGGGAAAATTAGGTAAATGGGAGATGTGTAGGATGGCAAAAATAAAAGAAGTGGGGAATGGAGGGGGGAAATTAGGTTAGTGAATAAGCTTGCACTTTGATTCTTTCTTATAAATAGCAAGAGTTTGGGAGAGTTCATGAAAACCAAAAATTGGAGGGTCAAAAGGGAATGCTGAAATTTTGAGAGAAAATAGAGAGAAAGAGAGACATGGGGAGGAGAGTTCTTGTAAGGAAAATACTAAAAAAGAGAGAAGTTGCATTAAGAGAAAATAAAAGAAAGATGACTTGTGAGGAAGGGAAATAGTTTGTTTGGCTTAATGGAAGAAACGCTGCCGGATTGACAGTGAACTTGGGGGACGGTTTGAACACCAACCAATTTCTTTTGATACTTAATAGTAGGATTGCATAAATTGTTCAGATTGTGATTTTGTTACATTCAATATCCGTTTGGACTAACCCCTTTTGCAGGTGAGCTATTTTCGTCGTGGAGAAGATGAACCAGTGATGCCATGCGTACGCATATCTAGCATATGTGTACACATGTTACTTTTTCCCCTGATTTTTATTAGTTGATTGATGTTGTTAGTTTATTGTTATTAGTTTATTATTATTTCTTAATTTATTATATTTTAAATTTGGTATCTAACATTTGTGCAAATGTTGTTTAGTAATGTGCCTGTATATATAATATGTGCACGCACGTTAGTTTTAATTATTGTCTATATTTTGTCATCAATTGTTTCTATGTTATTCTGTGCTATTAACTTGTCATTTGTGCGTGTCTTTAATTGTTGCATGATTCAAAGACAATTCAGATTAAATTAAAATATTAAATATGGTCAATGAATACAAAATGAGAGCCAGTTTATTACCGGGCATTGTTGGGTGCCTAACACCTTCCCAACATGTACCCTAACTCTGAACCTTTGTCTGGTCAACAAAATTGGTCCTGGATCCTTCCAAGTGGCGATTCTAATTCATGTGCTAATCCTTCGGGGTTAGCACTACCATTGGAAGCAAAAACAGGTAGAACACAGGTAAACAAGCGAGCGTGTGGTGAAAATCGGTGCGCTCACACATTGTAAATAATTTGATAATTTTGCAGGAAAGTTGCAGAAATTTGCGTTGATTTACTCATGTTAGAATGAAATATTTTTGACAAACCTGTTATTTTATTTTACATGTTTTTCGTTTGTTGTATTATTACATGTTTCTTTGGTTTGCTGTTAATTTGTTCTTGATGGATAAAGTAATTGTCTAAGTCATTCATTTTTTAAACAAGTTATTAAATTGTTTGGTTGGGCTTTGATTCCTTCGCAGTTGTAGTATACATAAATGTTAGAGTTCTACCTTTTTATTTTTATTTTTATTTTTAAAAAAATTCTGAGAAATGATTCAATTGAATTTGTTGAGAATTAGATAAATGAGTGTGTAGGAAAAAAATAAAGTGATTTGATTGTTGTTGGGTGTATGTGGTGATATTTAGCTAAATTAATCTCAATTTCGTGGAATTTTATTGGTGTGATTGGAATATGGGCAGAATTTTTAATGAATTATATTGAAAATAGGCCTAATGTTATGGTCTATTTTCCTTAAATGTAGTGAGACTTCATCTCCTTTTTCCTTTTGGAAATAGTCCAATCATATTGGAAGAGTTGAGTTCTCTTCAGCAATTGATGAAGTGCATAGAACATGGTACTTACACCTTGATTTTGGTGGATTATGCAATCTCTATAATTATGGATTATATAATGGATTAATATTACTAAGTCACAGTAGATTTTTTTTTTTTTTTTTGATTGAAATCACAGTAGATTGTTTTATATATGTTTTGGTGAGTAATTTTATTTTGGGGGTGTGATTATTGGATGGTCTGACCATCTGATCCATGAAGTAAAGCCATTTTTATAGTTGGGAATTGGTCTGGGTTCAATTCTTTGCTTTTGAGCTACTAAAAATATAAAATCTTTAATTTCCATTTTCTTTATCATTAACACATTGCTCTCCACAGGATTTTGTCATTGACACTTGTTCTGAATTGAGTGAATTTAATTCAATAATCATATCAACTGCTAGTTTGTCTTGATACCATATGTAATACTATTAGTTTCTAAAATGATTTAAAGAATTCCTTCTGTCAAAGTGTTGTGGACACAAGCAACTGGGGTGTGCCCTATAACACAGAACCAGTATTGGATTGTGATGGGTCCAACATTTCACTAGATTTGGATACTTGTACCATTGATTGTAAGCTTGAAAAATAGGAACTTGTGCGTAGATGAATTTTATTGTGCTGTTACCTAAACTAATCACTTGTATTTTCATTTGCACAGATTCTTGGATGTGGGTGACTAGATAATACTAGGCTCTATGAGGAAGATAGGTTTGATAATATGGCTACATGCAACTGAAGCCCCACATGGGGTGGTTTTGAATTGTATAATTTACAATGATCTAGTTGGCAGGCTTCATGGCATTTTGACATGGGTTTTGCTAGGTTTTTTGAAGTACATCTACCTTGATGTGCGACTAAACGCATAAAATGCGAATGAAACATAATGATAAAATCACAAATTTCTTTTCAATTTTATTTCCCATATTGCTTATTGAAATTTTATATTTAATTTCTTTTGTCATATTCTTCCACTAGCAATAGCATGAAGACCATCTCGTTTGGACAATTGTCAGCATGCGTCACAAATTGGCAAATGACGATAGTACAGCACTTGCGGAGCACGTCATCCTTCCTAGTGCTATTCTAGATACTGACAGAGAGAATGGGAGAGCTTTTTGGTTCTTGCTTAATATAAACTAGTTGGTGCACACGTACGTTGTACGTGAATTTTTTTGAGTTAACATATTTTTTTTAATAATGATAATAATTTTTTAAATTTAATAATTTTATCGTGCCTTTGCATAAGATAAAAGCACTTTGATCACTTAATCCTTTACTTCTTTTGATATGATTACTATTTTTTTTTTCATTATCTTTCCCAAATCATAGTACGTAAAATTATCTTTGAAACTTCATTATGCATAGGTTCTTTGAAGGTTTTGTGAAACTTTCAATGCTGAAACAAAAGGTTCTCTCTTTCACTCTTTGTCTCTTTTTCCAATCAAAACATATTTACGCCACAGTTGAAGATTTAATAGCAAATTATTAGTACATTAGTCTTACAAAAATCAAAACCAAGACTTGCGTGGCTTTGCAAACCCTACGGACATGCCATTCTTTTTTTTATTTATTAATGATATACTACAATCTACACTCCTCCCATAGATTCATGCCACAGAAGTTAATTTAATTTCCTAATAAGGCCTACACTATCACCTTTAAAAAATCTAGTATTTATGGGATTTGGAGGTTCTCATTTTATTTATGAGTAAAGTAGTCTTTGATATATATGTATTAGAAAAACATAGGAGAAAATAGATACTCCATACGGGATCGACATAGAAATGGTAGAAATGTGAAAAGTCAGAATACTGTGTCAATGAGATGGGGAATTTTACTTGTAATTGCCTCAAGGGTTATTATAGAAATGGTAGAAAAGACGGGAAAGATTGTATTGTGAATCGACTACAAGTGATTCATGTTAGGGGTGTTAATGGTTCGGTTTGGTTCGGTTTTAGGGGAGATTTCAAACCAAACCATTATACTTCGGTTTTGTTCCTCCTAAACCAAAACCAAACCATACTATAAAAAAACCAAATCAAACCAAACCATTATATTTCGGTTTGGTTCGGTTCGGTTTCGGTTTTAACCTATCAAGTAACAACAAATAATTGAAAATAAAAAAAATGACATGCCAAACTCCAAATAAAAACATTTTTAATAAAAGCATTACATTAGCAATTACAAAAAATAAACATTGTATCAAAATAGAAACATATTGACATATATCAATATGTCAATATCACACATAACATTAATACACATAACATTAATAGCTAATTTAATACATGCTAATCTAAAAAAGGGAAAACAATAAGAAACTTAAGATCAACAAAAACAAGCTCATTACCTATTTTACCCTTATTAGAATTGGGAATTTACAAACTTTAAGTTTATATATATATATATATATATATATATATATATATATATATATATATATATATATATATATATATATATATATATATTATATTTTTCGGTTTTTTCGGTTTGGTTTGGTTTTTTAAAACTGAAAACCAAAACCAAACCAATTGAGTTTGGTTTTTTAAAATTAAAATCATAACCAAACCTAATGACAAAAAAACCAAACCAAACCGCCTGGTTTGATTTGGTTCGGTTTGGTTCTCGGTTTTAACCAAAACCATTAACACCCCTAATTCATGTTGCCGTTGGTAAGTGTATTTACATTTTACACCATTCTACCTTTGAGTAATGCTAGGCTTCTTGAAAGTCAACCTTTTTTAATAGAAAAATGCTACAAAGCCTGATTCTTTTGTTTAAGTCCCAATTAAAACGCATGTCATATCAACTCATTACGAATAGCTATTTAATTAAATAAAATTTATAAGTTATTGGAATAACTATAACTCATTATAAATAGCTATTTTTTAAAAAATAAAGTTTATAAGTAATTGGAATAACTATCTCATTAGTTAGGCAAGCAAATTAGGATAACATATTGAATCTAACCCTCTATTTGGTTCATGGATTCTACCAAGGGAAAAAAAAAAAGGAACAGAAAAAAAATGAGGAGGAAAGGAAATAAAAGGAAAAGATAAAATCATATCAAGTCAAAATTATTCCAATTCTTCTTTTTCTTCGAATTTTCCATTGCAACCAAATAAAGAAAGGTACAATTCTTTATATTTTATTTTTTTTCTTGATAAAATCCGCAAATCAAATGGAGCCTAAATGATTGTGAAAATTACAAAGAAAGTGAAAAGAAGATCTTGCTATAAAAGAGGGTTGCTAACTCACTTCTTTTAAGGACTACCACTAGGGCTGGCAGTCTGAGCAGGTTGGGTGGTTTTGGGTAGAGGAATAAATGGGTTGGGTTGGGTTATTAATGGGTCATGTAATTTGCAGTAGTCTACCATATTGACTAGCCAATAGAGTTACCAGGTAATTAACTCAGTGAGTCGTCATTGACCCAAACGAAGTTTCAGTTTTCTTGGAATATTGAGCTATAGAGTGTGGGAAAAAACAGTTCAAACAAAAAAATGAAAAGGAAAAACCTTTTAATCCTTATCAAATATCAAAAGCCTATAGAAAGTTGATAGGACAAAATAGCTTTTTAAAATAATGATTAATGGATTCCATTTTTCTTTAAATTGAATGAAATGAACCATAGCAAGGGAATGAAATTGAATGGAAGGAATGGCGCCTTTAATAAGTTCTGTAAAATTTTGATCTTTATGTAGCATTACTCTAGTGTGAAAAATTCCATTTTTTGTCGGCCGCACATGAAACCCACTTGTCGTGCCTGTGGTGTTCTAGTACGTAGGTGGTACATCTACTCGTATCGTTTAGAAATATTGCTACATTTTATTTTCGAGGAATTACAAATAAGTCTGACGACAAGTAAATAATTACAATTCAATATAAATGATTACTAACTTACTAGTAAATGACAACTAATTGTAATTGAACTGTAATTGTTTGTCTGCAGCTGGATCTATCTATAATTCCCCCTTTTATTTGCTTTTTTTTTTTTTTGATAAATTTTTTGCTAGTAAGCAAAACTACTCATATATGTATGTATGTATATAATGTCTCAACTTATTTCAAATGTAGGTATTGGCATATGTGCTATAGTAGTGCTTGTGGGTAGTTGGTGGCTGTACTTCGAAATTAGGAAAAGAAAGCTAATCAAGCTTAAAGAGAAGTTCTTTCAACAGAATGGTGGTACAATGTTACAACTGGAACTCTCAAGACGAGACATATCTAACGGTTCAACCAAAATCTTTACTTGAAAAGAGCTTAAGAAAGCCACTGATAACTACAATGACCATAGGATCATTGGTCGAGGTGGCTATGGAACAGTGTATAAAGGATTTCTAGTAGATAAAAGCATGATTGCCATCAAGAAGTCCAAAATTGTTAACCAAAGCCAAATTTAGCAATTCATTAATGAGGTGCTGCTTGCATGGTTCAAAGTCACGGCCGAAACCGTGACGTCTCGCCCGAGACGTACCGGTCTCGAAGGCCTCCGTTACGAGACGTTACGGCGGTACAGAAGTATCTCGCCAATTTCTCGTCACAGCCGTGACGGCAATATCTCGCCGTGATCTCGCCGTGATCTCGCCGTGACATTTCGAGACAAAAAAAACAGGTTCTGCAAAGGCTACCCTAGACCTCCATTGCAGCTTTTCTAGAGCTCTGTTGATGCTTTTTGACAAAGCATCAACCCACAAGAGCAAAATTACAAAACCCGTGAACAAAAAACCCCAAATGAAGACTGAGTAGGGAGTAGGAAAGCAAAAAAACCCAGCAAACCCCAAATTTGGTGCGTACCTGGAGAAGTGGAGCTGCTGTGGTGGAGTCGAGTCGCAGCAAACCCCTACCGTCGCCGATCGAAGCTCGCCGTCGTCTGCCGTCGCTTGGTCTGGCAGTCTCGCATCGTCGCCTCCCTCAAGTGAGTCTCAAGCTCTCAAATAACCCCCTACCGGCGCCGATTGAAGCTCGCCGTCGTCGCTCGAAGGTCGCCGTTGTCGATCGAGGCTCGCCGTCGCCGATCGGGTCTCGCCATCTCTGGTCAGCCCTCGTTCCTCCCTCGACAGTCGACTCCTCTTGAGTCTTGAGCTTTTGATCCTTACGGGAGTCGGGTTGGGTGGGTTTGGGTAATTTGTCTGATCTCTTAACTTAAGTGATTAAAAGTGATGTATTTATTTATTTATTTTTTCTCTTTGCTTGCTCTTTTTTTTTTTTTTTCTTTCTTTTTTTCGTTTTTCTTTTACTGGATTATTCTTAAACAGTAAGCACTCATATTCTCTTCTTTATTTTTTTTTCTTTTTTTTTTTTAATGTCTTATATTCCTATTAGTTAAGTAATTTAGAGTTTTTAAAAGCTGTATTTTTTATGTATTTTTGCAATTTTTTTTTGTTCTAATTAGAAAAATAAAGAAAATATTCAATATATTTAATTGTTTATCAAAACTTAATTAAATTGATATAGGTTAAAGATTGAAAATAAATGAGTAGATTTCATTTTTAATTTTGATTGACAATAAAAATTTATTCTATTTTTTTTTTTTTTGTAATAATAAATTTTCAAAAAACCACAATATGTTCTTATATTCCTATTCCTTAAGTACTTTAGGGTTTCAAAAGCTGTATTTTGCAAAAAAATTTTATTCTAATTAGAAAAATAGAAGAAAATATTCAACATATTTAATTGTTTATCAAAACTTAATTAAATTGATATAGGTTAAAGATTGAAAATAAATGAGTAGATTTCATTTTTAATTTTGATTGAAAATAAAAATTTATTCTATTTTTTTTTTTTGTAATAATAAATTTTCAAAAAACTACAATATGTTCTTATATTCCTATTCCTTAAGTACTTTAGGGTTTCAAAAGCTGTATTTTTGCAAAAAATTTTTATTCTAATTAGAAAAATAGAAGAAAATATTCAACATATTTAATTGTTTATCAAAACTTAATTAAATTGGTAATTTGGTATGGGTTAAAGATTGAAAATAAATGAGTAGATTTCATTTTTAATTTTGATTGAAAATAAAAATTTATTCTATTTTGTTTGTAATAATAAATTTTCAAAAAACCACAATATGTTCTTATATTCCTATTCCTTAAGTACTTTAGGGTTTCAAAAGCTGTATTTTTGCAAATTTTTTTTGTTCTAATTAGAAAAATAGAAGAAAATATTCAACATATTTAATTTTTTTATCAAAACTTAATTAAATTGATATATGTTAAAGATTGAAAATAAATTAATATATTTCATACTTAATTTTGATTGACAATAAAAATTTATTCTTTTTTTTTTTTCCTAATAATAAATTTTCTGTTTTTTTTAATAAAAAAAAAACACAATATATTCTTATATTCCTATTCGTTAAGTACTTTAGAAAAATAAAAATGAAAATTATAGCTATTGGTTGAAATAAGTGAATCTATATTCTATACTCTATAGTATGTGATGAATCATCAATAATGGGATCAAAGATGTCAATTTATTTGCAATTATGATGAAAATAATCTTATTTTTAATTGTGTTAAAAAAAAATTCATTGGTTTTTTTAATTTAAATTTTTAATTGCATGGTCATGGATAATTAGTAATAATGTTTATAACGTCTGTTATTTTTAGGATGGCACGCCAAGATATTGGCTGGGAGCATGCTGTTCCTTTTGAGGGAAATAAACGAAAGCCAATGTGCAGGTACTGTGGTAAAGTTATGAGTGCAGGCATCACAAGATTAAAACAGCACCTTGGTGGGGTAACCGGCGAAGTAGATGCTTGTACTCAGTGTCCAAAACCAATTAGAGAGCTCATGAGGAAGCATATTTCAGAAGGCATTAAAAACAGAGAAGAGACAAAGAGGAAAAAAGAACAAGTGATTAACAGCCTAACAGATGAAGCTGAATATGGGAGGATGCCTATGCGAGGTCTTGAAGATTATGAGCAGGAGCAGGGGGGTTATGATGATGATATGTCTAGAGAGCAGATGCATGAATTGAGAATGGCTATGAGAGAGAGTCGTAGGACAGCACAGCAAGAGGAGGATTTTCGCAGGTATTCAGTATCTAATATAGGAGGTCGTCCATTTAGACCTTCCCAGGATAGTGCTGGTCCTTCTGCTCCTCCTGGTTTTGGGACCCGGACCTCAGGTCAAAGTGACTATGACCCCCCTCATCAGTCTTTCAAACTGCGAGATTCTTCTACAACTGATTTGAGAGGGGTTGATCCCTTTCTTTACAGGCCCGAATCAGCCAAATATAAAAAAGTGAAAGATATGTTTTTTAAAGAGAATGTGAAAAAAGTTGGAAAAGCAATTTCTAAATTTTTTATGTTCAATGCAATTCCTTTTAATGCAGCTGATAGTGGGCCATACTATCAGGTGATGATTGATACTATTGCCCAGGCTGGGTCAGGCATTAGGGGCCCTTCAGGATATCAAATTGGGGGAATTTATCTGAGAGAGCAGATGGATGAGTTGAATGGTTATCTGGCAGAATCACGGAAGAAATGGCCAGAATATGGTTGTACACTAATGTGCGATGGGTGGTCTTCCCGTAACAAACACTCCATTGTCAACTTTATGATCTACTGTGACCGTGAGATGTTGTTCCACAAATCAGTGGACACAACAGGGCATTCCAAAACTGCTGATTATATTTATCACTTGATGGATACTGTGGTTGAAGAGGTGGGTGAAGAAAATGTTGTGCAAATTGTGACTGATAATGAGGCTTCCTTCAAAGCTGTTGGGAAAAAGCTTATGAAAAAGAGGAAACACATGTTTTGGTCTCCATGTGCTGCTCATTGTATTGATTTGATGCTTGAGGACATTGGTGAAATAAATAAGGTGAAGGCTGTGATCGAGGATGCACGTAAGATCACAAGCTTCATTTACAACAGTGACCAACTTGTCAATGTAATGAGGAAATACACAGAAGATCGAGAACTCCTTCGACCAGGGATCACCCGTTTTGCCACCGAATTCATAGCTATTGAGAGCCTACTTAGATATCAACAACAGTTGAAGAGAATGTTCTCTTCTCATGAGTGGCAGGAGTTGTCGTATGTCCGAACTGGGGCTAGGAGGGGATTGGCTAGCACGGTGTCTGACCTTGTATTGACTGATCAATTTTGGAGAAGGGCAGAGGAAGTTCGCAAGGTCATGGAGCCATTGGTAAAAGTTTTAAAGATAGTCGATCAAGACCAAAAGCCAACATTAGGGGTTATATATGATTGCATGGATAGAGCAAAATTAGCAATCAAAATGTCAGTGAAGGACTATAAAAAGTATTGGAAAATCATTGATGAGAGATGGGAACATCAGCTACATGCACACTTACATGCTGCAGGTACCCAAAAAAAAATATCTGTATATATATATATAAAATTTAATATCTGAGTTCATTAAATTTAATCATTCTTCTAAACTTTTACAATTAAAAATGTTGCAGCCTACTTCTTAAACCCAATGTGCCAATACCATAAAGAGTTCAGTAATGTTGAGGAGGTACGGACTGGGTTAAAAGAAGTAATTAAACGTCTAGAGCCGGATTTGGATAAACAATCAAAGGCGATTAATGAAGTAAGTTTTGTTTAAAGTTCTAAATAATCTAATTATTGTATAATTTTTAATGAAAACTGCATAAGTATAATCCGGATATTTTTGTAATTAGATAAAGCTATTTAGAGAAAGAAAAGGCGAATTTAATGATCCATTGACCAGGAAAGCAGTATCCTGTTGTCTGCCAGGTTCGACACAAATCAACAATTAATTTATGATTATTCAATTGATTCCAACATTTATAAATTGATATGGGTTAATATTTGTTTTTGTAGCTGAGTGGTGGTCTAATTATGGGGAATCTGCTCCAAATTTGAGGAAGATTGCAATAAAAGTATTAAGTCAAACATGTTCCTCTTCAGGATGTGAGAGGAATTGGAGTACATTCGCCTTGATCCACACCAAACTTCGAAACCGTTTGGCTATGGATAAATTGCAAGCTCTTGTATATGTGCACTACAATCTACGGCTACGGGTTAGAAATTTAATACAAAGGGATAGAGATGATGATCACTACAATCCCATTGACCTTACTCATATTTTTGATGATGAGGATATATTGCATGAATGGATTCGGGAGAGAGAAGACCCCAATCTTACACTTAGTCCAGATGAAGCATGGTTACAAGAAGGTCTAAATGAACACTCTTCTGAAGAAACACATTATCACAATTTAGAACCAAGGGATAGTGGTCACAGTCACCATCGCAATGCAAGACACTCATTTAGTGTAGAACGGGACAGTACCATCCGTTCACAAAGGGAAAATATTGAAACATCTCAGCGCAGTGGCAAACAGAAGGCAATGGTGGCAGTTAGTGATTCATCTAATAGCCGTAGGAGTAGGAGTAAAAGTAAAAGTAATGATGATGATGGCAGTGGAGCTGGAGGTGGAGGTGGAAGGTCTGGTGGTGCTCCTGACACAGGGATGACATGGGCTCAGGGTGATTCAGGATATATCTGCACGCAAGACACAGACCATGGATACAGACCAATGGCGGATAGACAAACAGAGGAGGATAGACCAATAGATGCTCAGAGAAAGTATTGGAATCGATTGGTTGACTTTCCTAGTGATGATGATGTTGATAGTCACCCAGACCATAGGCATGGCTACAATGTTGGTGTTAATACTACCCAGATAGATCTTCAAATGCGTGGTATAAATTTGGGTCAAGGTCCATCTAGACCAAACCGTAATTCGAGATCTACTAGCACAAGCAGAAGTAGTCACAATTATGGTCATCCAATTCCTAACCCACGAATGCCTCGTATGCTTGAGAGATCCACTAGTGTCAGTGGTGGTAATTTCTATGATCATCAACAAGATTATCAACATGGGAATGAATCTGGCAGTGGCAGTAATAGCGGGAGATATGGATATTCTGACTATAGTGGATCATTCGGCGTTTCTAGTGGCCCAACAAGTTATGGCTATGAACATTATGGCAGAAACTCAGTTGATAGTGCAAGACCACATATTCCATACCCCCAAGTCCCCCAACCAGGGTTTCCAGGGCCCATTAGTTACAATTCAATTCCGACCTCCCAAGACCCACCTGTAGGATTTGGATTTTCTTTATTCTACTACCCACTTCAAAATCAATACTACCCGCCTCAACCAGAGCGTAGGGATTATGATGACTTTGGCCCTCCCCGTCACTCAATGTGGGAGTGAGCCATATGTGAAAGGTATGTGGAATGTATTTTAGTCTTCAAGTCTTCTTTTTCTACATTCTTCGTTTGTTTTATTAAATCTTTGGGATGATTTTGATTTATATTACTTGCATTGTATATCTAAGACTTAAATATTGAGTTTCTTATTACTTACACAGTGCGCTGCTACCTGTTTTGATACTTTTAGCCATTTTATATGTTCTAGATTATTTGTTTTATTTGTTTTATGCTTCCAATATGATTGTTATATTTTTTTAGATTTTTCCATGATTTTTTCAGATTTTTTTTAGCTTTTTTTCATACGTAATGTTGCATCTCACCCGAGACGTGACGAGATTTCCGCGACCGTGACGACCGTGACCGTTACGTGACGGCGTCCGTGACCGTGACTTTGAACCATGGCTGCTTGTACTCACCCAAATCAATCATAGGAATGTAGTCAGACTCTTGGGATGTTGTTTGAAGACAGAAGCCCCTTCGTTAGTTTACGAATTTGTCACCAATGGTACTCTCTTTGACCACATCCATGATAAAAGCAAAGCGTCTTCCATTTCTTGGGAAACCCATCTAAGGATTGCTGTAGAAACAGCCGGAATGTTGTCATATTTGCACTCTGCAACTTTAACACCAATCATTCATAGAGATGTTAAGTTTACAAACATACTTTTAGACGATAATTACATTGCAAAAGTGTCTGACTTTGGAGCTTCGAGTTTGGTTCCACTTGATCAAACTCACTTATCAACAATGGTACAACAAACTTTTGGATAAATGGATCCAGAGTACTTTCACACGAGTCAATTGATTGAGAAAAGTGATGTTTATTGCTTTAGGGTTGTCTTTGTAGAGCTACTAATTGGAAGGACGGCCATTTGTTTTGATAGGCTTGAGGAAGAAAGAAGTCTGGTTATGTATTTTCTTTCTTCTTTAAAAGAGAATCGCTTTTTCCAAGCCGTCAAGAACTGCATAGTGAATGAAGGAAATACTATGTATATTAAGGAAGTTGCTGATGTTGTAAAAAAGTGCCTAAGAGTAAAAGGGGATGAGAGGTCTACCATGAAGGAAGTAGCAATGGAACTAGAGGGACTGAGAACGATGGAACAGCATCCATGGGTCGAGGTAGAATTGAATTTGCAAGAAGCAGAGTCCTTGCTTGGTGAATCACCAAACAATTTTGATCAAGGTGCTAGTGGCAATTCTGACTGTTGGTTATGATAGCATGAGGAGCCAGATAATAGTACCAGTTAATGATGGGAGATGACTGTTTCAGGTTGGAAGAAACAACTTTATGTGATAATGTGTTGTGATTCTTTATTGCCAGTTTCGTTTACCGGTGTGATTATGCTACCGTGGTAGGATTAGGTTAACCTTTAAAACAGAATACATAGCTTATCCGAGTGATTGCTTCTAGTTTTTTTCTTCAATATGTTTTGAATTGAAAGCAATATACTAAAAGTATATTTCTTAGTTTTCTGTCTATTTAGGGTGTGTAGAGTTGCAACTTTATGTAAGAATTGAAGTGTTGATATTTAATTTCTATATTGAACTTTGCACCATGGATACTAAGATCATTTCGGAGTGACTCTCCTAACAATAATTATCATTTTTAAAATAACGTTGCACTAGAGGTGTGTTTGGATGGGGGATTTATAAGAGAGATTTGGACTATAATGGGATTTTAACATCATTTGCAGCTACTACTACTACCATAATTTGGCATTAAATCTCATCTTACCCCAAATCTCTCACGCAAATTCCTCATCCAAACGCACTATAGGTGAATTTGAAGAACTAATTGTTGGATATATTGTTAGGAATTTCTATTAAATCAATTAAATCACACTAATCATTAAGATGAATTTAACTCATAATAATCAACAATAATAAAATTACAAGAACTAGAGTTTAGAATAGCCTGTAATATGGATCAAGGCACGCTACGAAGCGCTATCCTTAGAGAAAATACGCCCCCGTCTGCACTGGGTTTGAATGACGTTTCTCTCCCAAGATACAATGATCCTCCGGGTAGCCTTGTGTGCAGCTAAGACTTCCCACGAACCTCAAATCATCCGTATGCTCCAAATACACAAAATATATTCATATAAAATATGAAAAGAAACTAAAGTGTACAACAAACATGGAGATATTGGTGCTGAAAATTTCAGCATATGCAAGCTATTCTCTACACCTCTTCATCTCCACACATAACACTTATAAATAAATAACCAAAAGAAAAATAACCTCCAACAATAATGGTATAATGTGTTAATGGTATAGGAGTTATCTCCACCCACTAACTCACCACTATAAAGTATAATAAAGTAGGAAAATGAAACATCAATGTAGGTTACACCTACACTAATCAAATACAATAAATTAAAATAAAAAACACAAATGACAATAAATTAAAATAAATTAATTTTAAATCAAATATTTACAACAATCCCCCACATGATTTAAAATTAAAATAATATATATAAGGAGCATTTTTACTGTGCAATAGGTATAGGTACCTTCCGGGTTTGAACCTACACTTAGTGTTAGTAAGTTTCCGTTTGAAGGAGCCGTAGTGAACTAGTCTTGAACTAGGTCCTTGAATTCAAACTTCTACTTACCACACACACAGTACGGGTAATTCATTAGGTTCTAGTCTGGTTGGCGCTTTAAACGGTCATGCGCCCGTATCTTGTATCGTGAGTATTTTTAGGGAGTAGCCTATTTTCCCACAGTAGCGACCCCACTACTATACTCACTTAGGTGAGACCTCCAAGGGTGATCTGTGATCAACACCCTACAAAATTTCTGCCTTGGACTCATTCAAAGCTAAGCTCTTCCTAAACCATCATAGTTTTGAGCACTATCATCATAGGCATAGGACTAGGGAATACCCCTCAAAATATTTTAGTGCTCCTCCTAGTCACCCTACAGTTTTGTTCTTACCCATTGAACCCCCTTCATGGGATCTCCAATCATAGAGGTTGGGTGTCCACTGCGATGACTAATTTATAGGCTTCAGTCCCATTCCCCTCGATGATTTGGATTTAGCCAATACGCTAATCCTGAGGCAATCACTTAACAAGAGTTATATAATTTTTATAATGCCTCTTTTTTCAATTTTTTTTTCTCACGGCTTTTAGCCGTATTTTACGCACCATATTATGCATCTCAAATATGTGCTTTACATGTATAGTCCAACTCTCAATGATGTATATATGTGCTTTCACTTCTGCAATCTCAAACACAGATTAAATATATAGTTAATCTGAATAATAAGATATAAACGTGAGTACATAATAATCACAAATTTATATCATTGACCATACTAAAATTCATGTCAACAATTTATATAATAGTCACACCATACAAGTATAATAACATCAATATAATTCATCTTCATATTCATTAAATAATTTTATTTCATTATCTTTATTTTTATAAGAAGAAGAAAATACTAACATAATGCAAAATTATTCTCTAGCATTTTCAATAATATTTTTTACCTCTATGCCACATGTTGAAATAGCACTAAAGTCATTTCACAACATAGAAGATTAGTAAAATATCATTCACCTTATTATTTTTTTTTTTTTATAAATCCACCATCATGATTTCAAATTGTGTATCCCACAATTTATCTAAAGCTGGTCAAATACTAAATTAGCACAAGATATTCAAATAAATTATATTCATATTGAACCATGTAAAAATAATCTATAATGTGTAACAAAGTACATCATCTTATAATCACCTACACATTAAAATAATTTTTTTTTTTAAAATTCCACATACAATGAACATTATTCAATAGAACCCCCACATTGAGATAATATTCACACTATGTCACAATCATGATTGTTCTTTGACAACTCTCATATAAAAATTATTTTATTTTCATTTCAATTTTATGAAAATATAATTTCCAATAACATGTGACTTCATTCAAAGAGCATTTGTATTAAAATTCAACAATTTTTTTTTCAATTAAGAATAGCATTAGGCCAATAAAACTTTTATCAAAATGTGTTCATATTTTAAAATAACATGAACCAACGTAAAAATAATGAGTCACTTTTATATTCAAATGAGAATCACCAAAAGAAGAGTTATTTCACTAAACAGCTTATGACCCACAACTTGAGAAATATCATAACAAAGCATACATCTAAAAGGATTTATATACACCTTCATATGCTACCATTCTAGCCACAAGTGTATGTGTCAAAGTACTTTCATCCTAACATAAGGATATAAATATTGGTAAAATCAATCTTACCTGTTAGAGGGACTCTTTAATCCGATTTCTGCATCACCACGAATATGAAGGAAACTTTCTTAGTGATAAGTATTAATACAATATGAGTTTTCAAACTCTAACACTGCATACAATATATGTTAACTTTTCATTATATATGCCGAATCAACATATATAGATCTATGTTCACTTTTTATGCCAACATTTTATAATAAATTTTTAATTTATCAAGAACAGTCTAGAGATTTAAAGATATCAAGAGTAGTATATATATAACAAAGAAAACCTTGATATATATGCACTAACAATTGAATAACTATAAAAATAAATCATTATCAAATTCTTAAAATACAATATCAACCATCAATGCAGTATAGAAACTATTCCTTCACAGGTCATAAGTCCTAATCGTAGGTATACACAATGTAAGCCAATGGATAAGGAACACATTTGCTAGCCAAGGATTGTATAATATAAGCTATAAGCAAAGTCATGTGGATCATTCTGAATTGAAATTCATAGCATATGTAAGAAACTATAACAATTACCCGTCAAAGCCGTAACACAAGCCATCAATATTAGGATTTAGAAATCCAATAGACTACATCATCCGTGTACTTATGTTGCAATAGTAGCAATATGCTCCAAAGGTATATATATTTATATTGGTTCTAAACTTGTATCATCTTTGTAAGTTAAAATACTCAAAGATTATAAAAATTGAATTAACAGAAATTCCTATGTATTTTCTCTAAGATTGTTGGATATATTGTTAGGAATTTCTATTAAATCAATTAAATCACACTAATCATCAAGATGAATTTAACTCATAATAATCAACAATAATAAAATTACAAGAACTAGAGTTTAGAATAGCCTGTAATATGGATCAAGGCACGCTACGAAGCGCTATCCTTAGAGAAAATACGCCCCCGTCTGCACTGGGTTTGAATGACGTTTCTCTCCCAAGATACAATGATCCTCCGGGTAGCCTTGTGTGCAGCTAAGATTTCCCATGAACCTCAAATCATCCGTATGCTCCAAATACACAAAATATATTCATATAAAATATGAAAAGAAACCAAAGTGTACAACAAACATGGAGATATTGGTGCTGAAAATTTCAGCATATGCAAGCTATTCTCTACACCTCTTCATCTCCACACATAACACTTATAAATAAATAACCAAAAGAAAAATAACCTCCAACAATAATGGTATAATGTGTTAATGGTATAGGAGTTGTCTCCACCCACTAACTCACCACTATAAAGTATAATAAAGTAGGAAAATGAAACATCAATGTAGGTTATACCTACACTAATCAAATACAATAAATTAAAATAAAAAACACAAATGACAATAAATTAAAATAAATTAATTTTAAATCAAATATTTACAACACTAATAACGTAATGGATTATATTTGGACTTTGAAAGATCCCGGCACTACTTTCTTCTTCAATGCTAAATCCAAATGCATAATTAGTCTATCTAATTTATCCCAAAAGGAATTTTTCTTTTCTTAACGTTTGATAATTGTTGGCCAATTTATAGTTTTGCAAGCATGCTAGAACCCATAAGGGTCAAATTGAACAACAAACAATCGCAAGGACATAAAGCTACTCGTACGGCTATGTTGAACTAGGTAGAACTACGTAGGGCTAAATTGTTGGTTGGTGCAGAACCTCTAACTCATTGGCCCTCCTCTGTTTTTATAGAGTCCTTTGGTAATCACTGGTAACTGTTGTACGGTTTCCCCGTTTCTTCAGCATGTGTTTCATTTCCTTCATGCCATGCGTCCTCCTTGCTTTTCTTTCTTCATGATACGTGGACCACTCTCCCCTTCTAATTCCTGCATTTTTCACTTAATTTTCTTCCCAATCTTGGACTTCATTTCTGTCTTGGGGTATTTTTTGTTTTTTTGCTTTTTTTTTTTTTTTGGACTACCAATTGGTTCTCAATGGACCTTTGTTATATTTGAGTTTTGAGGACAGTTATTGCAACCTTTTAATTTTATTTGTACATCCCACTAATTTTTATTTATTAAATTTTTATAAAAAAAATAAAAAAAAAAATATACATCAGGGCGGTCCACTAGAAAATATCATATTGAACAACTTTGGAAGAGAAAGTTTTTCAAAATTTGTCAAACTTAATTTTTTGGCCATTTACCGTCTCCATCTCATTTTTGGCCAAAAAGTCAACTTAAACGAAAGATTTTTTTAAAAACTCTATCTTGAAAAGTTCAAAATAATTTTTTCTATTAGACAACACAACTATTTTTAATAAAAGTCTTTTAAAATTTTCTAAAACTTTAAAAAAATTAAAATTAATGGAATGTACAAATATAGTTATAGGGTTACAATGACGGGTCTCTTGGGCTTTTCACCCTTGGTTTGTTTTTCAACGATTTAGATTTCGGCCCAATGTCAATTAGGGCTATAAACAGTAACCAGCGACCTGTTGGATGTTTTTCACCCCATGTTTGCTTTTTGGGAACGGCTATTGCAACCCCCCATTCTTATTACCTCACCCCATCCTTAAGGTTTTTAAGGTTTTATGCAAAATATAAAAAAAATTTTATGAAAACCGGCCGCTATGTCAACTAGAAAATATCATTTTGAATAACTTTGTAGAAGAAAGTTTTTCCTAAATCTATCGTTTAAATATACTTTTTAGCCATTTGTAGCATTTATTTCATTTTTTGTCAAAAAGTCTACCTAAACGATAGATTTTGGAAAAACTTTCTTCTGCAAAGTTGTTCAAAATGATGTTTTCTAGTGGACCAAGTGATCAGTTTTTACAAAAACTTTTTATATTTTTCATCAAATCTTAAAAAGGAAAGGGGTGGGCTTATAAGAATGGGGGGTTGCAATAGCCGTTCCCTTGCTTTTTAACCATTTAGGTTTGGGCCCAATATCAATTGGGCCTATAAACAGTAAGTAGTGACCTGTTGGTCCCATAGAATTAAGTGATAAATAATGAACCCTGCAAAAGAAGTGGAAGACTCTTCGGCTTTGGTTGTTTGAAAAATGGAAAAAAAACTGAAACAAAGAGATTTGGTTAAATGGACTTTGCCTCCCAATTAAAAGTTGAATACAGATGGGTGTTTGTGTTCGAGAGGGAATCCCAACCTTGCGAGTCGTGGTGGTCTCATTAGATATGAAATATGATAGTCTCATGGATTGGGGTGTCATATTAGATATGATACTGGACATGGATTGGGGCCTTTAATTTAATTTGCGTATAACTTTAATTTGCACTGTCACTTTAGCTGATCAGCTTTGGGTAGCTTATAGGGATGTTATTGTGGAGTTAGACTCACTAATTGTGTCATCGGCTTTGAACAAAGAGGGGCTGAATATGAACCCAATGGCTTCTGTCCAAGCCGAATTGGTTCATACGTCCAGAGAAAGGAATGCAGCTGCCAATTGGCGCGGTAGATTGGTTTATATTACTTGTACAAAGTAGAAGGGAATTAAAAACCATCAAAGAGACTACACCAAAATCATAACAAACATAACTTTCTTAGTCTTAATTTAGGGATTCCCATCTCAAGCTCCATTGTGTAAATGCCTTGGGGGCCATAGTATTCAAAATGGGATTTACAAAATGCCTTTCTAGGATTTATCCTTGGTCGGGAATTTCCTTGCAGAAAATATTTTGAGGGAAAACTGAAAGTATTCATATTCCACTGGAAGTGTAAAGTTGATGATTAGATTTGTTGGGGATTATCTCAGGCGGACAGGCTGGTTCGTTTTCTGTTAAGCCAGCAACTTGGCCGGCCTTGTAGGAGTGAGCAAATTTGAGACTGGTCCCAAGGCAAAGCTTCTAATTAAAGTGTACTAACATGGTCCCTCAATATACTTGCTGGCGTGCATGAAATTTATTCTTTCTAAGGTTCGCAATTTGGAATAGACCCCCCTGATATTTTGATTGCACTGAGTGCCCTTTTGTGGTGATGGTTTGATCATAAACTTGTAATGAGTGGTTAATTTCATCAAAAGTATTTGGGATAGGATCAGTGATGTAGTACTAACGCGCTGTCCCACCCCCTGCTTTTCATTGGAGATTAATTTTATTAATTGGTTGGAACATACCATTATCCATCCCACTTACTATGATTAGTTAATTGCTTGATTCTGCTTTTGGTAAAATGTTTTCCTTTATCCATTCCACTTCCTATGATGAGTTAATTGTCAAATTTAGCTTTTGGTATTTATTTATTTTTATTTTTTATAGAAGAGAAAAGCCACTAGGGGCATTCTTATGGATGTTTTGAATTAGTTATTCCCTTGTTTTAGAAGATATTACATGAATACCAAGTCATGTTTTCTATCATTGCATAAAAGACCTTTCAAAAGTCCTCATATATAAAATTTCTCAAAAATAAGATTTGGATCAAAGTTTGATAATCTTTTTCAATTAACTGTCTTATCGTAACCAAAAAGTGGGGAAAAAAATGTCTTATTGGAATTTTTTTTTTTTTAATCAACTTTGATTGGCGCATCAGCCTGATTAATTTTAATTGGTTTATTACACGCTTAAGATGTACTTACATAATATATTTGATGACAAGAAGCATGTCTTCGAATAAATGTTGGAACTCCTGTTGCTTGTTTGTTTTTTTATTTTTTCTTCAAATGAGTGAACTCATGGCATGAAGGCACCTTCTTACAAGCCTTGCTCTTATTTATTTATTTATTATTTTTTTGTATGATTAAGGATTAGAGGCCAGACCCTACTCCCAAGGTTTGAAAAAACTTCCTTTGATTGAAAATTCTGGAATCACAGGAGTATGATTCTATTCAGTGGTTGGCTGGTTGCTAATGGACGTCTGATTTCCCTAAAATGGCTCGAGGCATATTATTGTGGAAGATGCCCGTCTCTTTCCCTCTTCTACCTTATAGGAATCTAAAAAAAGAAAAGAAAAAGTTAGGGGTGTCTTTTAACCTTAAAAAAAAAAAGATGCGAGGGGTTTTGCACTTTGAGATAGGGATGTCAACGGGGTGGGTTTGGTACGGGGATCCCTCTCCCAACCCCAACCCATTGGGATTTATCCCGTCCCAACCCCATCCCAAACCCACTTTGAATTTAACATCCAATTCCCATTCCCATCTCATTTAAATTTGAAAATTCCATTATGCCCCATCTCGTCCCGTTTATACTTTGTGGGACAAGACAAGATGGGAAGGGACGAAACAAAAAATCGATTACGTTCTATAACATAAATTTGTTTTTAAGAAAAAATAATTATTTTATTTTACCATATTTATTATAATAATAATAATTTTAAAATTCGTTCATTAAATTCATTAAATTACTTTCAATTTTCCTATATGAAATATTAATAAAATACAATATAACAACTAAAAAGAGTCACATAATAACTGAATTTATTTCAATAAAAGTATCACAACTAGCAACAAAACAAAATAGAACAAAGGGATAAGAAAAAGAAACAGGATCCTAACAAAGGCAAACAGCAACCTAACAAATTAGAAGCCTTTATATATTATAAATGGCATAAGTGTCTTATTATGTATTAATATAGGTATAATGGTAAAAGTGAGTAGACAATCGGGGCTAGTTCGGGACGAGTTTTTAATTAAAATCCCAACCCCACCCCAAACTTTAACGGTTCTTAAAAAAATCCCAAACCCACCCCTAGCCCATTAAATAATAACCCAAATCCTTCCCACCAGAAACGAGATGGGACGGGGTCCGAAAAAACCCATCCCGTTTACATCCCTACTTTGAGGTCTTATTGAGTAACGCTTGATGTTTAATAAAGTTCTTCCTTTTCTACCATGAGAAAAGAAGCCACAGGTTCTTATAACTTTCTCATCTTTGAAGGAGCCTGTCGTGACTTTGTTAGCCATGAGACAAGTGGAATTATTCTTCTTGGGAAAGGTCCATTTTACTTTGGCATAATTCTGTCCCATCCTCTAGATTCAATTTTAGACGATTCTGATTTAAATATTAAAAAATTATTTATTAAAGTCATTTTAGTTATTTTATTAGAAAATTTTCATCTTTAAATTCGAACGGATCAAAAATGAATCTAAACTTTGGATTCCAAAAGCTCATTTCACCTTGAGTTTATAAAACTCAGCCCTGAATCCTTTCCCCTCCGTCCACCGGGTAAATCAACTCCCTTTTTTTGGTTACCCACTTAACCAGCCTTTGTCCATTAATTCCCTTTTCCTTGTTTGTCTCATTATATCAATTATCACCCTCGACTTTTTGTATGTTAGCATCGCGACGGAAGGATATCATGGGAATTGGGACTCATGAGCCACCGTCTAATTAATAGACGGATATTAATAAGACCCATTTCAGCCTAACTAGATATGGGCACACGTGCACACGTGCTCATATCTAAAATGTTTAAATATGAGTCACAAATAGCAATAGTATTTCAATTAGCCCATTAAGTAGGGGTGTTAATGGTTCGGTTTGATTCGGTTTTAGGGGAGATTTCAAACCAAACCATTATACTTCGGTTTTATTCCTCCCAAACCAAAACCAAATCATACTATAAAAAAACCAAACCAAACCAAACCAAACCATTATATTTCGGTTTGGTTCGGTTCAGTTTCGGTTTTAACCTATCAAGTAACAACAAAAAATTGAAAATGAAAAAAATGACATGCCAAACTCCAAATAAAAACATTACACTAGCAACTAAAAAAAACAAACATTGTATCAAAATAGAAACATATTGACATATATCAATATGTCAATATCACACATAACATTAATAGCTAGTTTAGTACATGCCAATCTAAAAAAGGGAAAACAATAAGAAACTTAAAATCAACAAACAAGCCCATTACCTATTTTACCCTTATTAGAATTGGAAATTTACAAACTTTAAGTTTATATATATATATATATATTTCGGTTTTTTCGGTTTTTCGGTTTGGTTTGGTTTTTTAAAACTTGAAACCAAAACCAAACCAATTAAGTTCGGTTTTCTAAAATTAAAACCATAACCAAACCTAATGACAAAAAAACCAAACCAAACTACTCGGTTCGGTTTGGTTCGGTTTGGTTTTCGGTTTTAACCAAAACCATTAACACCCCTACCATACAGTGCTCAACGCATGGAAATTTCTAGACAAAGCAGAGTTGGCTTTAAATTATCTATAGTTAACACATACCCGTCAAATCTGAAGATTACCTATAAAAAGATAAATATTACCTAAGAAAATTTTTTAATTTTATAATACAGAAGGGTGGTGTAGTTGTGTAATAATAATTACACACACGTGCTCAACGCATGGAAATTGTTGTTTATGCGTTAAAGTCAACGCATGTGTGTATCAACTAGTTTAAATATTTATCTTCTGGTTACTTTACTCATAACTAGATATGGGCACACGTGCGTTGCACATGAATATTATTTAAATAAAAAAATTTATAAAACTTATATATATATATATTGAACATGAAATTCTAATTATTTGTTACTTTTGTGTTAATTTAACTTATTAGAATAAACGCTCAACACAATAGGTCAAAATTCCTTCAATTGTTAGGAGTTATGGAAGAAATAAGAAGTTAGATAGAACACATGCATAGTAGTGGAGGCTATATAGAATTTATGAAGTGAACATAAATTATGTTATCTTTTTTCCTTCTTTTTTGCTAGAAAATAAACATTCTTAATTGGTTAAATATAAAACATTCTTAATTGGTTAAATATGGGAGGCAAATAAATATTTAAAATTTAAAATAAGGATGTAATGGTCAATCAAAAGTATTTCTAAAGTATAAAATTTTATAGGTAATATAGATATAATATAATTTAATATGTGATACAAGAACATCTTTGAGGGAGGTAGCAAAAAAAAAAAAGGTAACAAATTTGTTTTTGGCTATCTTATGTGGGTTGTAGCAATTTGCTACTTCAATTTGAGATGTGCATTGCAAAGGGAAAGTAGCAAATATAATTATTTTATTTTTATTTTCTATATTTTATATTTTTGATGCTTTTAAATATTATTTAATTTATTTTTTTAATAAGTGAAATTGATCCCTCATAATATAGTTTTTCTTACTTTTTCTAAAAAAAAATTCTCAATTTTATTTTTATATGGTATCATCATCTACATTTTTTTTTTTGTTCACTTAGAGATTGAAAAAAGAGTGGAGATCGAGATTTTCATTTTATTTTTTTCCTTTTTCTTTTTCCCCCTCCCTTCCCATCAACAACCAAATTCAAGCAAAATAATAATAATAATAATTATCATATACATATATGACCCATTCCAACAATTTCCACGTTACAATCAAAACACATTCAAGGGTTTTCCTAGTCTATCCAAAATATTTGAAAACAATCACTTCCTACCACAAACAAATTCAGCATTATATGAATTCTCACTAAATTTCAAGAAATACATAATAAAAGTATAAAACACTCACGCAACAGTTCCTTAAGATCCGGTATTGTCTCCATGTATCGTCTTCATGATGTCGATATTTGGTTTGTGACTGCGCTGGGAAGTAGGTGTGCCTCTAACAGGCCATTCTCGTTTGCTAGAGAATGAGAGGAAAAGGGAGATACGAAGTTAACTTGTTTTAGAATTATATGTATAGTATTAAATGGAGTATTTAATTTAGGGTTTCCTTTGAATTCCTATTTGTGTTTTATATATTAAGGTATGTGTTTTAGAATATATTAAGGTGTGTGTTTTAAAATTATAATTTTCATATTACTATATTTCCTATATATGCAGAAGAGTGGGTAGTTGTATATTTAAAAATTAAAATAAGGATATCTTAGGCAATCAAAAATTTTTCTTACATTCATCGTTTTGTAGGTAGTATAGATATAGATTATAGGTAATATAGATATAGATATATAATAATTTATTGCTTATCAGGTTTGATGACGTGGCTCAAACCTGTGGTCGAGACTTTTCCACAGTCTAGACACGCCAATAGCTTTGGGCCTATTCCCACCAACCTCCAATTCCTAGCCAACCAAAACTTCTTGCCCACACTGCCATGTCGTTCATCGTACCCTCCCAAAATAAATGACATAAAGCGATCAATTTTTGGAAAAAAAACAACCGTCTTATAGACCATCCTGCAACCAGTATTTGATCAACGTGCGATTTTCCACCAGTGCAACTCTTGGTGAATTTGACAAATAGGGATTCTAAGATAATGTAAAATCACCGACTCTGATACTATGTATCTTTACCCAACAACAATGGCAGGACGGTTTTCTTCTTCTTTTTTTTCTTTGTTTTTTTCTTTTTGATAAGCAAATGAGAATTCTATTGAACAAACGGAAAAGAAACATCAGTGATCACATCGCCTTCACCCATCTCCGCTAACAAAACAAAAGGCAGAAGAGAAGTGATTGGGATGGATCATGTGTTGGGTGTATTATGTCTCAATCAAAAATTAATGCAAGGACCATTGATTGTAGACAATATAAAAGTCCTTTTGTATCATGCCATTATTTTTTGGTATAGGATGGTGAGAGGTGATAAGAACCACCATCGAGCCATGTGGGCGAGATGAACCCACCCCAAGCAAGACCCACATTCCCAATAATTCAAAAACTCCCCACTACTACTTACTACTAGACCACATTTAATTAAGTTACTAGCAAGTACAACTAGGTGGAGGTTAATCTAACCTTGATCCCTTGAGATAGGGATCCAGATTTGGTGCAGTTGCACCCCTTTTACTGCACCATGCAGTAACCGCTGCGATGGTGACACGTGGCTATAAAGGGGGATGGACGACTAAGGTCCAAAACGCAGCAGAAGCAAACCACTGGTGGACAAAGGTACACTGCTCACATCTAGTGAAGCCACACCGTAGGATCTAGTGAAAGCATACCACTGGTGGACAGAGGTACATCCTCCAAATTTCAGATTTGATGAACAAAGTGCAGGCCAGAGAAACTTTCGTCTTCGATCTCTACCAAAAATGCAGAGCCGCTGTAGATCTGCGTGGGAGAAAGAATGATAGAGAGATAGGTTTAGGGTTGGGCTTAACGGCTAAGGCATCGGTGATCGAATGAGATGAGAGAGAGAGCAGGGTGACGTTTGTGTCAGCGAGGTGAGGGTTTGTTGGCGAGAGAGAGAGTGAGTGGGGTGGCGTTGGTGTAGGTGTCAGCGTCGAAGGTGAAGCCAGTCGTTGATCAGTGGAGTTAGAAGGAGAGAAGAAACGTTGAAATGGAAAGCTAATGCTGTCAGTCTTCCATTGCCCCTTAAAACGACGATTCAATGTGGCGTTTTGGATCTTTGCCATCCATCCCCCTTTATAGCCACACGTTGCCATCACAGCGGTTACTATATGGTGCAGTAAAAGGGGTGCAACTGCACCAAATCCAACTCCTTGAGATGGAGGCCACATGCAACTGCCCTTTAAAGGTGGGGCACCCCAATGAAATAAAGCTTAGTGCCATTCACATTAACCACTCTGATGGGTGCATATATATATCAGGGGACATCATATATATATATCTATATATATATATATATATATATATTTTTTTTTTTTTAACTCTATTTTTAAGTCATTCAACTTGCTGTTCGATTTGCACGTGTATTGTAGTTAGCGAACAATGTAGAACTACATATGATAGTCATGTGCATAGTCCTTTTCAGGAGGGCGATGCTAGGGTCAGTCGAATTGATCTTTGCCCACGGACCTTCGCTCTATGTCACTGCCATCTGTATTCCACTACAACAATATAAAAAGCAACTCGGTAATACCGGTTTTATAATATAAAATGTAAAAGGAAAGTCAACTCAACTGTCCTGAAGCATTTAAAAGAATTATTTTTCCTAGAAGGGAAAAAAATTAAGGGAGAGTGGGAAGGTTTTGGAGCTCTTTTACATCATATTCATCAATCTCTAAAGGTATTCTACTTCTATCTATTCTTCCCTTTTTTTTTCTCTTTTTTTTTTTTTTTGAACTATATTAGGGTTTTCTTTTATAAAAAATAAGATAAGTGATTCTTCTTTTATTTCATCTTTACTAATTTTCCTTGGCTTTTGTTAATATGAAAACTGTAAAGGGATTGAAGAATCTAGATTAAAACCCTAGATAAAAAAAAATTTCAAAAAGGAAGAGACTAGCGCGCTTTTTTTTTTTTTTTTTGGGATATCGAAGAGGAGAGGGAAGGGCAAAGAGGGATAAAATCGTCCAATATCCAAATTGGACTATTCGCCTGATGACAAAGAAGTGTAAAAGATTTTTTTTTTTTTTTAAATATTTTTTTGGGAGGGCAGAGGAACTGCGCTAAGAAAGGGCTTTCAACTCTATATTCCCCTTCCCCCAATGAAAATGAAAACAATGTGTAGAAAGAGAATGGGTCTTACCAAGACCACGATTCCGTTGGCAATGGGTCTTGCCAAGACCACAATTCCGTTGGCCTTTTTTTTTTTTTTTTTTTTTTTTTCAAAATGTTTATATTCTTTGGAATTTTTTTTTCTTGCACTACTTATGAAGTATATCTCTCCAATATCTTGTAGGTTCAATCAAAGTTCGAAGTTCCCCACTCTAGGATGGAAAACTCCTTGCAAATTATGGTTTGTCTTGTTTAGCCCATGTTAAAGCCGCATTTTTTCAACATTTAAAAGAAATGCTATGTTATAATATACCTCTAATAAAATTAAGAAGTCCTCTAATGTGGTTTCTTTAATCTTGTAGGGAAATGGAAATTCAAAGGTTTTGACTTTTGATAATTTTCACAACACTCCGGAATGCTTGTAAGATGTGGTACATATTTTACTATACTTATTTTTTTATTTGTGTTTAATAACTATCTACTAAAAAAAATTGTTATACTTCTAATAAAATTCAGAATTTCTCTAACGCGGTTTCTTCATCTTGTAGGGAAATGCAAATGCAAATTCAAATTCAAATTCAAGGGATATAACTTTTGATAATTTTCACAACACTCCAGAGTGCTTGCAACTTTTATAGTGATAGCACTACTACAAATCACTTTTTTTGTTCCTGATGAGAAAGAAATAAATGACCAATGAAGGAGAATTTTTTGCTCAAGTATCTCCAATGTAAAGTTGATTTTAATCTTTTTGGATGCTATGAAATTTATTACATATGTACATTTCACACAGCTATGACTTGCTATGAATAGGATTTTTGTCCACTAACTGGTTATGTATTTACTTGACTATTTGTTGGATAGAATCAAAATATATTTCTCTAGCACAATTTGATTATTCCTTGCACAATGTGAGTACAATTTTATATTTGAGTAATCAAACAAATTTTTTCCTTTAAAAACATGTGAATTATACTTTATATTTTTTTATTTCTTATTTGCTCCCTTTCTTGCAACGTAAATTAGTTCTTTGAATGGTGTGATAAGATTAACACCTATGTTTGACGAGAAAAGGAGACTTGATGGATATACAAAAAATTGTTCTCATAAATCGATCAACCTGTCAATCTTAAGGGTTTGGTGTAGGGGTCGTAGGAGCAAGCAGAGGCTTGATAAGTACCTCAAGAAGTGCAAGTTGAGTGTTAGAAATCCCATGAAAGTGTTAGGTTAATCCCAAAATCAGGTAATTATCTAGTGTGTGTGGAATGAGGAGATTGCATGTGTCCAAGGTATTACGTACTAAATGCCAAAGCCTTGGTAGCCCTTGTTATTGAAAAATAAAAATTAAAAAAAAAAAAAAGAAAAAAAAAAGAGAGAAAGGTTCAAATTGCCCACTAATTAACTAATGGTCTTTGGGTCTAGTGGTAACTTCTATCCTAAAAAAGGTGTAGGATTTGTAAAAATTTTGATTTTGACTTTGCATTGGTGCATGTGTAGATGTGTGTTATTCTAATATTTGATACCAAAAAAATAAAATAAATTAAAATTGTCCAATTGTATTATATCTTGTTTGAACAAAGTAGGGGTAGAATAGGGAGAGGAAATATAGAGTAAAAATCTGAAACGAAAAAGTGAAAAGGAGAGTAAAGATTGAGAGTATAAATTTGTTTATTTAATATATATTGTTGTGTGATGAGAGTATATTACTCTCCTTATTTGTCTTTTAGTGATTTCAATTGTAACCGGTTGCCTTGTATGATAGTAACAGTGGAACCCAGGTGGCAGTGGCGTAGGACGAAGGTCCGTGAGCAGAGGTCAATTCGACTGACCCTAGCATTGCCCTTGTTTGAAATTTTGTGTTGAATGGTTATATATATACAACTCAATGGAAGAAATGGATCTACAACTCATTCTTGATTTCTTGCTGCATAATTATTATTTCCCCCCCCCGAAAAGAAAAATGATTTTTTAAAAGCCACTTTGTGGGTGGTCCTCAATGAATGATGTTTTGTGGGTCGTCCTATGGAAATTGTATAATGAGCATTAAAAAAAAATTATATATATATATATATATATATATATGCACCAATTTTGATTATGGGTTGTTTCAGTGCACATGTATCATTTGATAGTATTATCAAATAAATTTGTTTTACCTACCAAAAATAAAATAATTTTTTTTTGAATTTTATTAGATTTTGTCTCTGCATGCACACATTCCAGTGGAGGAACCGTACCCTAATCTCTCCTACCAAATATTAGATGTACGGCTATATGAATACACAATAGGCAGGGTGGCCAATTTTGTATTTTTTAAGGAGATAAATAATTATTTTTGGATAGTTATTCCTACAATCAAGTGGAGGTTACACAAAACATTTAATTCACCGAATGATCCGATGACACCATGCAATGATTCTCCAGACAATTAAAAAAACCACATCCAAATTAAATTTAATCAAAACTAAATTCCTAGATTAAGCGAATTTACATCAAAAGTCTTCACTTATAGATAGAACCGAATAGAAAATTAATAATAATTATACATCCGTTACTTAGAGCATTTCTAATGATGTGTTAAAAGGTGTGCTATTGCTATATTTTAGCAATAGCACACCTTATTAGTGCTCCAATGGTACGCTAAAGGATATGCTAAAAAATAGCAATAACTTAACTGTGTGTTATATTTGGCACCCTTGAGTTAAAATAGCACAAAGTTGGTTAAAAAAAATTAAAGAAGGAGAAGGTGGTTGTGCCAAAAAATTATTTATTGTATCATTTGCACCATAAGAGTATATTGTGTCAAATTATAGCATTTGATATTATAACATATTCTAAAGTAGTAATAGCACAGATAATGTAACTCACACCACTAAGAGATGTTCTAACTAGCATTATCCTTCCTTATATACATACACAGCCCATAGTATGACATTTTACTCCCACACCTCTCAAAACTAACACCACCCCTCTCCTTCCTCCACTACCACCACCCCTCCCCTCTCACCGCCGTCAATCACCACAGTAGTACCCATCATGTACATGTACTACAAGGACTGCGGCCACCACTGCCACCGCAAATGTTGTCACCCACCTCCACCTCCACCTCCACCCCGCAAATGTTGTCACCCACCTAAAATTCCAAGTCCACCTCAACCCCCACCTCCACCTCCATCTCCACTCCTCTGCGACAAACAGTACTGCAAATGCCGTCACACACGCCGGAAGCGCCTCTGCATCGGCTTCATCCTCCTCCTCATCATCATCCTCCTCATCGTCATCCTCCTCGTCAGGGTCATCCTCCAGCCCACCAAACCCCGCTTCATCCTCCAAGACGCCACCGTCTTCGCCTTCAACGTCTCCTCCCCCAACATCCTCACCTCCAACATCCAAGTCACCATCTCCTCCCGCAACCCCAACGACCACATCGGCATCTACTACGACCGACTCGACGTCTACGCCGTGTATCGGGACCAGCAGATTACGCTGCGCACGAACATCCCTCGCACCTATCAGGGCCACGAGGAGGGCGACGTCTGGTCGCCGTACGTGCTGGGTAACTGCGTGCCGATCGCGCCGTACAACGGGCTTGCTCTGAGCAACGATCAGGAGAATGGGAACGTGCTGGTCTGGATCAAGATCGATGGACGGGTGAGATGGAAAGTTGGGGCATTCATATCGGGGAAGTATCGCCTGTACGTCAAGTGTCCGGCGTATCTCACGTTTGGGAATCCTAATACCGGTATTGTGGTTGGTAACGCCGTAAAGTACCAGCTGGTGCAGCGGTGCAGCGTTACTGTGTGAGCCATTTAGCTAGATGTATATATGTTTTATGTCAAATTTGAAAATTAGAGAATAACTAGTTTATAACCCGTGCAATGCACGGGTGAAGTTTGTAAAAATAAATATTATAAAAATAAAAATTATATCTATATATATATATATATATATATATATATATATATATCATGTATTGGGAGTTGCACCCCTTACATTAATGCAATGTATCCCTTAACTCATTAAAGCATAAGGTACAACCCTTAATGCGGGTGTTGATATGATTTATATCAGCACATGCTTATCCGATCATCATCTTTTATATATATATATATATATATATAATACACACTCACAATGGTAGCTTAGAAGGCAAATAACCATGACTCAGGAATCAAGTTTCGAGTTCGTGTTTTCGCTCCCTCATTATTAGATGCATAGATTTGCGGATAGTTTGTGCATCATGAGGGATTAGTTTGGGCCTAACAGTTTGAGATACCCCTTGTTTGGTAAAACTGTATTTGCGTAATTTTTTAAGCATTTTTATAGTTTTGTAAGTAATTTGTACCATTCTCTATGCATTTTCATCGTTTCCATATAATGATTATCTCTTTAATTGCAGCTTAAAGGCACATGTTAAGGATATTATCAATCAACTTTCTACAAATTGATTGTATCCATGTTTTAAAATGACTACCAATTTCCTTTGTTAGCTATTAAGTTGGGAAGTGAGAGATGGAGAAAGAAAAGTCTAGAGAGAGAGAATGGGTGGAGCAAAGAGGAAAAGAGAAGAAGATAAGAGAACATATAAATCTTTTCAATTTTTGGTAATAAACCATTTGAAGAATTTTGATTAAAATAATATTTGAAGATTTCGACGTGTCGTTTTTTTTTTTAATCATTTTTTCCTCTAACTATCTCTCTTTCTTATTATGACTATTTATAATTTTATACGTTCAATTTTTGAGAGAGAAGATGAATAGCTATAAAGAAACGAATAAATATGGTAGTTTACAAAATTTAAGATGAACACTATATAGTGCAGGTTTTTCGACTCTCTCACATGAAAACAAAGAGATATGTGGTGAATACCAAGTGACAATTTACTTGAATGAAAAAGAGAAGTGAACACAAAAAAAAAAGTTGGGGAAATTACTTTTTGATGACCACTTCTTAACTTAATACCAGACAAAGTAAGGTAGTAATCATTTTGAAACACGTATACAGTAAATTTGTTGCAAATTGACAGAAAATGACTTTTGTTTGGTATTAAAATGAAAAGTGGTCACTAAAAAAGCAATTTGCTCAGAAGTCACTAAAGGTAACTTTTTGAAAAAATTACGTTTTAGTGATCAGCTTTCAATGTAATAAGAAAAAAAGGAAATTGGCAGTCATTTCACGCATGTATATAGTTAATTTGTAGCAAGTTGACAGCTATTATCCTTTATTGGTATTAAGTTATAAAAAGGTCACCAAAAGGTAATTTTTTAAAAAAGTTCACTGTTAAACAGGTGATTTGAAAAAAAAAATAAAAATAAATAAATAATGAAGATGATGTGTGGCACAGCTACAGGAGGACCATTCCTCCGTTTTAGATATATATAATAGATTTGGACCACCATGGAAGGGGGTACTCTTTTAAAAGTGAATTAAAAACTCAGTTTGTTGAGTTCCACCTAAAGATACTAGCTAGTTGGATGATGGTAAATGGCAATATTTAAGGACTCGGGGTATTTCCTATTGTACGGTTATTGACCAAGTTATTTCAACAATTATGGTAAAATATAACTTATTTCCACTTCTATGGTTAATCGTGGTGGGCCAACACCACGATTTTGGCCCATTTTATACACTCAGATCAGCTCGTATAGGGTGTGTATGTGAAGCCCAAAATCGTGGTGGCGCACCACTATTTTAGTGTAAATCGTGGTGGCCCAACACGATTTTGGCTTATTTCTATACACCCCTCAAACAGTATAGGGCGTGTATGTGAAGCCCAAAATCGTGGTGGCCCACCACGATTTTAGTGTAAAACGCTGCGTTTGGTATTTATTCCTCTCTCCCCCAAATTTTTAAATCTGAGATTCATTCTCCACCCCCGCTTTCTCTCTCCTCTTTCCCTCCCTCTCTTCCTCTCAAATCCACGCACTGCTAGCGACGAGCTTCTCCCCCGTCAGTTGGACGGCGCTCCACCCTGCCAGTCGTTGGAATCCCTTATCTATCTTTCTCCCTCGTTAGCTGGACGGAGGTTTCGTGTTCTCTCTTATCTTTCTCTTCCCCGTCGACTCTCAGATCCACTCACCGGCGAGGCTCTCCCCCGTCGACGGGACGGCGACCCATTCCCTCCTATCTGTTTCCCTCATCCACTCACCGATTTGCTCTCAGATCCTCTCACGTGAGGCGACAAGCCTCTCTCCCGTCGGCTGAAAGGCGCTCCCTGCCCCTGCTCGATCTCTCTCGAGTCCTGATCCCCCTGACCGTCAGCGCACTCCGACTTCGGCCGTCGGCAGATCCTTACCCCTCGAAACCCAGGTATGTTTCTTTTATTTTATTTTTTGTGGGTGAATATTGGATCAAATGATCTATATATATATATATAGATATATATATATATCTATATACTAGAATGGACCCGCGCAATGCGCGGGAGCCAAACAATAACTTCATTTAAATACTTATATAAGTACCAAAAATGTTATTATTTTCTCTCAATCTAGTTAAATAGGATTATTAAGAAAAAAAGATTTAACAATAAATGTGAAATAAAAAAAAATGATTAAAGTTAAGTGATTAGGTTTTTAATTTTTCCAAACAACCCTTTAGTATTGATTTTATTGTCAAGATTATTCTTGAGAGGGAAGGTTGTACAACGGGAAGGGAAGGAAAAAATTTAAAAATCAAAGAAAGTAAAGAAAAGAAGGGATAAGTGGGAAGAAGAGGGAGAGGAAAGCTGTACGGGGGAAGAAAAAAAAATGTAGTAGACAGATAAGGCATTTTACTATCCACTGTTCACAGAACATTTTGTGAGAGCTTTTATTATTCATTTACTGTTCATGCCATAATTTGTGAGAGTTTTTACTGTTCATCCACTATTCATGTCACGTTGATAGTCAATTTGTAGCAAGTTGACTATCAACTTTTCAGTTTTTCATTATGATGAATCATATCACGTTGATAGTCAGTTTGTCGCAAGTTGACTATCAATTTTTCAACTTTTCTAATTGATGACAGCCGTTCTTAAGCTTTGTGAAGCCTATCATATCACGTTGATAGTCATTGTGTAGCAAGTTGACAATCAATTTTTTAACTTTTTCTCCCATGGATCAGGCAGCCTTTTCTTCTTTGCTATTGCGGAATTACCTTTTTGCCCTTCTCAATTCATCTATTTAGCTTTTTTATTACTTGGCTTTTTGGTCTTTTGGGTGTAATAGAAAGACTGCTGACATCATCATGTGGGTCCAAAATAAATGAGAGAAGAGGATTTTGGAGGAAATGATTATGCACTTGCCACATCACCTATTGCTAATGTCATCATAACTCTTAAATATAATATGTAATATATATATATATATATATATATAGTCCCGGTCCTATAGGCTGCAGCTGATACAATCGTATATCAGCGTGAGCAATCTTGACCCTTCGTTAAAAAAGAAGCAAATCAACGGCTGAGGTAAAGTCAAGACAAAGCTGTAGCTTTGTCACATCAGTGTCTTCTCTCTCGTCTCTCTCATCACGTTCTTACGTCCTCTCCCTCCTTATCTAAATCCAGATCAGGTTTGAAGGCTTAAGCTTACTTCATCTCTCTCTCTCTCTCTCTCTTTCTCATGGCAGCCTCTCATCTCTCTCATGTTCTCTCTTTTAAGGTTTGAAGGCTTGCGAGCCAACCTCACCTCACAGTTAGCAGCACCCCTTCATCGCAGCAAACGGAGGTGAGCTGACACGATGACTACATCTTGCCTTCGATGATTGGATCTCCCTCGGACGAAGACTTGACGCCGGCTACTCGCATCCACCAAAGATTTTCTGTCCATAACAAGGAGAACAAATCTCACTCGTACAGGCCCTCTTTCTATAACCCCATTTATCGCCGGCATCGCTTCCTTCAACATTTGGTGGGTTGAGGGATTCAGATTTTTGTCACTCAATCTAACTATTTATTTCTATAAGAGGATCTATAGACATTTTCTATTATCGAAGATTAAATCTCTATGCGTTGTTAATGGTTGTGGGAGGACAAATTGCAGTCGGTAATATATCTAGTTTTTATATTTTCAAAATTAAGCTTGAGATTTCTTTAATGGAGGAACTCGAGCTGGCATTTTGTGTTTCATTTCCTGTAAAAAAAATTCTGATTCAAAGGAATCGACATCAGCGAGAAATGCCTTAAATAACCCTTCCCTTTGTTCTGAATTTATTTTCATTTTTGTTTAATTACTTAATAATGTCAATTGGTGATGGTTCCTAGCATCAATTCCTTTACCGATGAGACACATTAATCGCCAGAACTGGACCCTCACGATGAGATACCTCACTCGCTAGAAGCTGGGCCTTCGTGATGAAAAAATTTATCAATTTTTTTGACATGGAATTAAAAAAAAATCTTAAATTTATCAAATTTATCTTTTTATATTAAATTTATCAAATTTATCTTTTTATCAATTTTATATATTTTTTGGGCTGGTTTTTATATTAAATTTATAAAATTTATCAATTTGTCTTTTTGGCCTCACTTCTATGCTTCTTTTTGCTCTAATCAAAGTCTTTGATTAGATACCTCACTCGCCGAAAGTGGGGTGGGGTTTTGGGAGACGAAATTGATCTGTTTGGGGAGAACCCATCCTCATCTAATTGGGTTGGTTTTGTATTCACTAACCAGAGTTAATAGGCATTGGACACCTCCACTAACCCACTGCCAATTCATAATCACACCATCAGGCGATTAGAGGTGTTAGTGGCAGGATTTGAAAAGGGAAGGAGGAATGGTCTGGTTGTGAAAGCGAAAATGGGTAAATTTCAAAAAATTATTCCCAAAGTTTTGATCTAGAAGCTAGGTATATTACCTTCCTTTTTCTAATTCTTTTAGCTTTAGCTGACCTTAAAAAATATTTATATTTCTTTAATTCCATGTCAAAAAATTGATAAATTTTTTATTTAATATATTTAGAATTATCTATCAGGGGAGACATAATGTTTTGATAGCGTTGGATGATAATTTCACTAAGAAAAATATAGGGTAAATTAAAAGAATCCCTTATAATGTTTAATACTTTTTATATAATGGGTAAATTTCAAAAAATTATTCCCAAAGTTTTGATGTGTTTCGATTTAGTATCCTCAAGTTTAAATTATATAAAGTCAATTCATTCAAACCTTCAGATGTGTTGCAATTTGGGATTTATCATAATCCAGATAAATAATCACATGATCTGCACATGACCAACCTTTTATATAAGTTGCCAACTTTGCCCTTTTTATATACATGAATGCTGGGTCACCATTTTCCCTTTTACAACTAGACCATTCCTCCTTCCCTTTTCAAATCCAGCCACCAACACTTCTAATCGCCGATGACGGCTGATGGTGTGATTATGAATTGGCAGTGGGTTAGTGGAGGTGTCCAATGCCTATTAAATCTGGTTAGTGAATACAAAACCAACCCAATTAGATAAGGATGGGTTCTCCCCAAACAGATCAATTTCGTCTCCTGAAACCCCACCTCACTTTCGGCGAGTGAGGTATCTAATCAAAGACTTTGATTAGAGCAAAAAGAAGCACAGAAGTGAGGCCAAAAAGACAAATTGATAAATTTGATAAATTTAATATAAAAACCAGTCCGAAAAATATATAAATTTGATAAATTTGATATAAAAAGATAAATTTGATAAATTTAAGATTTTTTTTAACTCCATGTCAAAAAAATTGATAAATTTTTTCGTCGTGAAGGTCCAGCTTCCGGCGAGTGAGGTATCTCATCGTGAAGGTCCAGCTCCGGCGATTAACGTGTTTCATCGATGAAGGAGTTGACGCTGGGAACCATCACCAATTGACATTATTAAGTAATTAAACAAAAATGAAAATAAATTTAGAACAAAGGGAAGGTTTGTTCAAGGCATTTCTTGCTGATGTCGGTTCCTTTGAATCAGAATTTTTTTACAGGAAATGATACACAAAATGCCAGCTCGAGTTCCTCCATTAAAGAAATCTTAAGCTTAATTTTGACAATATAAAAACTAGATATATTACTGGCTGCAATTTGTCTTCCCCCCACCATTAACAACGCATAGAGATTTAATCTTCGATCATAGAAAATGTCTATAGATCCTCTTATAGAAATAAATAGTTAGATTGAGTGACAAAAATCTGAAGCCCTCAACCCACCAAATGTTGAAGGAAGCGATGCCGGCGATAAATGGGGTTATAGAAAGAGGGCTTGTACGAGTGAGATTTGTTCTCCTTGTTATGGACAGAAAATCTTTGGTGGAAGCGAGTAGCCGGCGTCAAGTCTTTGTCCAAGGGAGATCCAATCATCGGAGGCGGGATGTAGTCATCGTGTTAGCTCACCTCTGTTTGTTGTGATGAAGGGGTGCTGCTAACTGTGAGGTGAGGTTGGTTCGCAAGCCTTCAAACCTTGAAAGAGAGAACATGAGAGAGATGAAGAGAGGCTGCCATGAAAGAGAGAGAGAGAAAGAGAGAGAGAGATGAAGTAGGCTTAAGCCTTCAAACCTGATCTGGATCTGGAGAAGGAGGGAGAGGACGTGAGAACGTGATGAGAGAGACGAGAGAGAGGACGCTGATGTGACAAAGCTGCAGCTTTGTCTTGACTTTACTCTAGCCGTTGATTTGCTTCTCTTTTGAACGAAGGGCCAAGATTGCTCACACTGATATACAATTGTATCAGCTACAGCCTATAGGACCGGGACTGATATATATATATATATATATATATATACAAATTTTCGAGAAGATATATAATTTTTTTTCTCAACTTGTCAACCTTAAATAGGAGCTATTTTCTAAATCTTCTTTATAAAAAATTTACTATTTCTATTTTCATTTAATTTGGTTCTTGGTATATATTTTACACAAATTTCCAATATACTTTGGATTAATATTTACAAGGATTTAAAGCTCAAGAATTTTTTACTCCAGAGCAATCGACATGTGACCTTGACGGATTTTGATTTGTCATGTTTGACGTTGTGCAAACCATAGGTGTGTCAATTATCTAATTTTCTAAATTTTACCCAAGTTATTTTTTGCCACTAAAGTATTGATTTATGGTCACATAAATCTAATGGGTGTGTCTGTTGCAGCTTTTGATTCCCAATACAAATGAAAAGAAAAAACAGCAGAAAGGTCAACAGGCTCCAATCTTTATGGCTAAGCCCATGCGCGCATCAAATTCCTTTGTTGGAACGGAAGAGTACATAGCTCCAGTTCGTATATTTTTTTCAGACTGCATTATTATTATTATTATTATTATTTTAATAGAAAAGAACTGCTGGATAGTCATTTTCTTGTTACCACTTGTCATCTTGAAGTAAAAACTCATATTCTTGTAGACTAGTTAGAATTAAGTTGCGTATATTAACCCATGCATCCATTGGGCATGGGGTAAAGAGGAATACATCCATTGTGCATTTGTATATATATATATATATATACATTGAGAATATGTTTACACTTGATAACTGTTGGAAACTTTTATTATTTTATGGAAGTTTCAAAACTTTATATATTTTGACAGTTTCAATTCTTGTCATTATATTGTTACCATTATGTGATTATGGTTATGGTCTGTTACTTTTAAAGATTTTATTACCATTTTAAATAGGTCTTAATGCTTATTACCATTGGATATTAATAGCATTGACCATTGGTTTGCTTGAACGTTGTGTATAGGTTTCTAGGGCCTATATAAGTGGAACGTATGTTCCAGCAAACATTGGAGTAATATATATATCAGATTTATTCTTCTCTTTCATCTGTCTATTCTTCTCTATCTCTCATTTTCTCTTATTTTCTTCTCTACTATTTTTCTATATATTCTATGGGCAATTTAGACACATTCTTGGCACCTGTCTGCTGTAGACGTGCACTATGGATCAGACCGCCTGAGAGGAACTGGGTTGTATCTTGGAGCCGTATACGACCGCCAATACCTGCACGTGGGGAGGCGTATGCGACTTTAGGACAGCGAACACGTGCCTCACTGATTCCCTCAGGCTATGTTTTCTTTACTCTATTCATTTTACTTTGTGCGTTAATATTGATTAATGTATACCTTGTTCTATTATGTTGTTAATTTAATATTCTATCTACTTGTGTAATCATTTATATTTGTGTAATTTATATTTGTAAAATTGTTCATAGTGTAGTGGTTAAATAAATTTCCCAACAATCTAAAGTCGCATATATATAATGTGAATAATTATACATTAAAAATTTTATCTATGAATTGTATTCAATTGTTTTGAGTATTAACGAATTTTTAGAAGAGATTTTATTCAGAATTGTGTGTTTTTCATGTGCCAATATCACTGATGTTTAGTATGTGTTTTGTTCAAAAGAAATATACATAGATATAGAGATAGAGTGAATTTGCATTCCCTGTGTTTTAGTGATATAACTCTTGCATATGTTGGTTCCATTTAGATTTCTCTTTTGATGAAAAATCTTTGGTATTCTAGATAAATATCAGTTGGTAATGTTTTTTAAACAAGTGCTGCCTATTGAATATTTAAAAAAAACCTGAAAAAAAAAAAAAAAAAGGTTTAATGGAATATTGGTTCCTTGTTTGTTTTTCATTGGTCTATTGCCATCTTTATATATCCCACCAACAGAACATTGAGATTATAAATTCTTAATTTGATTCAAATTTAGTTAATAGGAAATTTATATTTTAAAGCGTTAATTTCGTACTCAAGACGGAGTTTGGAAGTGCTTTTGTTTCTTTAATTGTTTGTCCATATTCACGATGCATCTATGATTTAAGATTTTACCCATTTGTATATTTTTTTATGAGTGAGTATATATATGCTAGTAAATTCTTGTGATAATATTGAGCTATATATGTGCTGAACATGGGAACGTTTGGCTTTGTTCCATGAATTAAATTTGTTACATTGTTGACTTTAACTATTAGCTGTTTAACTAATAAAAGGGAACGGTTTCCTACTTTAAATTTTGCTTTGGTCTGCATTTTATTTGTTACAATTTGACTGTCTACTGTTACCAAAATATAAGGAGGAAAAAGGAAAAAAAAAAAAAAAAAAACTGTTATACTTTTATTAATGTTTCATGTTCTAACATTTCATATGTCAAGGTTAAACAAATTCAATTGAATTTTCTAACATTTCATATGTCAAGGTTAAACAAATTCAATTGAATTGATCGATATAAGACTATATTGAATTAAAGTTTTCCTGGCGAACTTGTAGGTTAGTTTACTCCAATATATTACATGTCACCTGTGTACTTGTTTAGTGTTTTATTGGCATGTGACATTAAAAGTAAAATAAAATAATAAATAAATAAATAAAATCTTGAGGATCACTTAGATGAAAGGTTGAATTGTTTTCATTAGAATAATATGAAGTAATATTATGATTTAATTTTTGATAGTTTTATGTGAACAATTTTGGTGTGACCGTTATGTATGTTAGATAATCTCTTTGGTAACCTATGCATCCAAAGTAGAACATAGACATTTGGCTAATCTGATGCATTTAATTGTATTTTATTGCTAGTTTTTCGTTTAGCCGTTTTAGCCCTACATAGCCTTTCATCTTGCTATTTTAGCATTAATGCAAGACACTTTGTTTTTTTTTTTTTCGACAATTATTTTATTCGTTATTCTTATTGTATCTTACCGTTGGAATCATTATGGATGCCTTACGTTTTCACACATTTGCATTTCATATACTTCTGTTACATAATTTATATATATACATTTATCAAGTTTTGAAAAGAGTTGGCCAGGCTGGTTAACTTGTGGACCTGCTGAGTATGGTCTTTCTAATTGTATCATGGACTTAAATATATATATGCACTTGTGGTCATTGTAGTGTGCTCATTGATGTTGGAACCTGTTAATTCAGATGGTGAAGCCTGTTAAGTTTATAAACCTAGATTTTGGTGTTCAAATCGACTTTAAGACATTCACCTGCTTACTTGTCAGGAGGAAAATTGAGATTTAGTTAAGACAATCTTGCCTCCTATCTTCTTGAAAAATTTATGTCCCTTATATAAAATAGTTTTCTATATACCATAAAAGTATTTTTTATTGTTCTAGTTTTACATGAAATTTTAATATTAGCTGAAATTTATATGTGATGATTTGAGTATATAATTATTTAAATTGTTTGGTTTACCTCGATAAAACATTTCTTGATTTAAAATTTTAAATTGATAAATAAATTTAAATGCTAAGAATGTGCGACTAGTTCATTTTATATTCTGTGTAATAATATTGCAAACTTGAATTGGAACTTTTCTTATTCTTTGTGGACTAAAAATAAATAGGATTTACATGTGATACCATTGTCATAATAAGATTCTCTTGATCATTCTAATTGTCTTTCTATGGTATTGTTAATTTTGGAAAAAAAATGAAGAGTATATAGTCCTCATCAAATGCAATGATTTGATCAAATTTGATCCCAGATAATTTTCATGTGAGATATATGAAATGTGTATAAAACGTTTTGTATTTTAAATTTATATATATTTACCATTTTCTATGAGAAGAATATGGTTTTGCATGTGTAATGTTAAATAAATTATATTGTTAGTCATATGATTGTTAACTATAAGAATTTCTTCATATAAATAGTTTATGGAAAATCTTCATCTAATCTAAATATGTTAAAATAATTATCTAGTGAGTATATATGATTTATTTTCTATGAACTCCAGTTGTCTTAAAATTTGTTTTTGCTCAATGTGAGACTTACTAGCTTAACTAATATATTTATATTTTTTTTAATTAAAAAAATTAAATGGGTTCGTATATATGGATGAATATATATTCCATAGGATTTGATTTAAAATAAAATTATTCACAAGTAGAATTTTGTCAAACAATGTTTCATTGTACGTAGCATATTATAAAATATTTTGAATGTGGGGGTTTACTATCGGGTAATGGTTGTTGTGGTATATTATATTTTACATGAGAATTATATTTTGTAGAAAAGATTTGGAATGGCTAAAATGTTGATTTTATAAAATTATAGTTTGGAGATGATTTACCACCTTAATTGTTAAATTTTATATGAAGAGTATTTATGGACGTGGAAATAAAATAGTCATTTTATTTGGAGCAAGATATTATTATTTGGGTAATTATATTATCTTATGATTTACACTACATCATGTACATTGCGATTATGAATGGTTCTCATGAAAAAAAAAAAAAAAAAAAAATTGTATGATATTTACCATGTATATTATATTTCTTTGATGAAAGTCATAGAAGTTATTATGTTATCGTACTTATAATTTCTTGTTGAGATAGAAGCATACATTGTTTACGAGTTGTTGTTAGTAATCGCGTTGGCTTTCAATTCTATTATTTGTGGAGTCATTTAAAGAATCAAAATATTCATTATTGTGGGGGTTCATTACATTGGCATATCTATTTTGTTTAAATTTGACTAATGTGTATGTGAAGCTTTATGTGATACAGGAGACAAAACGATGATGCCGATATAATTGTGAGACGCACAATGTGGTGCATAAAATGATATCTAGGAAATGTAATCGTAGATTTGTCGAGGGGAATGGGGCTAAGCCCACAGGGAGTCACCTAGGGAGGTAACCCAACCTTTATGAGTGGAGATCCCAAGGAAAAGGTTCAATGTGGTAAAAACAATCCATATTGCGTAACTCAAATTCCAGCACTCTTTTTGAGCAGACACGTGCATAAAAATTATCCTACCCCATTCCTATAACATAATGCTGATGACATGTGACGTTAAGGAAGGGTTATACCCTGAATGAGCCTGAGGCGGACATTCTTCCACGAGGTACTTGTCACATGTACCCTTGGAGGACTCACCTAAGTGAGAGCTGTCGTGAGGCCGCGACTATGAGAATAGGGCTATTCTCTAGAAACTCTCATGATAATCAAGATGGCCTTTAATAGTGCTAACCCGCGCCAAATATACGTGTCAATACCGTGTGTGTGACAGTTGAATTCTAGTCAAAGGGGTCTAGTTCAAGACCTAGTTCACTAAGATTCCTTCAGAAGGAGATTGTCAACACTAAGTGTAGGCTCAAGTCTGGAAGACTCCTATGCCCATTACATGGTATATAATTGCCCAAAGAATTTTATTTATTTATTATAAATATATTATGTGATTTTAAAGTTTTGAATCTTGTGGGGGATTGTTGGAAACTTTTATTATTTTATGGAAGTTTCAAAACTTTATATATTTTGACAGTTTTAATTCTTGTCATTATATTGTTACCATTATGTGATTATGGTTATTGTGTGTTACTTTTAAAGATTTTATTACCATTTTTATTAGGTCTTAATACTTATTACCATTGGATGTTAATAGCATTGACCATTGGTTTGCTTGAACGTTGTGTATAGGTTTCTAGGGCCTATATAAGTGGAACGTACGTTCCATCAAACATTGGAGTAATATATATATCAGATTTATTCTTCTCTTTCATCTGTCTGTTCTTCTCTATCTCTCATTTTCTGTTATTTTCTTCTCTACTATTTTTCTATATATTCTATGGGCAATTTAGACACATTCTTGGCACCTGTTTGCTGTAGACGTGCACTATGGATCAGACCGCCTGAGAGGAACTGGGTTGTATCTTGGAGCCGTATACGACCGCCAATACCTGCACGTGGGGAGGCGTATGCGACTTTAGGACAGTGAATACGTGCCTCACTGATTCCCTCAGGCTATGTTTTCTTTACTCTATTCATTTTACTTTGTGCGTTAATATTGATTAATGTATACCTTGTTCTATTATGTTGTTAATTTGATATTCTATCTACTTGTGTAATCATTTATATTTGTGTAATTTATATTTGTAAAATTGTTCATAGTGTAGTGGTTAAATAAATTTCCCAACAATAACTAGTGGTGCTAATCACTTTATTTTTTCGTTGTTTTATTTGACAGGCATAGAATCGTGGTTTCTTACACACAATGTTAAAAGTTGGAGATTCTTGACGACAAATTTGGTTGGAGACTTATGATTTTTACGGATTTCCTGGAGTTGCATTTGTTTTAAACCTTTTTTTCTGTGGGATTTTTTCTATTTTGCTGGAGCTATATTTTTCTGATTTTTAATTTTTGTTTAGGCTGTGCTTTGGGAATTTTTGTTAGACTTGTGAGTTTTATGGATCTGCTGCAGCTACTTTTGTTTTAAATTTTAAATTTTGGGATTTTTTTCTATTTTTCTGGAGCTATATTTCTTTGATTTTCAATTTTTGTTTATGGTGGCCGCATGGTTTTTTTTGGATTATGGTCCATATGATGTGGAGAATGAGAAATTGAGAATTGCCATTATGTTGACCTTACACAGCGTTTTATTGTTTGTGGATTTTGCCAACTAATCTACATGTTTAAAGTACTTATTGGGACAGGGATGGTTAAAAGAAGCAATACCCTGAACGGTTTTTGGGATGGGGATGGGATAAAAAGTCACATATCAATTCGGGGACGGGGCATTAAAAAACCGGTCCCACTTTGCCCCATTGCCATCCTTAATGATGATGATTGGTTAATTTGATATTAATTTCTTTGTTAAGTTTAGGTATTAAAGATTTCTCATATTTTTCTAGTTGATAAATTGGAAGTTGAGTTATACAGGTTTTATTGACAAGTCGATAACTTGGGATGTCCTATTTACAGATGGGATTATGCCGAATTTTTCATTGGATTTTGTTTTCTTTAAAGAGATGGAGTAGATTTTTGATATGTGATTTATTAGGTATGTTACAGTGAAATCTGAATCTTGTATGGGTAAATGAGGTTGTGATTGGATAATGATGTGAGTTGTACAGGTATTTTTGTTAAGTTGATAACTTGGGATGTCTTGTTTACAAAAGGAACTATGTCGGATTTTTTATTTGATTTTTTGGGCATGAAGTAAATGGTTAATGTAGCCTGATTGTTCGTTTTGATGCTACAAATTCTGCTAAATAAAGTAATGTGTTTTGTATAAAACATTTTGAAAGACATTGAGACTGTTTATGGAATACAAAAATGTAACATTTAATTCGGATTACTTTCCTAACTTGATGGAAATGGGCAAAAATTTGAAAAGCACATGTGGATATGATACATCACGTGAGCAAATGCATAAAGAAATAATAGACGGCATCGGGTCAATATACAGGAATAATAGCATAGAAAAGAATGTGGAATTAATCTCTTATTGAATAAAATCCTATTTATTAAATATTAATTTTGATCATGTTATTTTGCTCAGTTTATAAGTTATTTAGAAACTCATATTAAAAGGAAAAAAAAAAAACTTAGTTTTTCACAACCCACAGCAAACCTTTTTTCTTAATCTAGAATTAGACCTGTTAATGAATTGGATTTTGATCTGAATCCGATCCGATAATTAGGATATGATATGAAAATTATGATCCCATCAGTTAAAAATATGAATCCGAGAATCTATTAGTTAACAAATCATATATAGAAAGCCTCTGAAATATTTTGATATCTTTACTTAAATTATAATTATGTATCATTATCCATCTTGTATCTCCGAAAAGCCTCTCAAATGTTTTGATCTTTCTATTTAAATTATAATTTGGGTGGGTTTAAATCCATACTTTTTTTTTATTTTTTATTTTTGGCTAAATCCGCACTCCTTACTTCTTTTTTCTCATACATTTTTTTTCTCATTTTTACTTAAGAGGGGGTATAGATATAAACAACAGGTAGTATGAATTTAGACCCACCCTTACAATTATCTACAATGTCCCTAAAAATATGGTAATGTTATAAATATTAAACATTGAGTGGAAATTGAGTGGATGTCCACACCCCCTCCACTTTGTGATAATGGGAACACCACTTCATAAGTGGGTTAGGTAATCCCATCATGTGGACCTAATGCAAACAAAGATAAAAGGGGAAGGGGAGAAAGAAGAGAATATGTATTCGGAGAGAATGAAGGGAAGAGACTGATATAGTGTATCTCAAAGAGTTTTGCTGATCCTTGTATAATGTTTATACATTCAGATGGAAATCAAAGAAGATGAATGAGAAATTTATTCTCCTCATAACTTGTTCTAAATTCTTGGTTTTACAATACGTTATCAGCACGAATTGCTCAAGGAATTTGTCAGCAATATCATACTACCATCATCTTCTTTCTTAACCAATTTGGTTGTGGTAAGTTGGTACGTTCTAAACCAATTTGATTGTGGTAAGTTGGTATGCTCTTAACCAATTTGTTTGTGGATTGGTTTTTACTCTAAATTATATACTTGAATGGATGAATCCATCTTCTCTTCCTGAAGCAAGAGAAGATTTAAAAATAAAACTTGAAGTTTTATAAATAAATAAAATGAGTGATGATTCATTTTCTCTTCTTGAAGTAAGAGAAAGATTTGAAAACTTGAAGTTTTCTATATGAAAAGTTATTATTTACATGTTATCTTCATGAAGGAAGAAACAAATTTCAATCTCCAAAATTTTCTATAAGAAAAGTTGTTCATATATTCTCTTCCTGAAGCAAGAGAAGATTTAAAATAAAACCTGAAGTTTTATAATTAAAAAGGAAAAGGGTAACAATTCATCTTCTCTTCCTGAAGTAAGAGAAAGATCTGAAAACCAGAAGTTTTCTATAAAAAAAAAAAAAAGGTTATTATTCATCTGTTCTCTTCCTGAAGCAAGAGACAAATTTCAAAACCTGAAGTTTTAGAAATAATGAATAAAGTCTCAATTTAATTGAATAAAGTGATGGTCAATGATGACCAAATTAAATTGAGTAATATATTTCTCTATTATGTGTTATGCAACTTCTTTAGATGCTTGTAAAATTTTGGTGAAAATTCGTGGGTGCGTCTTAACTTTTGCTTTAGTTAGCATAGAAGAACACACAAAAATCTGCTCTTGTTTTACTACGAATTGACTGTCAACGTCACCTCTGTTGTCAGTCAACTTCTCTCAGATTTACTGGTAACTTCACTGTGTCAGCTTAAAGTATGTCATTTTATGATAAAAACCACCAGAAGTGGAATAATGGAATACCAAACCACCAGAAGTGGATTAATGACATATCAAACCATTAGAAGTGGAGCAATGAAATACTAAACCACTAGAAGTGGAATACTAAACCACTAGAAGTGGAGTAATAAAATACCAAACCACTAGAAGTGGATTAATGAAATACTAAACCACTAGAAGTGGAGCAATGAAATATCAAACCACCAGAAGTGGAATGAATATATTTGGTGTGGAAAAATAAAATACCAAACCACTAGAAGTGGATTAATGAAATACCAAACCACTAGAAGTGGAGCAATGAAATATCAAACCACCAGAAGTGGAATGAATATATTTGGTGTGGAAAAATAAAATACCAAACCACTAGAAGTGGAATGACACTGAAGAAATAAGCATCGGTTTATAGAATAAACCTACGAGATAAGTGTTTTAAGTAAATACTTGGTTGAGGTTTTGTGTCTTATATTGTGTTGACAGCACAAACCCATTTTACCATTTAATTCATAACTTTAGTTCTAGTTATGATTTTGAGATGAAACGAATTGGATTTTGTTACTGACTTGTTGGGCTAACATCCTACCAATTTTCGTGTCATTGGGTGACCATTTGATATTTTTTGCGTAATTATTTTGTGGTACACCTGAATCTGGGATTTCTGCTAGACAGCACTAACTCAATATTGAAAAATATTTTTGAATGGGTTTTGCTCGGTATTTCTCTACCAAATTTTGAGGTTACAAAGTACATTTGATATACTTTTAAGTGATATAAACCCTAAAGCCCATTTCTTTTTGGATTGAACATATAAAAATTCATTTATACGCATCACAAATTGTTTTCACTAAAATTTCAGATTTGGTCATTGTACTTGGAGCAGATTACAGATTTTTTGCTACTTATTAGTAGCATTTTGAGAACTAGAGAGACCAACTGGAGATTGTCTCTGCAGCCCATTAAGAATCCTAGCCCCATTTTGTTTTGGCATGTGTTAGTTTAATTAAAGGCACTCCCAATAGTGCCAATTGCCTAAGCAAAGCTTGAAGAATTGATGAAAGGCTATCTATTAATTCTATTCTGCCATTGGAGAAGTACTAGTGCTTTGGGTAAGTTACTCTAACCGTGGTAAAGATACCTTGGCATATGTATCAATATGGAATTATTTTCTCTATCATATTAAAAAAAAAAAAAATGGTCATAAAGCTTTTTGATAATTATTATTTTTATTTTATTTTGATTCGTCTGTTTAGAAGTTGTGCTAAATATTCCAGTGTGTTATCTATTTATGAATAGTATTTTGTTGTGTTCATTCATTTTGTGTGCTATTTTATCTGTTTGTTCTTTGAGTTTAGCAAATAAAACCATCTTCATTCTAGTAGCAGCAACAAAAAAAAAAAAAAAAAAACAAAAAAAAAAGAAAAGTGAGAGCTACTCAATAGTAGCATTTTGGGTAGAACTAGAAGGGTCAGTTGGGGGTTGCCTTTGTGGGCCTTGGGTAGAACTGGAGGGATCAGCTGGAGGTTGCCTCTGTGGGCTGCCCGGAACCCTTTCTCGATCAATGATTTGATCAGTGAGCCTCTCCAGTGCCTCGACCCTTGGTGTGAGTCTGTTAGAATAGGAGTCCACCATTCTTTGTAACTCTCTATTCTCCGCTCTCAAAGCCCTCATCCTTCGATAGGCTCTGTCGAGCAACCCCTGGAGACGAGTGACCTGGTCACTTAGAATTTGCATGTGCACATTTCTGGTGTGCAAACGCCGAGCCATGTTAGCAGTAAATGTTGTGGCCTGAGCGCTGAGAGCCATGGAGTCTCTTATTACGTCCAGGTCGGACCGTCCAACCAGTATTCTCTCATCACGAGGAGTGATGAGTCCCTCCGCTACTGCCGTTGCGTTCGCAAGATTGTAAATTACAGAATCGTCAACTGTAAGGGGTTGGTTGTGAACATTTAGGAACCTTGGGTGCCAGACCTCTGGTTGTGTTGCTGGTGTTGTGTTTAAGTCAGGACGGTTTTGTGGGGCAGAGGAGGAAGAGGCCATGAGTTCGTAAGAGAGGATTTAGAAGAAGAGAGTTTTCTCTGAGGGTTGAATGGTTGGGGAAGAGTGTTTAAGCACCTATAATCAAACTCTGGTTTTTAAAGAAAAACCGCCCTCACTCAAGCTAAGAACAGATCGCAAAAACCAATGCACTGTGGGGATCCGATGCGATTTAGGTCTGTAACAACACTGTTGCTTTATTGACAATGCCCAGATCTTGATATTGCGAACTGTCGGTCATGCTGCCCCTGTCGGTAAGAGAGAGTAGGCTTCTGGGTTTGGGCTTAACAGTTTGGATGTGCCAAAGTCTTGGATGTCCATGTGTTATTGGGCCACCAACCCAATACTCATCTGTCAACAGGAATAGGAGGCCCAAGTGTAAAAAAAAAAAAAAAAAAAAAAAAAAAAAATTATGTTAACAATTCTTTATATTCTACCAGAAGTAGAAGAAATTTATTGAGTTTTTAAAATTTACATCGTAAATAGTTATCATATTGAAACCATTAACAATGGAAATGAGGAATATCTTTATATTACCTCTATGATTTTGGGGTAGAAGCTCATATTAAATATTTTCTCTTCTATACGATTATAAGCACAATTGAAACGCATGTGGTAGCGCACCAGAAGTGCTCTAACATAAAGATCTTTATACTTTAACATAATCACAATGATGGTAAGGGATGGTAATCACAGTATGGTAAGAATTCACACACCCAAACTCACAAAGTGATGTTTTTACAGCAAGATTTGCAGATTGTCATTTTGATGAAACACAGTTCCCGTCGTTAGGAGGAGGAAATCCACTGATAGAAGAACGACGTGAACTTTCTTAGAATGTATCATCTTTGTCCCATCTTGATCCACGTACTGCTCAATGTGAAACTGAAGAGACAGAAAACAATAAAGAGGCATATGTACATGGAAATGAAGAAATTTCCATAAACTATACATGTACAAAAGAATTGTGGGATCGCTCAGAAGTGGTTATTAATGAATCATCTATTGGTACACCAGCAAAGATCAATGTACCAATTGGTAAGTCTACTATTATTGCAGCAAATAAATCATCTACTACACGCCTGAAGCGTGGTAGACCCTTGGGTTCAAAAGATTTAGTTCCCCGGAAGAGGAAAATAAAAGGGCAACAAAATATAGAAAATAATACTCTGGAAGAGGCTATTGAACAAGTGTAGACACCCCATTTTGTCCCTACATTTGATGATGATTTCCCGATGATGAGGTCCACAATGTTTGCCGTCTACTCGGGTCTTTTTCTACGCGCAAAGCAAGCAAATGGGGATTCAAACGATTAAATTAGACAGCCGAGGAATGTGGTGCGTACGCATATTGTAAATATGCGTACGCATGGTGGTTTCATGCGTACGCATGAATAGCCATGCGTACGCATAAAATGAATATGCGTACGCATGAGATTCTATTTTCATCATTCACCTCCCACTTCGATCGAAAGTTTTGTCGGGGAACTTGATTGGCCTTGAATTGGCCCGACCGTTGAACAAAGGGAGCGTGGGGGGATCAAAGAAGATGGGGTTTGAGGTCATGCATGACGACCTCACCCGGGTAATTTTTTCCTATAAATAGCAGGAGCTCCTAGGAGCTTGGGGAGGACGGACTGAGAAGACGGTCAGAGGGGGAGAGGTCAGACGGGGACGGGAGGAAATAGATAGGGAAATAATGAAAGGCAAGATTTTGGGTAACTGCTAGTTATTCTGAGGGTGAGAGAAATGTGGGGAAGGTGGGAGAAATAAACTGAGAGAAAAGAGAGGAAAATATAACAGAGAGTTAGACCGGTGAGACTGGGAAAAGCTTGTTTTGTGCAACAGGGGAGACGCTGCCGGGTTGACGGTGGACCTGAGGGAAGGATTTAATTTCAATTTGCTTTATTTCTAAGAGGTACGCAGTATTTATTTATTTATATAATTATGTAGGATGTTTAGAAGTTGATTTATTGTATACACTGTCCATTTTTGGCCAATAATGTTCTCCGGGAGGTCCAAATCCGCGGAGAAGATGATTTGGTGAAACCATGAGTACTCGCGAAATATCATGCGTATGCATAATTTTATTATGCATATGCATGGTATGTGCGTACGCATGATAATACCATGCGTACGCATGGTAAGACCGCGAGTACTCGCGACAGTGCGTTTTCTCTTATTTTCATTCTGTTAAGGCTTCTATATTTTGTTATTAAATGTTTATGCTTTATTTATTTATCCTATGCCATTAATCCATCATTCGTGTGTGCCATTTATTTATTGTATGATTAACAGGTGATCCGGATTTTATTGAAATATTAAATATGGTCAATGAATACAAGAATGAGGGCCGGTTTATTACCGGGCATTGTTGGGTGCCTAATACCTTCCCAACATGTACCCTAGCTACGAACCCATCTCTGGTCAATAAAATTGGTCCTGGACCCTTCCAGGTGGCGACTCTCATTTGCACGCTAATCCTAAATGGATTAGCACCATCAGAAAGCAGAAAAGCAGGTAAATACAGGAGAATTGGGGGAACGCGCGAGCGCGCGCGGCGGCGGTGAAAAGGTCGGTGCGACCACAGTGGCAACTCTACTGGGGACTGAGCTCAACCTCGAAGTATTCATTGACCATAATTAATATTTTAATTTAATACGAAAAACCAAAAAAAAAAAAATGAATAAATACTACACACACACACCGGCCTGTGTCTAAACCCCGATGGTAGTTGGGTGAGGGTTCCCAGATTCCACTCGATTCTTGGGTAATTCTTATCTGCTCCATCAGCCCATAGCCTGTGCCACTAGCCTGTGATGAGCTTGTGAGTACGTTAACGGATTGCTCTCGGGCATCCTAGCTTGGGTAACCCATTGAAGGTGGAGGATATAAGGAGACCCTTGGTTTGAACTGCACGTTAAAAACATGGGTAAATTTACTTTTTCTGTATGATCCTGTGTGAATGTGTGACATGCATCATTTTCATTTTTAGGACCGGGTATGGGGCAAGGCCCAAAATTGTATAAAGGTTTTTTAATCATTTCTAGGATTGGGAATGGGGCGAGGCCCAATATTGTTTAAAGTCTTTTAATTAAAACCCAAACAAAGAATCAATCTTGCAATTAGTTCACACATATTAGAGAATTATGAGACCGCTGCATGTGCCTACTGTATAGGGATTACTGTTCATAGTCGTTGGAAGCCTACTAGTTATAGTCTTTGGAGTGCACTCTTTCTAGCTTTTTGGGATTTGCTATTTCTAGCCGTTGTAGGTTTGTTCCTTAAGTATCCATTGTTATGCCTCTTAGATCTGCGTCTCTGCAACCATGACTTCTTCTGAGTGCCTTGTAACTGTCGTCTTGCACTTCATCCTTTTCATCTTAATGGTCAGCTTCTGTTTGCGTGAGGGGGTTCCAGTGGAGGTGAGAATTTCACTTGTGACATTTTTTATGGTGTCACTTGTGTTGATGTATTTCCTTTATTCTTAGATCTTTAGAGGTTTGTTTCCATGTAAGTGTGTTTTGCTGGTCTTAGCTATGTATTTCGATCAGTTTATGTGAATAAATGATAGGCTTCCTTTGTGTTCATCGGTTTGTTTTTTTGTTGTACTCCCACAAAAGAAAAAAGAGAGAGAGAATTTATACAAAAAAAAAAGAGAAAAAGAGAGGAGGGGGTCTTGTACATCAAAAAGTCCAAAAATTAGAAATCAAAAAAAAAAAAAAAAAAAGAGAGAGAGAGAGAATTGCTACTTGTTAGCAGCATCCGGAGGAGAATTTGAAGGCCCTGCTTCAGATTGTTTCTGAAGCCTTTCAAGTTGTTCTCGAATCTATTCCTCGAACCCTTCTAGCTGCACAACCCTGGGCACAAGGCCTGTAGCATAGGAATCTATCATTCTTTTCAGTTCGTCGTTCTCTCCTCTTAGGGACCTCATTGTCCGGTTAGATCGGTGGAGTGTTCGCTGGAGACGTTGGATATGGTCGTTCAACCTCTGAACTTCCATGCCCCTAGCATGTAGGCGTCGAGTCAGGTTAGCGGCAACTGTGGTTGCCTGAACGTTTAGGGCCAAGGCACTCCTCATGATATCCACATCCGACCTCGTACTCAGTAGCACCTCATCGTGAGGAGTGATAAGCTTTGCACCCACTGCAGCTGCGTTTGTAGGGTTGTACACCAAGGTATCACTCACCATGACTGGTTGGTCACCGGTTGGGAATACCGGGCGCCAGATGTTTGTCTGTGCTTTTGGCGCCGGCAGTACTTCTGGCACGATGTTTAGGTCTAGGTGGTTTGGAGAGGAAGAGGAGGATGCCATGAGAGTGAAGTCTTGGGAAGAGTTTTGAGTGTTGGATGGGAACTGTGGATCACTGGCAATCCAATCTTTGTTTTTTTTAAAGAAAGATTAAGGGTCATAAAGAGGGTTTTTTGACAATTAATGCGCTATTAGGGCACCCAGCGCGTCATCAGAGGATCCAACGGTATTAGGGTTTGAGGGTTATTTTAATCCTCTTGAGATTTGCATTTGTCGGCCAACATCGCCGTTTTGATGACATGGCTAAGATTCAATATGTCAGCCACAGTGTCTGTGTCGGTAGGAATCTTGGGCAGTTGGGTGAGAGATAGGCTTCCATATTTGGGCCCAGGGACTTGGACGTACCAAGTACCCATGGGAACAAGTTGAGTGTTATTGGGCTATCAGCCCAATACTCGTCCGTCAATAGGAATGGGAGCCCAGGTTGATTTGAATTTCTGATAGGTTTGAAAAACTTATTGCAAAATTGAAACAAGTAATTGGGCCTTTAAAGCAAAGAAATTAAACAATGATGTGGCCTACTTTAAACTAACCGACCCACTCGGCATTAAACTATTGAATCTGGCCTGGGTAATAACCTTGAAGCCCAATGTTATCTGAGTTTAAGCCCATTTAGTGTGAGGATTGTACAAAGATTGTGTAAGGAACTCATGCCTAATAAAAAAAAAAAAGAGAAAAAAATAAAAAAAGAAGGGGGCTGAGATCCAATTGAGAGTAGGATGAGTGCATTGTAAAGGGCTTAAATTCACAATGACATTGGATTTCACTTGATTTATCTTATGCTAATTCTTTGAAGAATTAGTAGACATGATGAGAATTGGCATAAGATAAATGGATTCTTAAAATGTTAATTATGTTGGGGTGGAACCTAAACAATTCTCGACTGGCAGAACACAATTGGTCGCTCAACAAAATCACAAGACCTCAGTACTGCTTGGGTTAGGTCGCCGACGACAAACAGATTAAGAAAAGATAGGGCCATGGCAGACTTTGCAATGATGGAAGTGTTGACCAGAATGGAGGCAACAATGGGAAAATTGGATGGGCGTTTGTCTGGGATAGAAAACCGCCTCCAAGTCTTGGAGAAAGAAAAAGAGAACGAAAAGTCAGAAGGAGAAACGACAAGTGAAGAGATACCTCCAGCAGAAAGAAAGGAGGAAGGGGCCTCAGGGGATAAAAAAGGCAAAGGAAAAGAAGAAAAAAAAAGGGGTTGAAAGTGAAATGTGGGAGGAAGATGATTATGCTGATTATTTAAAGAAGAAAAAAGAATGGGAAAAATGGGAGAAGTATACGGCAGGATAGGAGGAGATGAAAGAAAAGGTGGAAAAGATGCATGCAGCAATGCAAAAATCTCAAGGTATGGATGATTTCATGTTTGTTGGAGGGTCGTCCTCTGATCCTTTAGCAAATTTACCATCCAAATTCAAAATTGCTGACACGGAAAAGTTTGATGGGGGTTGAGATCCCAAACAGCACATTCGCTAATATATGAGCATTATAAGAATGAAAGGGATGAACGAAGCCCAAGCTGTAGCTGCCTTTCCATTATCACTTGTCGGGGAAGCCTCTAAATGGTACTATGGTCTGGATGATGCACAAGTTTCGTCTTGGGAAACCTTAATGAAGCTTTTCAAGGACCAGTATAATTACAATACCATGCTGGACACAACCTTGCGGGATCTTGAGATGATGGTACAAAAGTCTGGGGAGACATTCTCTGACTTCCTAATCAGATGGAGGAAAAAGGAAATCAAGATGGTGAACAGGCCCACAGAAAGAGATCAAGTCAATTTGATCATAAAAAATTTACAGCCTGTGTATTTCAACCGATTGTTAGCATCTCCTATCATGAATTTTGAGCAGCTGTATGATTGTGGGACCCGTATCGAACAAGCCATAAGCAGTGGTCAGGTGGATAGGTATGAAGGGAAGGCGATGAAGAAAACTTACGGGGCTGGAGGAAATGGTAGCGGTCAGGGAAGAAACAGGGTTGCCAATCCGCTTCCAAACTCAAGTACAGTAGCTGCTGTGAACCAAGGGGCTATAAGAGAATTCGATGATCTGGGAATGTCTTTATCTAAAGCTTTCGCCAATTTGATGAGGAAAGGACATCTGCAAGCCTTAGCACCACGTCCTCTGCCTAATCCTCTCCCACCACGATATAATTTGAATGAATTTTGTCATTTTCATCAAATGGCAGGGCATAAGACAGACAACTGTGCCAGGCTGAGGCATGAGATCCAGGACTTGATTGATAATAAGAAGATTCCCAAGCCGGGAGAAGGAGCCGAACCAAACATCCATCAGAACCCTTTACCAGAATACCAGAGGAATGTGGGGCTTATAGAACAAGGCACTGAGATACGGGATCCCTCCGGTCTTATAAGAGAAATAATGGTATTAGATGTTGATGCTTGGAAGGACTGCGGCGAAATCAACATCAAGAAAGGGGATTTCTGGGATTCTATGGATGATGAGGACGGAATTTTGCATTTGACTCGATCTGGGAGGCATTTCAAACCTTCTTACCTGGAGGGAGATCACCCAGGAAGAGAAGCTGAGCTAGAAAGGAACAATAAGAAGTCAGATGAAGAAGATGATGAGGATCGTGTGCTGAAACAATTAAAGAAAACTCAGGCAAATATCTCTATATGGGGACTCTTGGTAGCATCCAAAAGGCATTGGCAAGCTGTTTTGGAGGCCCTTGCCAGAAAAGAAGTACCTATGGAAATCTCACCAGAGCAAGTTGTAGCACTGATGGGTACAAACCTAGAAGGTGAAGCTGTATTGACGTTCTCAACAGAAGATTTGCCAGCTGAAGGAGTGGCACACGCCAAGCCCTTATATATCACCGTGGAATGCAGAGGAAAGAAAATACCGGTGGTTCTAGTGGACAATGGATCTGCCTTAAATGTCTGCCCAATGCGCACTGCCTCCCAGTTAGGACTCACTGAAGAGCAGCTTACGCCATCCGCCTTGACTGTACGAGCCTACGATAATGGATGTCGCAAGATTGTGGGGACCTTCAAAGCCGCATGTACTGTGGGACCAGTCGAGTCTGAAGTAGAATTCTGCGTGATGGACATTGATACCAATTTCAATCTCCTATTGGGTAGAACATGGTTACACCCACTAGGAGCCGTACCCTCCACTGTTCATCAGAAGATCAAGCTCCCATGGAAGGAAGGAATTCTGATAATACAAGGGGATGGTGAAATCACTGCTCCGGTCTGCGAGGTAAAGGAAGAAGAAGCTGAAATAGCTTGGAGGGGATTTGAGATTATACAGGTTATTGAGAAAGAAGGACCGTATGAGATAGAAATGATTCCACCAGATCTTGGGGAGGGTGTTGGTCATATTGCTGCTCATCTCATGAGAAAGATGAATTTTATGCCTGGGATGGGTTTGGGAAAGTATAATCAAGGAGTAGCTGAGCTCCCTAATTTCAAACCGCAAGATAATCGTCTTGGTGTGGGATACAATGGCGAAAATAACAGCTTACCGGTCAACAAGGGCACACTTAATGGGAACTTTGTTAAAGAAAGAGATGACTTTCCTTACTGTGGATTCCCAGAACCTTGGTTCGATCGTATGACCGAAAAAATGGTCCGAGGATTGGAAATCTTTTTCAAGGCAGTGCTGAAAATCGAGGAAGAAAAGATGACCGATGTGAAGAAGGAAGAGTCTAAGACTGAAGACTGGAAGGATCTTCTAGAAGGGGAAACGATGCAAGCACTACTGGAACCCAAGCAGACTGAGAGGATTAATGCCTTGACTGATGAAGATGCTGCTGACGACTCCGCCAATCTGATCACTTCTGCTGATGGAAGTAATAGCACATGGGAATGGAAAAAAGGGGTTGAAATTGTAACTAGCATCATAACTGAGAATAAGCTCAAACCCAAAAATGTGACCACCCCTTTTGTTGGAAATAACATCTTTAATTCCGCGTATTTCGATGTGTCTTTCTATGATGAAACTGCATTATCGCAGGATATTGATTACATTGAAGAATTAATTAAAAAAGATCAAGAAAGGAAAGTAATACCTATTCAAGAAGAAACTATTTTAATAGACTTAGGTATTAATGAGAATCATAAAGAAATACGAATTGGTTCCACCTTATCTGAAGAGGAGCGGGGCAAATTGACAGCTTTGTTGCATGAGTATAATGATGTGTTCGCCTGGTCTTATCAAGATATGCCTGGTATTGACCCCGAGATAGTACAGCATCACATACCAATAAAAGAAGACGCTAAGCCAGTGAAGCAGAAGTTTCACCGCATGAAGCCTGAGTTGATGATAAAAATCAAAGATGAAGTCACTAAACTTCTTAAGGTGGGGTTCATTCAGACGATGACACGAACTGACTCGGTGGCCAATATTGTACCGGTTCCAAAGAAAGATGGGAAGATACGAATGTGTGTAGACTACAGGGATCTCAACAAGGCATGCCCGAAAGACGATTTCCTGTTGCCTCACATTGATGTCCTGGTGGATAATACAGCTAGAAGTGCAATGATGTCATTCATGGATGGGTTCTCAGGCTACAATCAGATTAAGATGGCTCCGGAAGATGTAAGCAAGACAACCTTTGTGACAGAGTGGGGAATCTATGGCTACACAGTCATACCTTTTGGCATGAAGAATGCAGGAGCGACTTACCAGAGAATGGCTACAACACTCTTACACGACATGATGCACAAAGAGGTGGAAGTATATGTTGATGACATGATTGTGAAGTCAGAAACTAGAGAAGAACACTGGGCCAATCTGAAGAAGTTCTTTGATAGAATCAGGAGATATAAGCTGAGGCTGAACCCGCAAAAATGCACTTTTGGGGTAACGATTGGGAAATTACTGGGTTATGTGGTGAGTAGCAGAGGTATTGAAATAGATCAGGTAAAGATCAAAGCCATCCTTGAAATGGCGCCTCCAAAAACTGAGAAAGAGATCAGAGGATTCCTGGAGCGATTGCAGTATATCAGCCGTTTCGTAGCCAAGATGACCACTACCTGTGAACCAATCTTCAAGTTACTGAAGAAAGGAGAAAGCAAAGAATGGAATGACCAATGCCAACGAGCTTTCGATGCAGTAAAAGAGTACCTTTTAAAACCACCAGTTCTACAGCCTCCTAGGTTGGGAAGACCCTTATTGCTTTATTTATCAGTATTCGAGGAAGCATTGGGATGTATGTTGGCTCAGGATGATGGACAAGGAGGTGAGTATGCCATATACTACCTCAGCAAGAAGTTGCATGATTATGAAACACGTTATTCCCCAATTGAGAAATCGTGTTTCGCTCTTGTGTGGGCTGCAAAGAAGTTAAGACACATTCTGTTGAGTTATGAAGTTCGGGTGGTGGCTCGGATGGATCCACTGAAATACTTGTTTGAGAAGGCTGTGCTGAATGGGAGAATGTCGCGATGGGCAATAATCTTGGCAGGATATGAATTGAAATATGTCACTCGGAAGAGCGTAAAAGGGCGAGCAATAGCAGAACATTGTGCAGAGCATCCAGTCGTAGGGCAAACTCTTGATGACGATTTCCTGGATGAAGATGTTTTGACAATTGAAGAAGGAAGGATGTGGACGATGTACTTCGACGGAGCCTCAAACCAATACGGGGATGGGGTCGGGGTATTACTAATTGCTCCAGATGGTTCGCATATCCCAATGTCTGTAAAGTTGAATTTTGAGAATTCAAACAACACAGCAGAGTATGAAGCATGCATCGCGGGAATGGAGGCTCTATTGGTTTTGGGGGTACGAGAAGTGGAGGTTTATGGTGATTCTGCCTTGGTAATATCCCAAGTTCAGAAAATATGGAGAACCAGAGAAGAACATCTCAAGCCGTACCAGGGGTATTTGGAGAAATTAGCTCGGAAGTTCGATAAAGTTACTTATACTCCACTCCCTAGGTCACACAATCAGTTTGCCGATGCTCTAGCGACTCTAGCATCCTATGATCAATGTGCCAGAAGGAGCCCCAATAAAGCCGTTAAGTATAAACCAGAGGTCTCGACCTGCATATGAAGAGGCTGTGATGCTAATAGATGCAGAACCTAATGATGGGAAACCTTGGTACTATGATATCAAGAATGTGATTGAGAAAGGGGAATATCCAGAAGGCGCTAATCGGAAGGATCGAAGGGCATTACGCCTTATAGCCGCTCAATATATCTTATGTGGAGGAGATTTGTATAGAAGGTCGTATGATGGGGTCCATTTAATGTGTGTGGATGAAGAAAAGGCCCGAGTTCTTATGGGAGAGGTGCATGAAGGTGTCTGTGGGCCTCACATGAGCGGCAAGATGTTAGCCAAGAAGATAGTCAGAATGGGGTATTTCTGGACAACCATGATAAGAGACTGCGTGGAGTACGTAAAGAGGTGTCATCAATGCCAGGTATATGCCAATTTGAATTACATGCCGCCAGTGGAATTGCATCAAATGACCTCACCTTGGCCATTCTCCACCTGGGGCATCGACATAATTGGAGAAATTAAACCCAAGGCTACGGGTGGGCACAAGTATATTCTGGTTGCCATAGATTATTTCACCAAATGGGTAGAAGCTTCTGCTTATGCGGAGTTGAAGTCGTCACATGCAGCTCGATTCATTGAACAGAACATTATATGTCGATATGGAGTGCCGCATGAAATAATCACAGATAATGGGTTACATTTCCAAAATGAGGTCAAGGTGCTACTCGAAGAGTATCAGATAAAGCATCACAAGTCTTCCCCGTATAGGCCTCAGACGAATGGAGCGGTAGAAGCTGCCAACAAGAACATCAAATCCATCCTGGAGAAGAGTACAGTCACGTACAAAGACTGGGCGGAGAAACTACCATTTGCACTATGGGGATATCGTACATCTGTAAGAACGTCAACTGGTGCAACACCATACTCTTTGGTGTACGGGATGGAAGCTGTACTGCCAGTGGAGATGGAGGTTGGTTCGCTGAGGGTCGTGGTGGAGAATCGGATACCAGAAACAGAATGGGTGAAGAGCAGATATGAACAATTGGCATTGATTGACGAGAAGAGATTGCAGGCTCTGTATCATGTCCAAGGCTATCAGAAGAGAGTCGCTAGAGCTTTCAACAAAAGGGTGAGGCCTAGAGGACTAAAGGAAGGAGATTTGGTGCTTAAACAAATGCAAGCGCAGATATTTGATCCAAGGGGCAAGTTCAGGCCCACTTGGATGGGCCCGTACATTATAAAGACGATCATGACAGGAGGGGCAGTTAAGTTGATTGATGGGGACGGTAACGAACTCATGCAACCAGTCAACATGGATCGATTACGGAAGTACTATGTATGAGAAGAAGCATATGAACTACGAGGACCTGATTTCCCAAGAAGAAGAAAAAGGGAAAGAAACAAATCATGATATCGCAACGTTTAAATTGGGAATACGTAGGCAGCCCTGAATGGGTGCGGTCCATATTATGGAAAGAAAATGAAATGTTATAATCTGTGGAGGCAATGGTGGAACTAATCCGTAATTATCAAGATTCTTGTTAAATACATGGGTCAATTAAAAGCGAATTCTTGAGAATGGATAACTAGTACATCCTGATCATTTTTATTTAACTTAAAAATGTAAGAAGGAAACGATGAAATGTGCAGTGAAATCTGAAGAAAGAGGCATCGGCATACGTTTCATTTTCACTTTCTTATCCTCTTTGAAGGCCCTTCTTCTCCAGTTGATTCTTTCCTCTTATGGGGAGACTTTAGTTCCACTTTCTTGGCATTTTCTAAATCCCTAGCCAGCCAGTCATAATAGGATGATGGTGAGCTCACTAATGTCGGAGCCCGAAGGTTGCCCATCCGGGACCTATTTTCCCATGATGATTGAACTCGCTCAACGGCTCGAGAGAAGATGGGGCATGTGTATCCAGCATGATCTTTGATAAGAGCGTATTGATTCTTCCCGAATTGACGTGCAATACGAGACGCAAGACAGTATGAGATATCATGCAGACCAATCAACATTACACTCCCGGGGAATACTAACTCGGTGGTCATTTGATCGATATGCCACCACGGGTAGTGCCAAAGGATGTGGTGACAAGACAAAGAGCCTAAAAATTCGTGCAGTTTCTCATGATTGGGAAAAGATTTAGCTAGCTTGCGATAGCGATAATGTTCTGGACAAAAAGGATATATTGTTGGCGCTTCAACCAATTGGAGACGTTCATGCAGCCATATCTGATGGATGGGAAAAGTAAAAAAAAAAAAAAAAAAAAAAAAAATTGTGTTGATTCGATAGATTAATGATATGGGAATAACTGATTACCTGTAATAGAAGAGGGCTGCCACGCAATAAAGAAGTCCCTTTTCGCACTGCATCGTCGAGGCCATTGAGGGTTTCTGCAAGAATCATCATGCATGGATTATGGGAAGAAATGTGTTGTACCACATGAAGGAGAGCCAGATCAACTGAGTGGAGGTCACTGATGAGAAGATATCCCGCTAATAAGCATAGGCAAAGAGCCTGGAATGCATAATTGTCTGGTAAAGGAAGAGCGGTAGAAAAGTGCTGCACAAGAGGCTCGAGATTTATGGTAGAATTAATGCACCATGATCTGGCCTACTATACAGAAATGTTTAGAGCCAAGGCAAGGTCAGGAGAATGGAGCATGGCTTGAGAAGGAAACAAGGGATCATGGGAAACGGGGTAATTAAGAATTGCACTAAATTCCTCTATGGTGGGGCAAATCTCTATGTTGTTAAAACGGAACACATGACGAAGAGGGTCCCAATATTTCATAGCTGTTGAGAGGAAACCTTCGTTGATCCTCACTTGGCAGTAGTGGATTAAAGAAGAAAGATGAGTTGATTCAAGTAGATGGGCTGTTTGCCGGTGGACAGACAGAAGCCACCTTTTGATATTCAGGAGAGAGAAGGAGACTGCCATGATATTTTGAAAGGATGGGAGAGTAAAGGGGAAGGATCACCTATTTATAGAAGGAAGAACGACGATGCTGGCTTAAATAGGGAGGTGCTCCATGCACCAAAAGTCGTTTTTTAATGATGAAAAGGTGGGCTGTGTTGGTCAAAGCACAAAAAAATGAGGTTGACATTCCCCATGCGTACGCACGGTTTCTCATGCGTACGCATATCTGTAATATGCGTACGCACCATTCTTCATGCGTACGCACCCCTATTCATGCGTACGCATACTTTGATTATGCGTACGCACCCCAAGGCCAAATTCATCTTTTTTACTCGTTTCCTGCTTTGTGATATGTTTGGTCCTCAACCCACTCATTACCATCCACCTGATAAACTTTGTTGGGTTTATTTCTCGTTTAATGATGCGGATACAATAAATAAAGTAAAAGGGGAGACAAAAGGGAGATATCACCACCGAAAGATGCAAACAAAAGGCAAGAACATCAATCATATGGATAGAAAGTACGAGGCACCCATGTGCCTAATTCAGTCAAAAGGGAGGATAGTGCACCCATGTGCAGATCAAATGTGTAAGATAAGAAGTAAACAAAAGAAAAAGAAATTGTTTAAGTTACACCCCAAATAATAAATTGTTTTAAGAAAGCAAAGCTAAAAGGGCCCTCCACGACACCCCCGTCCCCGAGTGCTCCTGCTCCTAACACTAGGGGCATGAGATGAGCTTCCACCCTGCTGAGCGCTCGAAGCCTCATCACCACCACCTCCAGGGGGACCTCCAGGTGGACCACCAGGTGCCATTGGACCTCCGTACAATCTCATAGAATAATCCGTCACCATAGCCTTCAGGCTTCCTACTAGCTGGATCATGTCCGCGGACTCAGCCATGTTGAGCTGCAATGGGGAAAAAATGCGAATAGTCATACATATATGTGCACATATTTTGCAAATAAATTCACTATACAGGAAGGAAAAAGAGGAGAAGAGCAGGTACGCACTCTGCGAGTGCCAGGAGCCATCGGATAGCCCAGAACGTTGTCCCAGCGCAGGATCTCATTCTCAATAAAATATCCAGCGGGCGACCATTCAGTCACACGCCAGCCAGGCAACACCGGATTAATCCCTTCATCCTCACCCTCATTAGCAGGAGGAACAACCTAGGAAGAAATGCAATCAGCAAGAGTTCAAGTTGTACAGTAAATTGAGGCAATGAAATGAAAAGGAATATATACCTGGGGCCCAAGGAGCCGGGGCATGAGAAACTCAGCTGCAAACATGTCATAATCTCCATCAGGAAGGAGACGAGCATCACAAGGTATACCTGCCTGCCAGACGCCCAAGTCCTCCTCACTGATGTTGTATGGGTAGATCATGAAGGAAGGAGGAAGCATAGGCACCCGTTGCCATGCAAGGACCTCATCAGAAAGCTGCCACATGACCCTCTCCGGCAAGTAAACAGCTCAGGAAATAGGAGAATCGAGTATAGAGCAGGTCAGTGAAGCCCTCAATGCTGCATTATGCATGGCCTGGTCGCTAGTGAAGGGGACACCAGTCCATGGGCGGGGTCGAATCTGTAAGAAGAAAAGTCAGAAAATTACAAGGAAATCAAGGTACTTGGTTAGAGAATTCTAAAGGATTATACCTTGTTCAAGGGCGTAGTGTCTAAGAATTCGCGTATACGGTCATACCCCGATATAGGACGACCATCATCCCCGGTGAAGTCGATGTAGCGACGGGCCCAAAGCTGTGTTAAAAAGTCTGACGGGCATCAGAATATAATATGGAAGCAAGTAATAAACAAAGCAATAGAAGAAAGCTTACCGCCCATAATCGCCAACATCCCGTGATGGAAGAAATCTGGTCCCTGCTCAACGAATCCATGGAGGTATATAGATAAGACAGGACTGCCTGACCCCAAGCAAACTGACTGCAAGTCTCCAAATCCTCCAAAGCTACTAGCCAGACAGTGGTCATAGATTGGGCAGAATTTGGGAAAAGAAAAGCACTAATCAAGTATAGGATGAAACTCCGCGCCATGATCTGTTGCTCCTGGGTAGTCCCCTGGGGTCCATACTGAAAGGCCTCTGCCACATCGGTGTAATGACAGTGGCCCGATGTAAAGCTCGTCCCTATCACCCGAAGGTGAAACTGTGCGACTTCTCCCCGGAAGGATATGAGGATGGAATAGAGGAGCCCACCACCCTCAGCCCGGTCAATCTGAAGATGTCGTAAGGAGTGATGGTTAGCTCTCTACCAGCGATATGCATGGTGTGGGTAGAGTCCCACCATCTCTCACCGATGCAGTAGCAAAGGGATTTGCTCCCGTCATATGTCAGGAGATCCACGACTGACCCAAAGCCGGCCTGAATAACGTACCCCTTGGTGTTGTCATTCAACCGCTTCCACCAAGCCCAGGCAGTGGAAGCATTCCCCCGAGTGGAGAGATCGCGACGCGCCTGCCAAGAGCCAAACAGGTAAATGACAGCACAGGTATGTGATAAGTAACAACAGGTGATGCTTCAAAAGTGCCAAAAGAAGGAAAACAGGAGAATAAGTTGGCACCACCCGAGTCATGCGTACGCATAATTTAATATGCGTACGCATGATAAGACTGTGCGTACGCATGAGTCTTCATGCATACGCATATTAATTTATGCGTACGGTCCATGAGACCATGCGTACGCCTGGTTCGGTGCAGAGTTTTTTATGTGTTTATTTATCGTGTCTGTAAGTGAAAGGTTTGATTTTTAGGCCAATCTTGGGTTTAAAAATGAGTTTTTTCTTCTTACGTACATATGTCAGATGGGGTCAAAGATTATTCTCTTGGTTTCGTCAAATATATGCTCAGTTTCGAATAGGGTATTTTGTACAGTGGACTTTGCACAACAAAACAATTAAAAGATTTGATTTTTAAGGTTCATTTACGGATGAAAGGATAAGATAATGGTTTTGGTAATGCTTCCAACCCAGATTCCACAGATGTCTCATGCATTATTTCAGATCTATATATTGACATAAGTTTTGTGAAAGAAAACAGGTGTAAAGAGAGCGTACCTCGCCCACCCGACAACGCCGGGACAAGTGCTCCGCCGGGAGGAAAGTAGGAGTGATGACCTCACCAGAACGAATGGTAGGCAGCCACCTCTTGTTGACAGAATCGTCCCCTTGAGAGTGAGAAGACCCATGCTGTCGTTGTCTCTTGGGAGCCATGAGAAGAACACAGTGGATGAAGGAAAAAGAAGAGTTTTGGAAGAAGGAGAAGTTGTAAAGAATGAGAATGAGAAAAGACGGCTGAAAAGAATGAGAAGGAGAAAGGGTTTCAAACCCTTTATAAGTATCGCCTCGAAAAGCGTGCGAATGCTGAGGGGATTAAAACCATGCGTACGCATGGCGGTTCCAAGCGTACGCATATTTTAAAATGTGTACGCATGATTTGACCAGGTTTGACCATGCGTACGCATGGTGGTTTTGAAACTTGAAAAAGGAGCGCGACTTTTGGGATGCTGATTCCCCATAGCGTGCGTACGCATGGTTTGACTGAGATTGAAAATTTTGACTCAAGTTTGTCTGCGAAAAACTTGATTTGCCTTGAGTGGTCCCGACCCTGATTTTTGGAAGGAATTGCTGCGGAGTTCCGACATTGATGCCTGAGACTTGCTGCGGGAGTCTTACTTTGCCTTGATTGGGCAAACTTATAATTGGTTGACTGGGATGCTGCGGGACCAGTCAAACCTTGATGGAATATTCATAACTAGAATTGCTGCGGGGTTCTAGCTTGTCTTAAAATTTGTTGAAGAAATCTTCCCTAGGGTTGATTTGACTTTGATAACACGAACTACGTGAGGGTCTGATCTGCGCGGAGTACGTAGGCAGCTGGATGCGTCTGGCACGACCCAATTCATTGCTTGATTGCATACATAAGGATGAGATATTTGTCACACTCTGGGGATTTTCTGCGGAAATCCCACTTTGATCATTTCGAACTACATAAGGGTCTGATCTCTACTGAGTACGTAGGTAGCTAGATGCGTCTAGCACGACCCGACACATTGCATGAGTGCATGTGATTTGCATGTGGACAAAATGTCCGTCTAGAGATTTTCTTTCGAATCCTCCCCACGAAGTGGCGAGAATTCGAAAGAGGGGCAACTGTAGACACCCCATTTTGTCCCTACATTTGATGATGATTTCCCGATGATGAGGTCCACAATGTTTGCCGTTTACTCGGGTCTCTTTCTATGCGCAAAGCAAGCAAATGGGGATTCAAACGATTAAATTAGATAGCCGAGGAATGTGGTGCGTACGCATATTTACAATATGCGTACGCATGGTGGTTTCATGCGTACGCATGAATAGCCATGCGTACGCATAAAATGAATATGCGTACGCATGAGATTCTATTTTCATCATTCACCTCCCACTTCGACCGAAAGTTTTGTCGGGGAACTTGATTGGCCTTGAATTGGCCCGACCGTTGAACAAAGGGAGCGTGGGGGGATCAAAGAAGATGGGGTTTGAGGTCATGCATGACGACCTCACCCGAGTAATGTTTTCCTATAAATAGCAGGAGCTCCTAGGAGCTTGGGGAGGACGGACTGAGAAGACGGTCAGAGGGGGAGAGGTCAGACGGGGACAGGAGGAAATAGATAGGGAAATAATGAAAGGCAAGATTTTGGGTAACTGCTAGTTATTCTGAGGGTGAGAGAAATGTGGGGAAGGTGGGAGAAATAAACTGAGAGAAAAGAGAGGAAAATATAACAGAGAGTTAGACCGGTGAGACTGGGAAAAGCTTGTTTTGCGCAACAGGGGAGACGCTGCCGGGTTGACGATGGACCTGAGGGAAGGATTTAATTTCAATTTGCTTTATTTCTAAGAGGTACACAGTATTTATTTATTTATATAATTATGTAGGATGTTTAGAAGTTGATTTATTGTATACACTGTCCATTTTTGGCCAATAATGTTCTTCGGGAGGTCCAAATCCGCGGAGAAGATGATTTGGTGAAACCATGAGTACTCGCGAAATATCATGCGTATGCATAATTTTATTATGCATATGCATGGTATGTGCGTACGCATGGTGAGACCATGCGTACGCATGATAATACCATGCGTACGCATGGTAAGACCGCGAGTACTCGCGACAGTGCGTTTTCTCTTATTTTCATTCTGTTAAGGCTTCTATATTTTGTTATTAAATGTTTATGCTTTATTTATTTATCCTATGCCATTAATCCATCATTCGTGTGTGCCATTTATTTATTGTATGATTAACAGGTGATCCGGATTTTATTAAAATATTAAATATGGTCAATGAATACAAGAATGAGGGCCGGTTTATTACCGGGCATTGTTGGGTGCCTAACACCTTCCCAACATGTACCCTAGCTACGAACCCATCTCTGGTCAATAAAATTGGTCCTGGACCCTTCCAGGTGGCGACTCTCATTTGCACGCTAATCCTAAATGGATTAGCACCATCAGAAAGCAGAAAAGCAGGTAAATACAGGAGAATTGGGGGAACGCGCGAGCGCGCGCGGCGGCGGTGAAAAGGTCGGTGCGACCACAACAAGAAATAAATATTCTTACAAATTCTGATTTAATAACTCCTGAAGAGGAAAATGTCCCTGAAGAGACAGAAAACAATAAAGAGGCATATGTACATGGAAATGAAGAAATTTCCATAAACTATACATGTACAAAAGAATTGTGGGATCGCTCAGAAGTGGTTATGTATTTTCTTTCGCAGTAGCTACTGAAATTTCGAAAGATGATGATGATCTCAAACCACGCACTGTAGACGAATGTCACAGTAGACCTGATTGGTTAAAGTGGAAAGAAGCAATCCAAGCAGAATTGGATTCGCTAGAAAAACGTAAAGTATTTGGACCTGTAGTCCTAACACCCAATGATGTGAAACCCGTGGGTTACAAATGGGTGTTTGTAAGAAAGCGTAATGATAAAAATGAGATCGTCAGATATAAAGCTCGTTTAGTAGCACAAGGTTTCCTACAAAGACCTGGGATTGATTATGAAGAAACATATTCACCTGTAATGGATGCCATTACATTTCGATATTTAATTAGTTTGTCAGTCTCAGAAGGACTTGACATGCGTCTTATGGACGTAGTTACTGCATATTTATATAGAAAGTTAGATGCAGATATATATATGAAGATCCCTGAAGGATTCAAATTGCCTGAAGCAAATACATCACAACCACGAAATATGTACTCAATTAAACTAAGACGATCCTTGTATGGATTAAAACAATCTGGAAGAATGTGGTATAATCGTCTCAGTGAGTACTTAGTTAAAGAAGGATATATTAATAATCCTATATGCCCTTGTGTATTTATAAAGAAATCAGAATCTGGATTCGCCATCATTGCAGTCTATGTTGAAGATATAAATTTAATTGGGACTCCTGAAGAGCTCATGAAAGTTGTTGAATATTTGAAAAAAGAATTTGAGATGAAAGATTTAGGGAGAACAAAATATTGTCTCGGCCTGCAGATCGAGAATAAATCAAATGGAATTCTTATCCATCAATTAGCTTATACCGAAAAGGTATTGAAACGTTTTAATATAGATAAAGCGCATCCACTAAGTTCTCCCATGGTGGTTCGATCTCTTGATATTAAGAAAGATCCATTTCGCCCCAAAGAAGATAATGAAATGCTAATTGGTCCTGAAGTACCATATCTTAGTGCAATAGGTGCTTTGTTATATTTAGCACAATGCACTAGGCCTGATATAGCATTTTCAGTCAACTTATTAGCAAGATTCAGTTCTGCTCCAACTCGACGACACTGGAATGGTATTAAACATATTTTACGCTACCTTCGTGGAACTACAGATATGGGTTTGTTTTACTCAAAGGAATTAGCCCGTGGTCCTTGTTTAGAAGGATATGCAAATTCTAGATACCTTTCTGATCCTCACAAAGCTCGCTCACAAACAGGGTATGTATTTACATGTGGCAATACAGCGATCTCTTGGCGATCTACAAAGCAGACTTTAATTGCTACATCTTCTAATCACTCTGAGATACTTGCACTCCATGAAGCAAGTCGTGAATGTGTATGGTTAAGATCTGTAGTCCATCACATTCGAGACACATGTGGGTTACCTCTGATTAAAAGTATGCCAACAACAATTTATGAAGATAATGCTGCATGTATTGCACAAATTCAAGGAGGGTACATCAAAGGTGATAGAACCAAACACATTTCACCAAAGTTCTTCTACACTCATGAACTCCAGCAGAGGCATGAAATTGATGTGAAGCAAATACGTTCCACTGATAATCTTGCGGATTTATTCACCAAGGCCTTACCATCGTCAACATTCAAGAAATTGGTATATGGCATTGGAATGCATCGGGTTTGCGATCAGTTAAGTTGATACTTATCTTCTTATCAGGGGGAGTATTCATTTTTGGACATATGCACGCTGTGCTCTTTTTCCTTCGCCTTGGTTTTGTCCCATTGGGTTTTCCTGGCAAGGTTTTAATGAGGCAGTTTCTTTAGTGTGTCCAACACCACTCTAAGATTTACAAAAATGTTGTACTCTTTTTCCTTCACTAGTTTTTCCCCACTGGGTTTTTCTAGTAAGGTTTTTAACGAGGCACATTATCTTAGTGTGGTGGACATCCAAGGGGGAGTGTTATAAATATTAAACATTGAGTGGAAATTGAGTGGATGTCCACACCCCCTCCACTTTGTGATAATGGGAACACCACTTCATAAGTGGGTTAGGTAATCCCATCATGTGGACCTAATGCAAACAAAGATAAAAGGGGAAGGGGAGAAAGAAGAGAATATGTATTCGGAGAGAATGAAGGGAAGAGACTGAGATAGTGTATCTCAAAGAGTTTTGCTGATCCTTGTATAATGTTTATACATTCAGATGGAAATCAAAGAAGATGAATGAGAAATTTATTCTCCTCATAACTTGTTCTAAATTCTTGGTTTTACAACAGGTAATTATATAATGGCATTTATCACATCACATGTACAATTCAGCCCAAAAGGACAAAAGGGAAAGAATCACAGACAAAAAGGGGAGAATCACCACACACAAAAAGACAAACCCGGCCCCACAAGTTTACAAACCCATGACTTCTGACGCACCAATCCCACAAGTTTAAAAAAAAGAAAAAATTCAGGTAAATCGTGTTGGGCCAACACAATTTTGGGGTAAATCGTGCTACCCAACATGATTTTAGGGTCCATATATTATTTTTATACGGGTTTAAATGGCCATATAAAAATGATATATGGACCCCAAACAATTGATCGGCTATTGCAACCCCCCATTCTTATAACCCCACCCCTTTTTTTTTTTTTGGTTTTTAAGATTTCATGAAAAATATAAAAGGTTTTTGCAAAAACCGGCCACTTGATCCTTTAGAAAACATTATTTTGAATAACTTTGCAGAAGAAAGTTTTTCCAAAATCTATCGTTTAGCTAGACTTTTTGGCAAAAAATGAAATAAAGGCTATAAATGGCTAAAAAGTATATTTAAACGATAGATTTAGAAAAAACTTTCTTCTGCAAAGTTATTCAAAATGATTTTTTCTAGTGGACATGACGGCCGGTTTTCATAAAAACCTTTTATATTTTGCATAAAAACTTAAAAACCTAAAGAATGGGGGTGGGGTGATAAGAATGGGGGATTGCAATAGCCATTCCCATCTAAAAGGGAACGGCTATTGCAACCCCACTTTTTTTATCAAAGCCCACCTTCTTAGTTTTTAAGATTTTATGCAAAATATAAAAGGTTTTTACAAAAACCAGTCGTGTTGCCTACTAGAAAACATTATTTTGAACAACTTTGCAGAAAAAAGTTTTTCTAAAATCTTTCATTTAAGTAAATCTTTTGGCAAAAAATAAAATAAAGACTATAAATAGCTAAAAAGTTTACCTAAACGATAGATTTTGGAAAAACTTTCTTCTACAAAGTTGTTCAAAATGATGTTTTCCAGCAGACAACGCAATCTGTTTTTTGTAAAAACCTTTTATATTTTGCATAAAACCTTAAAAACCTAAAAGATGAGTGATAAAAAAGTGGGGTTGCAATAGCCGTTCCCAATCTAAAATAGTGAGCCAGCTAGGCTTAGGTGGGCTTGGGGTTAGCTCAACAAGCTTCATTTAGAGCTCAAGTTCAACTCATATTAAGCCCCATCTGCCGGAGTTCGAATTTGTAAATCTACAAATGTCACTATAGCCTAGTCATTTCCAGTGCTCGAGTAAGTAATATGCCCGGGTTTTTTTTTTTTTTTTTGGGTGCAATAAAAAGACGTACTCTTGAAACTAAGTGCGAATTCTGGGTAATTTCCCTACCATTCATGACAACAATGAATGCGGAAGGTGCATTTGGGCTAGTTTCATGTGTCCCAAGTTGGGGATATATAACACTCCATATTTTGACTAACTTTATTATTGTTTTTAAAATATATATAGAGGATGATGATCAGGTGAACTCGTGCAAGAACTCGCGTAATGTGTAGAATAGATCCAATTAACCTTAATTGATATGAATTAATCTAGTTTAGTCTAGTCATAAACTACTTTATAAACCGATTGGCTTATTTGACATACAAAAATTGAAAATTGGCTCAATCAACTGCATCAATCATTAATTTGCTAACCTTGATTAAAATAAAATAAAAATTTTTAAAAAAAAAAGAAAGAAAGAAATAATAAAATATTTAGGAATTCTAACTTTCAATTATTAGTATGCCTAAATTAATTAATTATTTTTAATTTTACAATAATGTAAATAAATAAAAAAACAAGAAAACTATACAAGGCTTATTGTTTTATTGTTACTTTTTCTTTTGTAAGATTGAAATATTTTTTTTCTATTTATGATATTTAGTTACTTGTTTAGATCCAATTGACTTGGCTGGTTGATACTTTTTAACTAACTCATTGAATAGGAGCCACTTGTTATACAAGCTAGGATTGTTGGGACCTCCAACCATTTTTTACTAACTATATAAACTAAGCAGCAAGTTGCCCTTTTTTTTCTTTTGCATTTTTTTTTCCTTTGTTTTTGATATGGGTAAAATTATTCAAGCACATTTTTATACTAACTTGAGATGGTTACCTGCCGGTTCACCCAGGTGTTCTCCACGTTTGGGTTTTTCTCCGAGTTTTCCTCCAAGAATATCTCCTCATGTATTTTTCCATTACACTCCTACTAGGATTCTAGGATTCTAGGATAAGGAGAATGAAAATATCTTACGTAAATGGGAGTTGAGAGATTCACTCGGGAGTATGAGTTTGCCTAGGACTCTAATATCCTAATTCAACTAGGAGAGTGATCCTCATCATTTATAAATATGGAGTCTCTTCGCACACGAAGGTATGTTCTAAACTCTATTATTTAATCCCACTTTCTCCTGAATATTTCCTGACTTAAGCATCGGAGAGGCTCCCGTTGGCACCCTACCGGTCATTCGAGCCCTTCTTTTGTAGGTTGGCACAAGGAGCACGTGGGACGACTGTTGGAGATCTTTTGATATCAACAGTTTGGCGCCGTCTGTGGGAAACGACATCAATTTCCCTTGCTAACAACATATGGTGAGCACCCGATCGAAGTGAATAGAGAACCACAATCTGGCACTAGAAAATAATCAGCCTCAGGGTTCTATTAATATGGAAGGGCAAGATCCTAGAAGAAACCCTGTGCTAGGTAACCATGCACGATCTCGAGAGGCAAACACCCATGTCATTGACGAGGAAGCATCTCACGATCAGCAACTGGGTGCCTCTCCTGAACGGCATGGGAAAGCATCTCATGATCAACATCCAGAATGAATGAATCTCCTAGAGAAAAAGGTGGACATTATTTACGATATGATCGAGAAGCTCGTTGATCATACCCAAGGAAATTCTTGCCAAAACCCGAATCCCTCGCAAAACAATCTCGAACCACCTAAGAACAATCACCAGAATGCGAATCATGGGTCAACTCACCTAAGAGAGGAGCAGGATAGCAGTGGCGCATCTCGGAGCCCCGTTAGGGCAGCCTATGCTCGTCCTAGAAAGAGGGCAAACCACCAAAACCCCTAGGTGAAACTCAATGATTTTAGAGCAGACCATCTCCGTGACAAGAAGATAGAGGACCTCGATGCACAACTCGGGGCAGTCATTAAAGTCGTAAAAGGCCAAGGTACCTTTGATCTCGATGACTTCTTCGAAACTGAGCCTCCTTTCACCCGAGAGATTATGGAAGAGCCCTTACCACCTAAATTTCTTATGCCTCAATTCGATGCATACAATGGTACCACTGACCTTGTGGACCACCTTAACTCCTTCAAGACTATGATGTTGCTCCATGGGGCACCAGATCCGATAATGTGCTAGGCATTTCTTGCTACTTTTAAGGTGTTAGCTCGAACTTGGTACAATAAATTGCAACCCAGGTCAATTACAAGTTTCGCCCACCTTGGGAAGCAGTTTGTTATGTATTTTCAAAGCAGCAGGCGGCATCGTAAGACCACAACACATCTGTTTGCCCTTAGGCAAAAAAGGGACGAATCACTTAAGGAGTTTCTTCATCGTTTTAACACTGAAACTTTAGAGGTTGATAGTGTTGACGAAAAAGTAGCTATTGCCTCCTTAATGGATGGGCTCAAGATATCTAGGTTCCTATTTTCCCTTTCCAAAAAACCGCCCACCACAATAGCTAAACTACTGACAAAAGCAGAAAGGTACATAGCAGCCGATGATTTATACAATGCTAAAAGGGATAAAGAAGGGGATAGGCGAGATCGTAAAAGGAAGGAGCTTGAGAAGAGCAGATTAGAGCATAATGGCTCTTCTAAGCGAGGAGGTGAAAGGCAAAATAGGTCAGACATTCGCCCAGGACATCGCCCCGCCTTCAGGAATTCTCTCCATTAAATAAGTTCATTTCACAAGTGCTAGCGACTATAAAATCAAAGGATTACCTCAGGTGGCCTACAAAGATGAGACAATCCTCAAATCGTGATAAAACTAAGTATTGTGAGTTCCATTGAGATTATGGACACAATACAGATACCTGCTACAAACTGAAAGAGGAAATTGAAGCCCTGATTAAAAGGGGCTACTTGCTGGAACATTTAGCAGATCGAGGTCAGCACCATAGCATAGAAAAGAGTTCTGAGCATAGGGAGGAGCGTCGCCCAGAACATTTAAATAAACCCACTGGTGGCCAAATCAATGTAATCCATGGAGGGCTCACTAGCTCGAGGAATTCCATGTCAGCTCACCGAGCTCATTTGCGTAAGGCAAAAAGAGGTCCACCCAAGGATGTCTTCAATATCGCCCCTGGTCCATAGGATGACGAGCTCATCACCTTTTCAAGGCATGATTTGAAAGGAATTCATTTCCCTCATGATGATGCACTGGTAGTTACCTTTACCATCGCTAATTTCAGTACCAAGAGAATCTTGATTGACAATGGGAGTGTGGCAGATATTTTACTTCTTTTAGCTTTTGAGAAGATGAAAATCGATATTCATAAGCTCCATCCTATGCAAACTCCATTGATTGGTTTTGGTGGGGAATCTGTGCATCCTCTAGGGCGAATCTCCCTACCGCTCACAGCTGGGAGCGAACCCTATCAGGTTAGAGTGCTAGTAGAGTTCTTAGTGGTAGATTGCCCATCTGCTTATAACGCTATCATTGGCAGGCCATGCCTAAATTCCTTGAAGGCAATAACCTCTACCTACCATTTGTTAATGAGATTTCCTACAGAACAGGGAGTCAGAGAAGTTAAGGGAGACCAAGCGGTGGCGAGATCATGCTTCATGACCGCAATCAAGGAATTAACCAAATTGCAACTACAGCTGGGCAAGCTTGACAAAGAAGAGTTCAGGGATGAGCCGAGCGCAATGCCCTTAGAAGATTTAATACCGGTCACAATACATCCAAAGCACAAAGATCGCACAGTCCAGATAGGGTTATTGCTTTCCGAAGAATTGAGAAATTAGCTCACAGCTTTTCTCCAACAGAATTATGATATCTTTGCATGGTCCCATAAAGATCTCCCGGGAATCGACCCAAATATGGTAGTGCACCGCCTTAATGTTAGCCCAAGTGTGAACCCACGAAAAAGAGAGCGCGGAGCCCACAAGGGTTTGGCAAAAATATAAGGGGTTTAAAGACAACAAACAAAAAGGGAGTCGCCACCTCATTTTTTAGGGAAAAGAGGAAAACCACAAAAATGTTTTATTTTCAAAACCACATGACTCCATTAAAGGAAAAGCAAAGTCTTTGAAACCAGAAAATTGGGTCCGGGGGCTAAGTTACGACGTGGGAAGGTTCTGGGCTAAGCCCATAGGCACCCACATCGCTTGAGTTGGTCTCTTAATTTAATTGGGCTAACTTAAGATCTTTTCCACTCAAATATCATCATATATCATCACAAGGCAGCATGCATATCATATATTTCATCCAATCATCTCATGCACAATCACTCAAATAAAACAAAACAAAAAGAAAAGAAAAGAAAAGAAAAAGCCTAGGATACTTGGATCCTAGAACGGACTTGAGCCTCACGAAGAGCGCCTACGTACCATGCAGCGAAATACATGGATCAAAGTCCACGTAGTTCAAAAAGAATAGGGTTACAACCTAATACAAACCTATGGTAAATACCCTAGGTTTCCTCATTTGAAAATACATTGATTTAATCCAAAACGGAAAACTTCCACAAGAGGAAAACTTTGATAAAAACCAGAATTTATTATTGAAGGAAACCTTTGATAATTACCATAAGCTTGTATTGAGAAGTAACCCTAGGAGGGAGAAGAGAAAAGAAAGAAAAAGAAAGGTGAATTGGGGCACCTTCAAACCCTACTTACCTGAGCGCACAAGCTCTTAGCATTAGCCATTTCAGACCATAGCAGCCCTATTTGCAATAGGACAAGCATTGTACCTGTTTGCACCCTTACAAGTGCACACAACCATGCAAAGAAAGCAAAATACTAATCTGGACAGAACCTTGACAAGGCCTAAAATCATCCATTAATCACGCAAACAACAAGAATAATGAATAACTAGGGACTCTAACTCAATCCTACATGCAATGACTCGACTAACATGCATAAAAACCTATCAAAGACATACTAACAAGCATAAGAGACTCCAATAATATCAATAAACATGATAACAAAGCATATTCTAACCAAAAAGATGATATTTTATGTAAAATATGCAAATAGGCCTCCCTACGGCGAGCTTTCTTAAGCGAAACTATCCTAAGATAATTTCACGTAAAAAAGTCGTTATGGGGAGGTGCAATCAGCATATCCTACATAAAATATATACCCTAGAACACAACAGAAGTGATTTCATGCTTAAACACATCACAGAAGACTCTCATGCAAAACCTCACTCAACGAAAAGGATAATTATCCTTAGAAAAGGATAATGTCTCCAAAAACCCTATAAAATATACTATATGAATGCAATCCTAGCATGATTCAACTATATGCAGCATATATAGAATGATTATGATGAGCAACAGCTCAAAAAGCTAAGCTAAGCATGCTGTATAAGACCCATGCGATTTCAGGGTTATCGAAACCCTAATCTCACAAATATGCATAAAAACCTACTAAATGACTCTAAGACATGCTCAAATTATCATGAATATCATTCATATCATATATATTAACTAACAGGAGCATCAATTCATGATAATAATCACAGCAACCTAAACATATGAACTATGCATAATTTAAGAGGATAGAAAGAAGAAGGCTATCAAATCCTTGGTAAACCAGGGATTATCAAGCATATAAAGCCATGAACTATCCTAAAATCATTCATATAACATCATGTAAACATTGAATTCAATCCATAAGAAGAGCAATTGCATGCACCACAACTATCTTCAAAAAAGAAGAAGAAAGAGAAGAAGGAGAAGCAGAAATTCATGTTCAGCATTCAAGGGATAGGCTTACCTCTTGTAGACTCTTCCTTGTCTTCAATCCTCTTGTTTCCTTGCTTGCTTGGGGTTGAAGAGCCTCCTCTTGAAGTCCCTCTAGCTCTCCAAACTCGTAGCTCCCTCTCTCTCTCAGTGTAAAGTGCAATTAACCTCCCCATATGTGCTGAATATCATGTCCTTTATATAGAGAACTGACCCCCTAAACCAATGGCTAAGATTAATTCATTAGATAATGATCCTAGGGCTATTAGAGACTCTCTTGGTGCTCAAACAACTCAAACCTACACACTCCTAAGCTCAGACAAGTTGTTTTGGCGGAGGAAACCGTCAAAAGAGGGAAAGAAGAGTCAGAGTTCGAGTTGAGGACGGACTCTCTCGGGTGACCAACTAGGCCTGGACGGTTAGCCGTCTGGGCTTGGACGGCTGACCATCCAGCCCCGGACGGTTACCCAAGGGCTTTCCTTGTTTCACTCCGGTTTTGACTTCCACTTGCTTCAGAAGTCCTAAAATCTTCAAATTAAGTCCGATTTTGACGAAATAAAAGCCAAAACGACCGTGTTTCGAAGGGGAACACATTTTTAAGTATTTTAGGACAAAAATCCTCAACCATGGGTGCATGGTTAGGTTTTACAAAGGTAGTTAACCATGGTGCCTCACCGTCGCTAAGCTGGGTTTGTACACAAGGTCGAACCGAATGCTTTCCCAATCGAAAATTGATCTTTCTAAACATGTTTAGGACATAAATAAAGCCCAATTGAAGTTAATTGAGAGAAAATTGATTGGGTCTTATGAGTCAATTTGAGCAAACCAAGAAAGGGTCTTTTAGCCAACCCAAACCATTACGAGCCGAATTGATCTTAAACCATTAATTCATGAAATTGAACCTATATATGGACTCTATATACTCATATGAACTCGAGGGAACGACTCGGGATTCATTTCAAAGTCAAATGGAAAATATACGGCTTAAAAGACGATTATGCCCTTAAAGTCGCAAAAGTTCTTATTGACTATCGAAATGAACTCCAAATCACTTCAAAATTCATACACATGATATTCAATGCCATAGAAACTCAATGCAAAAGACTAGACTCAAAAAGGACTCAACATCCTACATGAAATGATATGTCCTAGCTAAGGTGACAAAAATGGGGTGTGACAGAAGCCCCTCATTGGTGAACAAGTTTCACTTGCGAGCTAATGATCAAAGAACAACCCATTTTTGTTTGATGGATTAATCTCATTAATACCAACAAACTCAAATGGAACCAAAAGGATAGACTTCGTTATACCCAAGCATGCGATGATTTCATCGAAGCAAAGAATTGAATGCATTTCTATGTATGCCAACTTCGTTAGTGCGCTCATGCAAATGCCTGCACTAATTGCATTAGTGATATAACAACACATTTTGTATGATGGATTAATCTCATTAATACCAACAAACTCAAATGGAACCAAAAGGATAGACTTCGTCATATCCAAGCATGCGACGATTTCATCGAAGCAAAGAATTGAACGCATTTCTATGTATGCCAACTTCGTTGGTGCGCTCATGCAAATGCCTGCACTAATTGCATTAGTGATATAACAACACATTTTGTATGATGGATTAATCTCATTAATACCAACAAACTCAAATGGAACCATAAGGATAGACTTCGTCATATCCAAGCATGCGACGATTTTATCGAAGCAAAGAATTGAATGCATTTCTATGCATGCCAACTTCGTTGGTGCGCTCATGCAAATGCTTTTACCATGCACTAATTGCATTAGTGATATCCACATGGTCTTCTCATGATGGAAAGCTAGTTGCACTAGTGCATCACAAGGTACCCTGCCAATTTCATTGGCATTCTCAAAACGAGTTATTTCATAACTCATAAATCATCATTTTATGTGAATTATTGGTGAATTGAATGTCCATCAATTCAAAACCAAGGGCATTTCATGCCAGTCTCACTGGGGATAACAAATGTGGTGAGTTATTTCATAACTCATGACTCATCAAATTATGATTTTATGCCACTTTCAGTGGAAACAACAAAGATATGGAGTTATTGCATAACTCATGTATCATTTCATGTGAAATTGTGCCACTTTCTGTGGAAACAACAAAGACAGGGAGTTATTTCATAACTCATGAATCGTCATTTCATGTGAAATTGTGCCACTTTCTGTGGAAGTAACAAAGATGGGGAGTTATTGCATAACTCATGGATCGTCATTTCATATGAAATTGTGCCACTTTCTGTGGAAACAACAAAGATGGGGAGTTATTGCATAACTCATGGATCATTTCGTGTGAAATTGTGCCACTTTCTGTGGAAGTAACAAAGATGGGGAGTTATTGCATAACTCATGGATCGTCATTTCATGTGAAATTGTGCCACTTTCTGTGGAAACAACAAAGATGGGGAGTTATTGCATAACTCATGGATCATTTCATGCCACTTTCTGTGGAAGTAACAAAGACAGGGAGTTATTTCATAACTCATGAATCGTCATTTCATGTGAAATTGTCTTTATCACATGATATGAGACCCAATTGCAAGTCAATTGATTCAAAATCAAGCTCATTTCTTATCATTTTATGTGAAACTATCCTTATCACATGGAATGACAATGTATTGGGAGTCATTTAACTCCAAATCAAGTGCATTTCATGTGAAATTGTCTTTATCACATGAAATGATAATGTATTGAGAGTCATTCAACTCAAAATCAAGTTCATTACTTATCATTTCATGTGAAATTAGCTTTAACACATGAAATGACATTGAATTGAGAGTTAATTGATTGAAAATCAAACTTATTTCATGTCATTTCATGTGAAATTATCTTTATCACATGATACAACATTGGTTTTGAAAGTCAATTGATTGAAAAACAAAGTGCATTTCATGCCCTCTTCACAAAGATAGCAAGTTACTTCGTAACTAGCATAGCTTATGAATCATCATTTCATGTGAAGTTATCTTTATCACATGATTAGCAAGTCATTTCATGTGAAATTATCCTTATCACATGATATGATATCATTATCATCTCCTAGAGAATTGAATTCCAAGATTTGAAAGTCAATCAATTCAACACTAAGCTCATTTCATGAGAAAGCCATTTATCATGGCCATTGCAACTCCTCGTTATGCGGGCGAATACAATCACCCAAGATTCAAAAATTTCATTGAAACTTGATAAACTTGAGAGATATATTCATCCCATTACTCAAGGATTGCACACAAAGTCAATTTGGAGAAGTTTAGAGGTCGCAAACGCGCGAGACGAGGCAAACGGGAAAAGCGGGCTAGGGTGACCATCTGCCCTCAGATGGTCAACCGTCCAGGGCAAGACGGCTGACCGTCCAAGGGTGGACGGTTACCCGAGCCCACCAAGGAAAATTCTGGGTTTATAAAACCCAACACTTGCATCCACATTCCATCATTCTCCTAGCTCGAAAATTAGAGAGTTTCTCTCTCTAAACTCTCATCCTATCCTCTCCAACTCTCATTCTCTCATTCCTACTTCAAAAACATTCAATCCATACATCAAATGCACATCAAACAACAACAGATCAAGCCCATTTAGCAATCAAAACAACCAATTCACATCATCTTGTGAAATCAAATCAAATCAAACCCATTTTTCACAAACCCAACTCCATCATCAAGGATGTCATCAAGCAAGGACTCAAGCACCAAGTATCCATTCTATGGGGTCAAAAGCACATACAAGGCACCACTCTATGATGCTCCACAAGCTAGGGTGTTGCTTGAACCCGAGAAGCATCTCTTATTCATCCATTCCCAACAAGAAGTAAGTTTACCCAACTTAACACTTTTCTTTTGAATCTTTCGATTCTTTTGATGAAATTGCATTCCCTTCTACTTCTTTTGAATACCCCTTGGGTTGTTGAGTAATATCCCTTGATTTGGCAAGGATTGAACACACAAATTCTTTTCATTTGAAAGCTTGAAAAATGGCACCCGCCAAGTGTTCGATAAAATTCCCAAGTGAAATAAAGATGTTCAATCTTCACCAAATCAATGTATATCAACAAGTAAACATTCAAATGAGTAATATGCTATGATTTAGCAAGGATTGATCATACAAAATTCTTTTGTTTCAAGGCTTGGGAGGTGTCACCCACCAAGTGTTCGATAAAATGCCCAAGTGATAAAAAGGTGTTCAATCCTTGCCAAATTAAGGCACATGATCAAGTAAACTCATAAACATCCATTAGCAATTCATTTCATGAATAAAAACAACTTTTTGACATCCTTTAGAAAACAATTTAAAACCAATTGCTAGTGTAGGTTTATTGTTTCTATGTTCTTTCAACTAACCCTCAAGGTATTTTCAATGGCTATAGCCCAACTTTCAGGATATGCACACTCGGTCCTCTGTCAAAGGACTCATTGAATGGTGGCGGAACATGGAAAACTTCCAACCCATTACCAAGGGCTATGTCGAAAAGGCCGGTTTTGGTCCATTCCTAGACTCTTTGTGGAATGACCAATGTGATAGGCAAGCTTTGCTAGCCTTGTCTGAGCTATGGTGGGACACCACCAATACATTCCACTTTGGCTTTGGGGAGATGACACTAACCCCCAAGGACTTCACCATGATCACGGACTTAAGCATTAAAGGCAAAAGCTTGGAGTTCTATGAGGAGGCTCACACAGATGAGGATTATCTCCTAGCTTACTTTGGGATGGAAATCGAGGTAATCAAGAAAGCAGTGCGACACACTTGGCTTTTCAACAAGTTTACTAAGCAAAGGGAGAGCGAGGGTGCAAGCCCTGATTACATTACAAGGGCATTCCTTCTGTACATGATCTCATGCACATTCTTTGCTGGGACGGGCGACCTAGCCCCTTTGGGTCTTCTTGCAAGCATGGAGGATGTTGACAAGATCAGAAAATTCAACTGGGGAGGGGCTGCTCTAGCCACCATGTATCGTACAATGTGTGACATGTCACGTGGTGTGACCAAGGACTTCGGTGGGATGCCCTTTGTTTGGGAGGTAATGCTACTTCCCTTTCATTCCTTTTTATTATTTCTCTTATATTATCTTTTCTTTTTGACTCTTTTCTCAACTTTTGACAGGTTTGGTGCTATGAGTACCTCAACCTATGTCGCCCATCCCTTGCTGAGGAAACCATTGAATGGCCTACCCTGAAGAATTGCTCTCCTAGTTATGTATCCATTCGGGCGGCGAATCGTCATGATTACGCCTTTGCTAGAGCTCACCTAGCAAGCCTCACTGCTGATATGGTGAAATTCTTTCCCCATTCTTTTCCTTTTCTTTTTTACTCGCAATTTCTCATTTTGGATTTTTGAACAGATTGAATGGAATCCATGGAAGATATGGGTAACAATGCTACCCAAGCGATGCATTCCTAGCCTGATGCTGACGGGCAAGAGGGTGCTCTTAGAAGGCCCCGTGGGTAGGTACTGGTACCTAGGGGAGCGTGTCTTACGCCAAGTCATGGGTGATGTGAATGCCGCCATGGCTCCAATGCCTCCGCCACTTAACATAAGGCATGCTAACTTAATGGAGGGGGAGGAGTTGTGGGATGCCTTGAGAGGCTGGGATGCAGAGGAGTTCACTTCTCCTGACATTGCATATGACACTTTCTGTCTCCAATATCTGATGAGGCCCAGGGTGACAGGCCTCCCTCCTCAGGGGGTAAGTCTTTAACATTCTCCTAGCCTTTTCTTTTTGATAGAGACTCTATTTAATAGGCGAACACTTGTAGGGTCGACGAGCACGAGGGCATAGCTCAACAGTGGGCTCAGGAGTGGTTCCTGGCTCTGAGGAAGATGAGATGGAGGGGGATAGGTCACTACCCTTGCCTCAGCCAAATTGGTTCATTGATTTGTGCAGTGGGTCAGACTTTGTCAAGACCGCCATCACTCATCCTGCATTTGATGAATCCCCCAGGATCGACCCAAATCGAGAACAGGTGAGTTCTCTTTATGGGTATTTCTTTCTTTTTTGAACATTACCTTCAATTTTATCCTTATTGATTATTCTAGGTGCCTGCGGCATATGCCCAAGAGTTTATTGACCTTAGTGAGGGTTTGAGGCGTGACCTTGTGAGGATGAGCTTAGCCAAATCCATGGCGGAAGCTCGTTTGGATGTCATGGTAAGTGTTCCACCACTACAAGAAACTGTGTTATTCACGGCGTCACATTAACGGCGTGCATACAATGCATGCCGTTAATGTGTACATTTACAGCGTGCACAAATTAATTGCCGTGAATAAGTGGGAAGGGGAACTATATTAACGGCGTGCACATTTGGCATGCCGTTAATAATTGTTTTTACGGCAGTTTGGCGCACGCCATTAATATCATCGATTTTAACGGCATACAGAATTCTTTTTTACGGCGTTTGTTAAGGGCGCTCGTGATAAAAATTGACCGGGAAAATTCAGCGGGCTTTTATTTCCTAATCTTACTTTTCCCGTTCCTTTTTTTTATTTTATTTTTTGCTTAGTTGCTTTCCCCTTTTCTTCGACTTCTAGACCAGAACGAGAAAGGAGGAGGAGAACTGGAGAAGGAGAAGCTAGGGCTTGTGCGTCTCTTTCTCAGGGTGAAGAGGCTTGATCTATGTATGCTCGTTCTCACGGTACTCTCTCTCTCTCGCTCTCTCTCTCTCTCTCTCTCTTTCTCTCTCGCTCTCTCTCTCGCTGTCTCTCTTTATCAATGTCTCTGTTTGAATGTCCAACATAGGGTTTACGATCTTGTCTAAGCACCAAAGAGGAAGCAAATCGAGGGTTTACCATATCACCGCCGCCCAATTTCAAGACTCCAGAGCCAAAACGGTTTTTGGTGAGACCCGACAAGGTTCTCGACAATTTGGGGGCTTCTCTTGCATTGATTTTTCGTCTTGAGACAGGGGTTTTGTTGCCGGGTATGGTTTTCTCTGAATTTCTCTTTGAATATTTTACCCTAGCTCTGTTTGGTTGCTTAATAAATGGGAAAAATGAAAAATGAAAATGAAATGGGACCATTTCAAAAGACTGGTGAAAGCGGTGATAGGAGGTCTCTCTCTGTATCTCTCTCTACATATACATATGTATGTATGTAATTGTTTATCGATTTTGTATTTGCAGAGCTCAGTTTGCGGAATACGTCCAAAAGAATGTGGCTTTGTATCAGTTCTGCAATGGGATTCCATTGACGACTACGGTTGCTGCTAATTTTACTCGAGGAGAGCTTGCCACTGCTCTGCGCAAGGTTATATATCTATATTGTTCATCATGCTTTTGTCTTTTAATTCTGTATTAATTAGGGTTTGTAGAGATTTAGGGTTCTAGGGTATGAAATGTGAATGCTTTTGATGTGATCTGGCATGTGGAAATGTCTAGGGTTTTGAGCTTTTGTTACATTGAGATTTGTTGGTTTCTGATTCTAAAGTTATGTCTACGGTGATATACTGATGTGCTTTCTGAGATGCTTATGGTTGTATGTTATGGAATAATATAGCAAGGAAACCTAGACAAGTAGACATACTATGACTATGTATAATATAGCTTTGACATATTATGGATTTTAATTTTATTTTTTCATGAATCATGATTGCTTAATGATTTGGAATATCAGACATGTCAAACAATGGTTGGAATTTGTGCAAAAATTTTCCAACAAACTATTTTTATTTTTATTTTTTCTTTGTTCTTTTTTGAGATTACTTGTACTCATTTGGGTGATGCTGAGATTTGCCTTTTTTAGTTCAATGGCGTATCTTCAACATGCTATATTTTGCTATATGCTATGCAATATAGAGTTACTTCAGGGATGTATTTTTACCATTGAGTTCTATTCCTTGCTTAGAGATACATGTGTTGGATCATGGATGATTCTTCTGATTGTCAGAAGTTTGGACACGGAAGCTACGAGCAACTATATTTGTTATTTTGATCATTTTAATTTAATAGGTTTTCATACTTTCACAGCTTTGTTCTCTGAAGCTCAAATCTTTCAATAAGCATCTTTTCTTGTTTTATATATAATCTCACTTTACAGTTCTAATATATTATTAACTTTATAACTCTAGTTACATCTGTAGTAATATCAACACTTCTACACTTAATTTTAAATTTTGTATACTAGCTTTATACCATTAATTTCCCTTGACCAATCTCATCATACATACAAGATTAATGCTGCTTCATGACTCCCATAATGATGATTGAATTAAAAGCTTCTTTCAAGAGGTCCATGAGCTATATATAAAGGTATACCATTAATTAGGCGTTTCTGTGATGCAATATTTTCCATCTTCAATTTGTTTTGGAATGGGGTTGGTTGTCCTCATAAAAATCTAGATGCTGATTTTGTGTGGTGATTCAAACTATTTATGTCTAGTAATTCTGTTATTAGCTTTGTGAATTTTGAAGCTATTGTGGTCTGTAAAAGAAAAAAGAACGGTTGGAATTTGGATGAACAGCTTATTTCATGTCCCTACTTTTAAGGGAATTCTACATGGAACAAAGTAGTTCCCTGTTTAAGTTTTGTGAAACCTTTTCCACATTATTTCCAAATTCAAAGTTAACAAATTTTTTTTTGACATCGCATAAGTGCTATTTTACTAAATTCTGCGCAAATTCATTAGCCACTTTGATGTTGAAGGACTCGTAATATTTATTGATTCTCCCCTTGAAGGCTTTGATGGTTTATTTTCTTTTTGCCCATACTAGCTGTACAAACTTGAATTGTGAGAAGACCACCGGATGAACATTTTTCTTGAATTATAAAGTTGATTTACATTTTCATTTGCTAATGTTACTTGTTTTGCTTAAATGGGGGAGGAAACTGGAAGCTTGTTCTGCTGTACCAATGTATGAAAAGCCATGTCCTCAATCTAAGCATGAAACTTAAAATATTATATTTCTTATGCATTGTCCTTTTAGACCTCTCTACTCGACTCACTAATGCACCCTGTTTCATCTATTATTCTCTCTGTAAATTTAATAAACATTTCAATCGACTCTTCTTTATTTATCGATTTCACTACATTTATCATATGAGCATGTGAATTCTTGATTAACTGCTGCATGAATCGCAGCTTTTAGTATTGATTTCTCTTTTCGTGTAAGAAAACTCATAAACCATGTGTACGTGTCATTTTGTTGTTACTTTTTCTGTTGTTATTTTATTTTGAAATGTTTTATTTACTCATACGTATACATTCATTTTCAAAACCATTCAAAAATTTCAGATTCTTCTCAATCCCCTATATCTACCTGGTCCTCGCATTACATCATCTCATTTTGATACAAAAGTTCGAGCCCTTGCAAGAAAATATCTATAAGACTGCTTTTCCTTTGCTGGAGACAGAAGCTTGTTAAAGGAGGTATGCACTAAGAATAATACAGGGCTTGTACTCTTCCATATCTTCTAATCAATCCCCTTTGACCATATTTTCATTTAGCTCAACTACCATTGATGAGTAGTCCTTTTTTGGCCTCATGATTTTCTTTGTTAACAAATAATGAGTTTGCACATTCAAACTCATATATTAATGTCTTTTCCCTTGAATGAAAGAATGTACTTTTTAAATTTTGATCAGTCTCTACAAAGCTAATCGCTTGTCTAATGTAAAATTTCCCTCATTTCCATTTGAGAGTACATGGATGTATAATTTTTTTTATAATATATTTATGTATGCCTATTTGGCCAATCTAGTCTAGTTAACAATTTTTAATTCATTGGCTTGGTTACAGTTTCAATAATTTTAGACAGTAGATCTGCAATTTTAGTCTAAAAAAAAATGTTATTCCATAAAAACGAATAAATGTGAAGAATATTTTTTTATATATGAGGTGATACTTTTCTGTTGGAGGTTTATAAAGACTGTGAATAGGGCTTTGGTGAAAGATAACTAAATGGCAAAGAATTGATAGTGTTTTTCAATTGAGAGCCTAGAAGTTTAGGCATTTTTGAAAATTTAGGAATTGTACTGCTTACTGCTTAGGCTAACCTTTTATTTACTTGAAGACCAATTTCTTCTATCGTCATTGATAAGTATGTGAATTCTTTAGGTCAAACAAAAATAGGATAAGTGTTTTATAATTTAATTAGATCTTTATATGATCTAGAGCAGTTCTTTGGGCAGTGATACAATACATTTCATAGTGCAATGCAGAAATATGGATTTACTACAAATAATGTTTATTATAGTCTAAAACTCTGAACTCTTGCATTTGTGGGAGTTCTTTTGTAAATCTCTGCCTTCATGTAGATTATTCCTCGCTAATTAGAAATTATTTAATACAAAATCAAAGAAATTAAAGAATGGTTAAAATGAGTTAGGACTTGAATTTGCAGAAGATCAAAAATTAATTATAGAATCCATATTAAAAACTGTACTTGGTTTATATACTTTCATGCAAAAGAAATTGAACTTGTACATGTGTTTTTCTTTAAAATCATTTTTATATAGTAGCACAAAGCTGAGAAACAAAATGGTGTCTAAAAATGAAAATGAGGAAGACAAAATGACGTTCTAGCAATATGCGATGATGTGCGCTAGAGCGCAATTATGTTTTGCTGGTGGTTTACTAGGTGTCAGAGAAACCCTGGAATATAATGCCATCGAGTAGCTTTGTTATATCATATGAAATCGGATTGTGTTCAGTGTTACTACGGCTTTGTAATTAATAATCACAGTAAAGGCCCATAGATTGTTGCATTGAATGGTGTAATTTCTCCTAAATTATAGATGGGTTTGTGGGTACTACTTGTAAATGTCTTCCTCGTGCAAAAGTATTCTAACCCAAAAGCTTAACATTTTGGTAAGTGTAGGTACTTATTGGTGCTAGAAACTGAGCCACTCACAATGGACAAAGCATGGGTTCAACTTCCAAGGTTTTATTTTATTACTATTATATTTTATGCTTCATAAATATTAGTTGAGATATTACATACTTACGTAATCAATTTAATGAAATTGTGAGTTATAATTTGTAGAACTTCAGAAGAGTATAGAGTTGCAGCAGAACAATTTGCTGAAATGGCTCAAAAGAGGGCAGGGAATCCAGATAAGATCATATGCCCTTGCTCTGAATGTCAAAACTTACGTCACCAACATTACAAAAAAGTGCATGAGCACCTAGTGATATGTGGGATGGATCTCACATACACTACATGGGTTTTTCATGGGGAATGTCCTAGTGCTTCTCCACGGCATGAAGATGTTGAAATGCCGGATACACATAGAATGTATAGAGATGTGTTCATGCAAGAGGATGATGTTACACAACCTACACAAGAAAGAACAGAGCTAGAGTTCACACCTTTGTTGGAAGATGCTGAAACTCCTTTATATCCTAGTTGTACAAAGTACACAAAGTTGTCGGCTACTGTAGTTTTATACAAGCATAAAGCTATAAATGGTTTATCTGACAAGAATTTTAATGAACTTCTTGAGATCCTTCGCGAAATGCTACCTCAAGATAACACTCTTCCTGATTCTATGTATTTAACAAAAAAGTTACTAAAGGCATTTGATCTAGGGTATGAAAAGATACATGCTTGTGTGAACGATTGTTGTTTGTTTAGAAAGGAGCAAGAGTTTATGGATAAATGTCCGAAATGTAACTCTTCACGATGGAAAACAAATCCACGCACTAAAAAGATCCAAAAAGGAGTTCCTGCAAAGGTGTTGCGTTATTTTCCAATCATACCAAGACTGAGGAGGATGTTTATGTCAACTGAAAAGTCAGAACAATTGACATGGCATTCAACTCACAAAAGTCAAGATGGCAAGATGCGACATCCAGTTGATTCGTTGGCATGGGATATAGTTAATCAAAAGTGGCCCAATTTCGCTTCAGATTCGCGAAATCTTAGGCTTGGTCTTGCGATAGATGGGTTTAATCCCTTCGCAGATCTTAGCTCTAGATACAGTTGTTGGCCAGTCATATTGGTTACTTATAACCTCCCCCCATGGCTATGCATAGCGAAGGAAAACTTGATGTTGATATTACTTATCCCAGGGCCAAAGCAACCAGGGAATGACATTGACGTATATTTGGAGCCACTTGTGGATGATTTGAAAGAATTATGGAACAATGGCGTGGAGGTCTATGATGCATTTACTAAATCTATGTTCAATTTGAAGGCTATTTTGATGTAGACAATAAATGATTTTCCAGCTTATGGAAACTTGTCTGGATGTCCAACGAAAGGGAAATTAGCTTGTCCTGTATGCAGTGTTAACACATGTTCAGAATGGTTGAAATGGACTCATAAGTTTGCATACATGTGTCATAGGCGGTTCATAGCACCCAATCATCCATTTCGAAAGAAAAAAAGCTGGTTTAATGGAAAGCAAGAAAATCGGGGGAGGCCTAGACCATTGAACGGTTCAGAAGTTTTAACTTCGATGAAAGATATTGTTAATGATTGGGGAAAGAAGGGAAAACATGCTATTAATGATTTGGGAAAGACGATAAAGAAAGGAAATAAAAGAAAGAAGAGAAAGGTAAAACCGACCGATGGACAAAAGCCATGGAAGAAGAAGTCTATATTTTTTGACTTGCCATATTGGGATGTAAGTTAATTCATAAGGAATGATTGTTTAATTTATTTCATTTTTCCTTCTTAATTTCTAATAGAATTCATTATTACCATATTTGAAAATAGTATATCTTCTATGATTCATCTTGTAGGCATTACTTTTGCGCACAACTTGGATGTAATGCACATTGAGAAGAATGTTTGTGATAGCATTATTGGCACTCTCTTACATCTGAAGAAAAAGTCAAAGGATGGGCTTAATTCTCGTAAAGATTTAGAAGAAATGTCCATTAGGCATGAATTGCATGCAGTGGATAAAGGAAATAAGAAACATATCTTACCAGCAGCACCACACACACTATCAAAGAAGGAGAAACAACCTTTTTGTTCTAGGTTGCGAGATTTAAAGTCGCCTGATGGTTATAGCTCCAATATCGGGAATTGTGTTTCATTAGAAGAATGCAAAATACTAGGCCTCAAGTCCCACGATTGTCATGTCCTAATGCAACAATTGTTGCCAGTGGCATTAAGAGGACTTTTGCCCAAGGGGCCAAGGGTTGCCATATTCCGGTTATGTGCATTGTTCAATGAATTATGTCAAAGGGTTATTGATAGAAATAGATTGGAAAAACTTGAAGATGATGTTGCTGAGACTTTGTGCATGTTTGAAAGGTTCTTCCCTCCATCTTTTTTCGACATCATGGTTCACTTATCAGTTCACCTAGGACGAGAAGCTCGTATATGTGGATCAGTGCAATATCGTTGGATGTACCCATTTGAGAGGTGGTGCACTATCAATTTTTTTTTTCCTTACTATGGTTCATGTTTAGTTTATTATTCAATAGTACTTAATGGTGTTAATGTGGGAATTTTTATTGCTTTTGTATTATTATTTAGATTTATGAAGGTACTGAAAGGATATGTTAGGAATCGGGCACGACCTGAAGGATGCATAGCAGAATGCTATTTAGCTGAAGAATGTATGCGGTTTTGTAGTGGGTATATGAAACAAGCAGCTGAAATAGGCATTCGACATGACCGCAATGAAGATTTTGAGCATGAAACAATACTAGAAGGGCGGCCAATTTCTAAGGGGCATCCATTGACCATGACTGATGATATGCTACGAAGTGCTCATCTTTATGTGTTAAGAAATAGTGCAGAAGTCGAACCATATTTAGAGTAAGCATGATGAAAATAATATTTTATTAGTTTTTTGTCACTGACATGATACACATGTCTTATTATTTCTTTTCCTATTAGAATGCATGTGGAGGAGCTTAAAAGTTCGAATTGGCGTCTTACAAAGGATGAAGCTCTCGCACAAAAGAGACATGCTGAGACTTTCTGTGAATGGTTAGCAGAGAAGGTCCAAATGAGTGCTTCTAATGTATCAAGTACACTACCATGGCTTGCACGTGGGCCTAGAAAGGAAGCAATGTCATATACCGGCTATGTCATCAATAGACATCGATTTAAGACAGTAGATGCTGAGAAATCCACACAAAATAGTGGTGTTTCCATCGAAGCAGAAACTATTTGTCGATCCAGTGCAAGAGACACTATGCCTATTGTTGAAAAGATCTCTTACTACGGGGTTATAAGAGACATTATTTTGTTGGACTATTGGAAATTTCGAGTCCCTATATTTAAATGTGATTGGGCAAACATTGGAAATGGTGTCAAAGTTGAAGATGGATTTACATTGGTTAAGATCAGCCAAGTTCAAAATCAATTTGAAAGAGATCCATTCATTCTAGCATCACAGGCAAAACAAGTGTTTTATTCTATGGATAGTGATACATCGAGTTGGCGTGTTGTACTAAAAGCACCACCTAGGGGTTTTCATGAACTGGAGATGTATGACGAGACAGTTTATATGCCATCTACACCACTAGATGTATCTAGCCTTGACTTGAACACTGTTAATGAAGATGAAGGTTATGTAAGGAAGGATTGTGAGAACATAGAAGTGGTTGAAGAGTAAAAAGTCGTTCTTGAACATTATGTATATTATATGTTTTTAATGATAAGTATTAGATGAACATTGTCTTGTTATGGGTTAATTGAATAAATGTGGTTACAAAGAAGTTTTTTTTTTTTTTTTTGGATATTTCTTATTTTGGTTAAGGCGGGTATTGAACATATTGTTAAAAAAGAAAGTTTGTATGCATATTGTTATAATATGGCCACTTATTTGTATCGTTTATATATATATATATATATATATGGTCCTTTTTATATTATTTTCAAGTCTAATTGGATTTTTTTGTGCACAGGTTGCAACTCTAACTATTCGAAACTACTAATAGGAGCAATATGACTGAGAAACGGAAGAATTCTGAATCTGGAGAAGTATGGTTAAACTCTAACTATTCAAAACTACTAGTAGGAGCATTTAGATTGTTGTTATTTTGCTTTTTATTCACCATCATTCATCCTGTCATGTGAATTTATTGTTACATTATTTTTTAACTATTAAATCATTTAAAATTACTTGTCTGTTAAATATAGAGCTCTAAAAGTGCTGAAAAAAGAGCAAAGAAGCAACGAACAGCTGTTGTTGCAGCCACTATTAATGAAGGAAGTAATGTTAGTGTTAGACTATCAGATGAGAGCTCGAATTCTCAATCAAATTCATTTTCTAATATGGAGGGAGCATCGAATGACACTCAAGTAAAAATTAGGAAAAAAAGGGGACCAAGCAAGTTGAGAAATGAAGATAAAGGAAAATCTGTTGAAGTTGATTTCAATGAACGGTCTCAACCAATTGGCAAAGCATCCGTCAAATTGTCTACTTTTCTTGGGGCTTTGGTACGGGAGAATGTGAAAGTGACTCTAGACCGTTGGTCAGAACTTCCTAATCCCATTGAGCAAACTTTATGGGCATGTGTTAAGGTATGTATATATATATATATATATATAATATGTTATTGCAAAATTTTTTTATGCTTACATGTTCATAATGTTAACTTTCTTGTTATATGCTTAATATATTATCAAATGCAATTGCAAATTATGGAAGTTCATAGTTATAGTTTCACCTGAAAGATAACAAGAATCATATTTCCTTCACCATGAGGCTGATTACCAAATAAGAGCCCCCACTAAGATTGAATCCCAGTCATACAGCCATAGAGGGCCAAATCATCCTATTTCTTGATCCCAAGTGAGAGAAAATGTGCATGGATTCCATGGCTGTCGAGATATGTTTTTCTAAGTGTCCTTGTAGATTTATGTTTCTATTTGTTTTATTCTTCCCAACGAATTGGAGATCATTCTTGAATGGATTAAATGATTGTAAAAACATGATAACTTTTCTTAACAAAATCAAACACCAAATTTTCCAGGGGACTTTGTCTCATCATTTTTATACACTAGCTATCTTATTATGCACTACTTGTTCTTCAAGTTCCTTAAAATACATCCATTCATGTCACATGATATTAAAGCCCATAAACTCATCTCACTGCCTGTCTAGCCTTATTCCATACCATTTGGCCTTAAACCTGAATCCCTTTTTCCATTAGCCACACTGTATATAAGTATTAATAGTTGTTTTAAATTTTGGAGCCCTTAGTCGCTGTAATAGACCCTTTCAATGCTTATAATTTAAAATCCCCAGGCAACTCTCACATCACTGAGTATAAATAATCCTTCCATAGTTACCACCTTTTGTTATGCAATCTGAGTACCATTGTTTCTTTGCCTTTTCTTGCTAGGAACATAACTTGGTGCAATGGCCCTGCATTTGGGGTAACATTTTCTTGAGCACTCATTATATGCAAGACAAGCATACATGTATGCATTTCAAATAGATTTAAGAACAGCAATTGATAGCTAGCATTGAGAATATCCAGAGGAGTAAGTGACTTACTGGATAACATTGAGAAGATCAATAAAAGGAAATGACTTGTTAGAGATTGTGAGAATTTTCATTAACATAACAGGCCAAATAACTACTGAAAACATGTTGTGTGAATATGATATGTTATTGCAAATTCTTTTATGTTTACATGTTCATAATGTTAACTTTTGTTATGCCAATGCAGCAAAAATACAATTTGGATGAAAGTCGTAAAAAAATGATTGTCCAAAAGATGGGAAAACATTTGCGAGATTACAAATCTATTTTGTCAAAAATGATAAGAGAACTTGCTCAAGATAATGATGCAGCAAATCAACTTGCCCTCATGAAGCCTGATAACTTAACATCAGAAGGGGCAGCATTTATGAAGAAACGGTTATCAGCAGAATTTGAGGTAATGAATATATGCCTTCAGTCATCATTGAACTGAAATTTTTTGTGTTATATAACTTAATGAAAGTCTTTGTTTTATAGGCCAAAAGTAAAGTCTTTCAAGAAATGAGAAAGAATCAAGAGCTTCCTCACACAATGAGTAGGAAGGGATATGCTCGTTTAGAGGATGAAATGGTAAGAAGTTAAATGTTATTACATAAAAATGTACGAATTTAATGTAAGCCATCAAAATATAGAAGAACAGAGAAGTGCTTTGACATATTTAATACTTGTGTTTTGGTAGAAAAAAGAAAATGATCGAAGTGATAATCCGAAAGAGCTGTCTCGAATGGATGTTTGGATTTGTGGGCATACGAGAAATGGTGGGAAGCCCATCAACGAATTAGTTGCTGAAGTTGTGGTAAAAAATGCAGCTTGTTTAGTTTCCAATAATCGTGTGTGTGTGTGTGTATTATATATTTTAACTTTTTAAACATATATTGCATGTGTGATTTAAGAGGAAATTGGAAGAATGCCCTAAAAGCCTACAAATTCTATAAAAAATGATGCTCTTGCCAAAGTAATTGGTCCTGAACGTCGTGGCTAGGTTCAAGGAATGGGATTTGGGTCTGTACCTTCTAAGGTAGATGCCTTGACAGAAAAAAATGTGACTATGAAACAGTTTCGATCCCATATAAGTTACTTGGAACAACAACTAGAGGAGTTGAGAGCCATTGTCACACAAGGAGGGAAGACAACTAAGGTAAATGATCTATATTAGGTCTTTGTAAAATGACTCTTGTGTAATCCTTTGACTTTGAGATATCTGTTTTCAATTGTAACTTTTATAGAGTCAAAGATCCAATGATGAGAACATAGCCAATTCTAAATCAGCTAATAAGGTATATCAATACTTTGAATATAAATGGTTAGTTTTTTTTTTTTTTTTTTGCTTTCTAATTTTTCTTGTCTTCTTATAGTCACAAAACAGTAGTGTGGGCACACAAGGAGGTGAACCTCATATTGATGCCAAGTGCAAGTTGTTACATTGGATGGGGACCAGGGTAATAGTTGCAGAAGCCAAGATTGGAGCAATTGACCCTGAAGCACTTGTTCATCATGTCCCATTGGGACCCCTTGTTGGAAAGTTTGGGTTGATCGAGTAATTGTTAATGTGCCATTGTTTCGCCCCACACAAGAGTTTTTTTCACTTGAAAATGCGGTGGGTAGTACAGTAGCTTGGCCAATAGAATTCATTGTCTTGGATAATTGAGATCTAATGGAGGTAATGGTTTTATCTTATATTAACTTTGACTATAGTAAATGTTCAATAAACTCATTTCATTTCTTGATAGGAATAATTATTAGAGACTTAAGCATGATTGTTTTATACTTTTTGAATATAGGTAGTAAGTTGCACCCACTAGGAGCTTCTCACCATCCTTGTTTTTTTTCCCCTTCAAATCTGTTATCACCATCTTGATAACTACACATGTGGACTTAAATTCTTTAATTTAAAGCCAAGCATGTTCAGGGATGTAAGAACCTTTTAGAGCTCAACAGTAGAGTTGGTAGTGATATTGATGCCAAAACTATGTTGGACAGTTCACTACATCACAAAATAACTTTCCTGACATTGCTTTTTGAAATAATATCAAATTCTTTTGTTTATCAATGATAATTTTTTTTATTTTCTATTTTCATTGTATTGATTTTAAAATCAGATTGAAATGATTTAGCACTAATGCAAGCCCTATTGGTCTCATGGTACCTGTGGTGGACGGAAGCCATAGCTATAGGAGTGTCAAGGTAGTGAAATGCCTTGTCGGGTCAGTCGACGCTGAACTTAGGCACCAGGAGGGTTCTTATTTGCAGTTTTAGTTTCCTTGATGATTTTTTCTGAAGCATGGTCAATACAAGTGGCTGTGATCATGGAACACTTCAATGACAATCTCTTGTAGTGCTAAGCCTTTCAGATGTAGGCACCATTAGTGCTGGCTAGGATCCAAAGCCTTAAACTTCTGCAGTGTGACAGAGCAAAGAGAGAACACATGGGAGAATTTAGTGTGGCCATGACCCTAAGTCCCTAACTGATTTTACAACTATGGATGCATTTAAATGATAATTTGGTCTTTTTTTGCTTTCCTTTTGCTGTGTTTTCCTTACCATAAGCACATGTATGTTACTACTTGCAATCTCTAATGCTTTTCGTGGTGGCTGGTGCGCTTGATAACAGATGAGCAAAATCCAGTTGGAATATGTTGCACACCTAAGAATTTGTGAATCTCCTTAGGGACCAGTGCTTATATTATTTGTGAATTATCTTCTTGGAATTACTGGCTTGACTAGAAACTTGCTCTAATTGTTAAAGGAAAATGATGGAACATTTAAGAAGTGCTTATTGTTTATTAGGGAAAAAAAGAATTGTTTATTACCATTTTGGAAGCACATACTTTTATTTTTATAGCAAAAGATAAAATCAATTTTGCTTTCATTTGTGCGCGATAGCTTGTGTTTTGACATCTTTAATTTTTTTATTTTTTTTTAATCATCTGCAGGCTGGGCTGCTTAGTGCATTTATTATTAAAAAGCTCTATTTTGGAAGGTTTGTAAATAAGTGACATTCTCAGACCCCATAGCAGCAGGTGGGTAAACTTGGTAAGCACCTAAGCCTTCAATTTCTCAAACCTCTGCAGTGTGACATAGCAAAGAGAGAACACATGGGAGAATTTAGTGTGGCCATGACCCTAAGTCCCTAACTGATTTTACAACTATGGATGCATTTAAATGAGAATTTGGTCTTTTTTGCTTTCCTTTTGCTGTGTGTTTCCTTACTATAAGCACATGTATGTTACTGTCACACCCCATTTTTGCACCACCTTACTAGGGCTCATCATTTCATGCATGTTTTTGTTTTGTTTTTGAGTCTAGTCACTTGCATTAGTTTTCTAGAGTCACAAGGACAATGGATATGAATTTTGGTTCAAATTGGAGTTGATCTTGAGGGATAATAGAGCTTTTGTGACTTGAGGGGCATAATCGTCTTTAAGTCCCAAACTTTTCATTTGACCTTGGAATGATCTCCAAATTGTCAATTGGAGTTCATATGGATGCATATGAGGTATTTCTAGGTTCAATTTGGTAAGTCAATGGCTCGGGATTAAAATGGCTCGATGTAGTTCAAGTTGGTTATTGACCCTTCCTTGGGTTAGCTCTAATTGACTCACAATTACCAACCAAATCTTTTCAAATTGACTTTCATTAGTCATCATTTTGTACCGGTTGTCATCTTAAGTCCCGTGGCCCTGATGATGAGTTTAGTGTGGTTATTTACGGATTATCCTTGAAGAATTAGTGCGAATCACAGCATGAGATTTTGGTTAAAATGAAAAGAAAATTATTTTATTAAATTAGCCATTTTTATCATGACACTAACACGTGTACGTATGTGATGAGTGTGTGTACGCACATACGATACATGTGCATGCGTGTTAGCGGTCAATCTCCCATTTTTATAAAAGACAATTTCCTTTTCCTATTCAAATTAGAAGTCTTTTATCATTATAAATACCTTTTGATTATTCTCCAAGGAAACCTAGTCCAGGAAGGAAAGGGAAACTCCGATTTCAGCTATAAATACTCTCTTAATGTCTTTAAACAAGGAAAGAGAAGAGGGTTTGAGGGAGTGAAATTCGTCATAATTCAGCAGCAGATTTTCTGAAAACCAGCAGTCGTATTTTAATCATAACTTTTTCATCCGAAGTCAGAATTTGATGAAATTGGTCTTGTTAGAAAGATAATTCAATTCTCTACAACTTGTATTTCACAAGCTTTGTCCAAATCCAACGTTTTCATACCCAAAAACGCGATTGAAGTTGCTGCTGCTGCAAAGTGATGAGAATCACTTTTTCTTTTCTCTTGTTCTCTTTTTGTTTTCTATTTCTTTTCAAAGTTGAGTGAGTTTGATCTCTTTGCTGTGATACCACTTTGACAAAGAGGAGGATTCGTGTTGGTTTGATTCACTCTAAAGACCTGAGGAGCCACGAACAATTACAACACAAGGGGAGCCACTTCCTAAGGTATTCTCCTTCTCTATTCAAGCTTAAACTAGGTTCTCATATGGGTTAGGCTTATTGCATGTTAAAGGTGACTTTTTTATCATGTATTAACACTCTAGCTAGTTAATATACATGGAATATCTATTTTTTATCTACTGTTTAGCATGCTTTAGGGCTGTCCTTTAGGTTTTTAATGCATAGTTATGATTCTTGTGCTCCTGTTTGTCCTTGTGCTAGGATTAGTGTCATTGCATGTTAGAGTTAGGATTTTCATCATGTTATATTGCTTTAGTTAGTTAATATGCATGATTTAATTTCTGTTTAGTTTGGTTTTACCATGATTAAAGTATGTTTTGTATGTTTTTAAGCATATTGTGAGTTTAGGGTTTTAGAGTCATTGTTTCGTGTTTGTTTTCATATAGCATGATAAAGTACTTTTTTATTTGGTTTTTCTTCGTGTTTGCTGTATATGTTTTTCATATGGAGTAAACATGATAGTTTGCATGCATGTTAGTATGTTTTAGGGTTTTTATGCATGATATGGTTCTAGGAATATGTTAGGACTTATTATTGTTCGCTGTTTTTGCTATTGGCATGCTTAGTGGATGATTTTAGGTCAAATACTATTCTGTCCAGATTTGCATGTTAGTGTTTTTGCATGGTTTTGAGCACTTGTAAGGGTGCAAATAGGTGTGGTATTTGTCCTATGGCAAATAGGGCTGCTTATGTCTGAAATGGCTAAATGCTTGGAGCTAATTGCGCTCAGGTAAGTGGGTGTGAAGGTGCCCCAATTCACCTTTCTTCTTAACTCATTCTCTTCTCCCTATCTAGGGTTAATTTTTAATACAAGTCCTATGGTTTAATTAGAGGTTTCCTTAACCAACAAAATTCTGGTTTTTATTAAAGTTTCCATTTTGTGGATTTCTTTCCTAAAATCAAACTTTCTATCAAATTCAACTCTTTTGATCAAATAAGGAACCTAGGGTTTTTACCATAGGTTTGTATTAGGATTTAACCTTAGTTCTAATCGAACTACGTGGACTTTGATCCATGTATTTCGTTGCATGGTACGTAGGCGCTCTTCGTGAGGCTCAAGTCCGTTCTAGGATCCAAGCATCCTAGGTTTATTATGTTTTCTTTTCTTCTTTTTATTTTCTGTTTTTATTTGCTTATTATGCATGGATGGATGAATGAAATATATGATATGCATGCAATTCTTGTGATGATATACTTGCTGATTTTTGTATGGAAGATCTTAATTTAGCCCAAATGAACTGAGAGACCGAAAGGGTGACATGGGTGCCTATAGGCTTTGCCTAGAACCTTCCCATGTCATAACTTAGCCTCCGAATCCCCGATTTCTTTGGTTTTCAAAAGATTGGTTTTTGCCTTTCCTTTTTTGTATGGAGTCATTCAAATTGTTTTTCCTAAAACAACCTGATTTTTAGGGTTTTCCTTGTTTCCTTTAAAAAATAAGTGGCGACTCCTTTCCTTTTTCTTTTCAAACCCACTTTCTTTTCAATCCCTCGTGGGCCCAATTTCCGGGGTTCACAGTTTGGCGACTCCACTGGGGACTTGTGGGCTAGACTCTATAAAGTTTAAATGGGCTAGGTTAATTTCTTATGTTTAATTAAAATCAATCACATTGCATCCGCTTGATTGTGTGCTTTCATTTATTGCATTGTGTGCGCAAACTCTTGCATGTTAGGATCGATGTCCCTCGATGTATCCTTGCCAACGATCGGCCTAGTCTCAACCTTGGTTTTCCTGATTCCATGTGTTGGGGCGAAAGCTATCAACCTCTCTTGCCTAGTACCCTTGGGCTTGCCCTTGGGTATATTAAATGAGTTAATCACGTACTGCTGGACCCACGCGGCGTTCCTGATGCCACATGTGGTTAGGTATAAGGATTGCTCAAGCAAGTGAAGGACCCTAGCCTACCCTTATCATTAGTCCATATAGACAGACTTGTAGGACACTACGGTCTCACCTTTATGCACCCACAATTGTTTGTAATGATGCTATGCCGTGTTTGTGGTGTGAGGCTTTATATCTTATGCCCTTAATATAGACCTTTAAACCCTAGCCTTCGTTAAGGCCATGGGTTAGGAGGAATAAATTAAGGAATAGGATTAAAGCTATGTTTGTGATGTGCTAGTCCTAGGGGATTAATTAAACCTAATTGAAGGACTCTATGCCCTATTCTTTAAAACATACCCTTATCCATGACCCCTGTAAGGTAATTGGATAAAGGAATGAATTAATTGAACATGGTGTAGAGACCGAATTCATTAAGGAAAATGGAGGTTTAGGACAAATCCTTAGGCTAAAGGTTAAAACTTTTCTATCCATAGACGTGCTGGCTTGGATCCGCAATCCACAAGAGCGTCTAGTGAGTGTTGAGTCTACCCATCAGACAGACATGACCGACGAAAGAACTAGTGAGGGGCACTTTGACCTTGAGGCTTGCCTGAAGCCATCATGACCAAGCTTGACCATACCGTCGAGACATCCGATACCGCATTGAAATGGCTCAAGAGAACCAACAGAAGATGGCGGATCTCGAACAAAATGGCTTTAAGGCCCATTCCTCGGGTATACCTCATGGGGCTGGCACCGAAGAGGGACCTCAATCCAATGAGAACACCAAGACAAGGGGGGAAAGTAGCTCGAAACTGAGGTCACCGACCTAGAAGGGGAAGCCAAGGGGAAAGGTTCTAGCAGTGATTCCGTGTTAGCTAGCAAGGTAGAAGCATTGGAGAGAACTATAAAAGGGATTCGCAGGGTTGATGACATGGTTGATGTGCGGACTCTATCCCTGTTTCCAACGGCTCGTATTCCACTACAATTCAAGATGCCGGAGTTAGAAAAGTTCGATGGGACGGGTTGCCCTAAGACTCATTTGAAGATGTACGTGCGAGCTATGCACCCTCGAGGGCTACTGACGAGCTTTTAGCTCAAATGTTCCATGAAACCTTGGCCACTTCTGCTTTGAATGGTTCTTATCCTTGATGAGAATAGAACCCGGACTTGGGAAGACATATGCATGATTTTTCAGAGCACTACAAGTATACACAGAGGTGGACGTTACTCGAAGGGACCTAGAAACTACCAGCAAGGGCTCATGAAACTTTCTCCGCTTACATTACAAGGTAGAACAAAAGGCGTCGAGAATGACGGATAGGCCGAATGAGAGGACCAAATTCAGTTAGTGGTTAAGAACCTGCTGCCCGTGATCACACACCTATTTGCCCACTATTTCCCAAATTTCAAAGCTCTCATTGGGGCTGGCACGCAGGTTGAAGATGCTATCAATGATGGACAATCAAGACTGAGGAAGTGAGGAGTCGCAAGACAAACTTTTACTGGGAAGAACAATGCCGAGGTCAACACCATAACTCACCAATCCACCCTTTTTCTCTCAATGATGTCAACCCACCTCGCCAATTCACTGACCTATTCATGCCACTCGAAAGAGTCCTGGAAAAGCTCATAAGTCGTTGACCTATTGAAGCCACCGACCCAAGACCTCCACCAAATCCCTTACCCAGAGCTACAATGGAATGAGTACTGCAAGTACCATCTCCAAAGGCCATGCCACCAATCACTGTATCGCCTTCGCCACCAAGTCCAGACC